>CM018695.1:18157877-18507392 GCA_009363875.1 Mikania micrantha
CTCATAATCTATTATCATTATTTTATTATCTTTCTTTGTCCATTTTTTGTTGTTGTGATGATAATATTCCCAAACTTAAATAACCAGACGCCCATGAATTGGGGCTAAGGATGTTAAAACATTCCCTAACCTAGACTTGGTCTTTTATCAAGAAAGGTTGATTTCTCATACTTTAATTAATTCTTACAACTTGTATAATTATTATTATTATTATTTAACTTTTTGTTCATAAGAGTTGTTACCTTACTCTTTTAAGGTCCTCTAAGTATGGCTTATTGATACGCCCTTCATTATGAACCCATACCATTGTGTCTTCTCCCCTTTTGACCTTTAATCTTTAATCATTAAGTTAAAACCAACTCTTTTTTAAATTCTTTGCTTGTAGTGTCAGTTTTTTATTGTTTCAAAATGGTTTGGATCTCATCGATCATGCGTTCCACCTTAAGACTTACATTTTTTTTAGTTCTTGTATGCGCCACCTTACATGTATATATATATACATTTGCATATTAATATGTATGTATATGTAGTTTATACATGACTGTGATCGAGTCCCTGATAGAAGCTAAGGACTTTTAGTTTTCATTAACCCATGCATGCCTGCATGCATAGCCGTAACCTTAGATGTTTATTTTACAAATTTTTAAGATTGATTAGAGAGGCAACCATAGATCCAATCGAACACTTTAATGGTTTTAGAGATTCTGATATGTTATAAGTTCTCACCTTCAGCAAGCATGGAATTGGAGAGGTATTCTTGAGCTCCTACGCTGCCCAAGTCGAGATTAAAGTTGGTGGCCGCTGATCAGAATCCAAGAGACTGTGTTGGGAGGAACTTCCTGTTCTATCAGGAAGAGATCTCGAAAAGAAGGGGCTGTTGTTGAGAATATATGGGAAAGGAGACGGTAGAGAAACAAAGTGGGAGAGGTGTGGGTTTCTTGGCTTCACTTATTCCCTATTTATACACCAACATGGTTGTTGGTTTGAGGGTGTTATCCACGTTTTTACCTGCCCACATTTGAAACCATCTTCTGCTGTAACGGATGAAAAGGTGCTGGTCTGATAGGGTATGGCTGATGGGAAAGAAAGAAGGGTAGAGCCGGCCAAAGAGGCATGGAGATGTGGTTCCTTGGATAGTCATAAATTATGACTGAAACAAGGATTGAAAGCTACTTCTTTTGCAGCAGAAAAATGAAGCAAGAGCTGTCCTTAAAGCTGCATAGTATGGCTGTCATGTTAAGGTTTGATATGGTACTATGATAGAGGTCTTGTAGGAGTTATCAAGTCCTTCTTGTCCCTTTCTTTCCCCACGTTTCCATCTGGTTGAGATTGGACAAGATCCTCATAGTTTTTACTAACTAAATGGGTTGGATTTTAAGAGATTAAGTGGGGGATGTAACCATGATTTAGATGGGTGGATCTTGTGAAAGATTATTTTGTCCAAGGTAATGCTTTCTCTTGATGTTTAGACCCTTCGATTAGTAGGAGAAAGGGGATCTTGGCAAGTGGGGTGATGTGAGCTTCTTCTAGTCCAAATGTTGAGCTAGTTTGGTTGGGAAAGGACCGAATTTGACAAGGGTTTTTGTGAATTTGTGGCTGTTGCCATCGGTCAAGACAAGGAAGACCAAACACATCTTATTTACTTATTCTAAGTACTCATTTTGTGGTTTGTTTAGATGGTTGTAGAAGTCGCTAGGCGCTAGTCAGGCGGCGAGGTACCGCCTAAGGATTAATCGAGATTAATCGGCGCTAGGCGGATTGGAATTTTTTTATGTAATTTTACAAATATTTATTATATACACACATTAATATCAATAATTTAATATAATACTTCAAATATATTAAAAAATAAACTTAAACATACTAAGTCAACTACTTCAAATTACAAACTTAAACACAAAATTATGAGTTTATAGATGGATTTCGATATTTAGTGGCAGGGTTCAATGTTTCAAAAGTTGGATTTGATGTTTTAGAGACATATTAAGTATTTAGGGTGGAGAAATGTCTCGAATAATCACTTCTCTGAGTCATTTTTACTCGAAAAAAGCAAAAAAAAACCAAAAAACAAAAAAAAAAAAATAGGCCGCCTAGGCCGACTAAGCCCCGCCTAGGGAAAAATCGAGAAGGAATACAGGCGCCTAGCGCCTAGGACGATTTTTACAACCATGGTTTTTACTAATGAAATGGGTTGGATTTTAAGAGATTAAGTGGGGATGTAACCATGATTTAGATGGGTGGATCTTGTGAAAGATTATTTTGTCCAAGGTAATGCTTTCTCTTGATGTTTAGACCCTTCGATTAGTAGGAGAAAGGGGATCTTGGCTAGTGGGGTGATGTGAGCTTCTTCTGGTCCAAATGTTGAGCTAGTTTGGTTGGGAAAGGACCGAATTTGACAAGGGTTTTTGTGAATTTGTGGCTGTTGCCATCGGTCAAGACAAGGAAGACCAAACACATCTTATTTACTTATTCTAAGTACTCATTTTGTGGTTTGTTTAGGCAGATTATGTGTTCAAAGGGGAATGGTTCGGTGGGTTTTGCCACAAGGATTTCTTATAATTTTTGAGCTAGCCTTTATGAATTTTAAGGAAGGGAACGTATACAATAGGTATTTCATCAATATCTATATATTCCTTGTAGATTCTTTAAGAATAAATTTTGTATTTTCCCATGTACGTATATACACTTTTGTTTGTACCTATTCATATATAAGTATGTGTTTTGGAGTTGTTTTGTTCTATGTATCATCTTATTTTGGGTTGGTTTAAATCTTTCCATTTTTTTTTGTTATTCATAATTTAGGATGTGTAAGACTGATCCAACATCATGAGTTGAATAATTTAATACCTGTTTTGGTACCGGATGTTACATCAATCCTTGAAATTCAAAGTTAAATCCAAGTGTTTCAAACTAATCACAATCATTAAGATAATCATTGGAATAACTATCTGATGTTTATGATAGTAGTCAGATTAGTACGTTGAACATGGTTATTAAACCTATTTCAATGTCAAATTATGATGTTTCATGATATCTGGATAATCAATAACAAGGATTGATCATTCCTAAGCCATAAATCCATCTAGAAACTGTTTCAGTACTATAATCAACAAGAATACCTATTTGGTTAATCTGACATTATTCTGATTAATCAAACGTGTCATCAACCTTGTATTAGGAACTTGAATCAGTATAGGTTCCTACAGTGTCATACATGGTAGGATATGACATTAAATTAACTAATTAAGTATATGATATCGGTTTGATGACTTTCAATCCAATGTCTTTGACATTGAACGTTCAGAAAGATCTAATCAGCAAGTTAAAACATAAATAACTTGTCAAACATAAATTAATGCAGAATTAAGCTACCAATATCATTCTGCGTGTGATTTCACTACCCTTGTGACTACAGGTGAGTTTCGTACAACCCCTTTTTCTTTTTAATGTTTAATAAACACCGGGGTACTACTCTGGAACTTTTCTCGATCATATGATATGTATCATTGTTATCTGTGTGATTTCATGTGAACTTGTTGTGAACTTTTGGATTTCATGAGATTTTTCCTGGAGAACAGAACACTATCACAGTATCTAAAAGTCCTCATTCCTTGAACTGTATCTAGTGAACCCATGTGGGGCCGAACGGGAAACAATGATAGTACTATCGGCTAACAACCATTTGCTGGGAGCTTGCAACTCCGCTTGGTGCAAATGTTTGTTACATGTTTCCAGAACCTCTTAATTTTATGATAGACATTAAGATAATGAGGCATAAAGATGATACCGACGGGTAGTATCTTCATATAACAGAACGGAGTAGTCCAAAAGGAACTAGATACGGGTCCCATGGTTATCTTGAACTATATATATCGAACATTTACATATCATACCATATTGTTTAACTTGAACATTACGAACTCACAAGCTTTGTGCTGACCTTTCCAAACTTAAAACTTTTGCAGGTAGACAGTGACCATCGGTGAGGCTGCACTTTTGAACACTTTTAATTAAATAACTTAGTTGGTGTAGTAAGATAGCTTGTAAACTGTAATTGTGGTTGTGATTACGAAACCCTTGTAATATGTTATCTTTAAGTTAATCTGTGTGTTGTGATACCGAATCAAGTAAGTCGCACCTCATCTCTGAGACATCTCCACTATGCTTCCGCAACCTTCCTAATGACATCATCAACAGGTGAGAGAGATGGGGGTGTGACATGGTGGTATCAGAGCCACATGTTATAGAATTTAGGTGGATTTATCGACCTAGACTATAACCATAGGCTCGTGTAGTGACACTGAGAGCACCGAACGTAACTAACTAACAAAACTTGTCTTGAATTAAGCCAGAATAATCAGGTGGTACGAATTCCAGTTATGAGTGGCCAACATAGCTGAAATTCGCAACACGTGTGCGTTCTAGTGAATTTCAATGCAAGCAGAACAATAATAACTATAAGGACGAGTAGCTGCTTTAAGATAGGAAGAGATATCATATCATGTTTGTGTTGAATATTATTATTCAATATTCATTTCATGGTACTGATCTGAAAATTTTGTTTGTACAGCGATGGTTAACCCACGTGATCGCTATATATACAGGCAGATTCCATATGTGATTCTGGACGATACGCCGAGTCCCAGTTCGAGTTCTGACTCAGAGTCGTCATAAGCATCTTCTACAGCATCCCTAGTAGTACCTCAGATTTCACACACACCACCCCTTGTGTCACAGACACCACCTCATGTACCACATACACCATCACCACATCCATAGGTGTCTGATAATGATACCTTTGCTGACCAACGGGCTAGAAGCCCATCACCCCAGAGAGTTCCGGTCTATACTGGGATTAGGAGGATGCGGGGGCAAGCCCGCAAGACCACAGGGCTACCACCTAGGCACCAGCTTTCCCCTAGAGATGTTCCGGGCTCCATCCACGAGGTGGGTGAGTCTTCCCGACGGGCTGAGATGTGAGCTTAGCTACAACATGTCACTTTGGACTTGCAGAGTGCTTGACTGGAGCTGAGACGGTCTTACGGTTCTCTTCAGAAGACCCATACCACCTTGACTGAGACACGTGTGGCTCACCAGACTCTGGTAAAGCAGTTTGAGGTGCTAGAGGCAGGCACTAGGGCTTGGAGGATGATTATGGAGGATAGGATGAGACAGACGATGATGCATGTGATGATTGTTGTATTCTGGCAGTATGTTGACGTTGTGAGGGTGAGAGATGTGAGGGTGGAGAGATGATTGAGGGAGTAAGGATGCTGAGCTTGGAGGCGAGATTGTTAGGAATGGCTATAGTACTGGCAACTATAGCCATCGTTATAGCTTGCTTACCGTATTTTCTACGATAAGTATGATCTGGGTGCGGTTATTTTGGGACTTTCATTGTGAATACCATCAGTTATAGTCGGATAGGTTGAGAATGTGGTGTGTGGGGATACTTTTGACATGTGAAATAGATCCCGTGTGTTAGGTTGATGTTAGAATGGGTGCTATTTTGGTTCTCTTTGTATCAAACTCTATAGTTGTATAAAAAAATGATATCATAGTAATGACAAGTTTTCTTTCTGTGTATCTGTTATGTTGTGTGTGATGTGTGAATGTGTATGTGTACCAAACTTTTCTGAACAACAATTATATAACATATCATAATGTATCAAAATACTATGTGACAACGTATCAAAATACTGTGTGAGAACATATCAATTGCCTGTATGGAAACGTACCAAAATACTGAGTGAGAACATATCAATTGCCTGTATGGCAACGTATCAAAATACTGTGTGAGATCATATCAATTGCTTGTATGGCAATGTATCAAAATACTGTGTGAGAACATATCAATTTCCTGTATGGCAACACATCAAAATACTGTGTGAGAACATATCAATTGCCTGTATGGCAACGTAACCAAATACTGTGTGAGAACATATCAATTGCCTGTATGGCAACGTATCAACATACTGTGTGAGAACATATTGATTGCCTGTGTGGCAACGTATCAAAATACTGTGTGAGTGTGAGGCCCCGATCCCAAGTGCCTCCCAGAGGTTGGTTTTCATCATAACACATAGCTCTTAATCTAAAAACTTTCATAGATAGCAGCGGAATTTAAAACATAGTTTGTCAAACATGAAATAATGTCTGAATTAAAACATAAATGATTGCCAACACCACCGGATTCTCTATCTTGATGCCCGAGCTCCACGTTTCTTTTTACCTTAGCTTTAACCTGACACACATGCTAAAATGTCAGCTTACGCTGGTGAGTTCTAGTTTTCATAAATCATCGTAACGTTTTGTTAAGTTAAAACATATTTAACATAAAACATCATTTCCTTCACATAATCATAAGCTCATCACATAAAATCATAGCATCATCATCATACATCCACTGTCATCAAAATGAACAGTGGGCTTATGCCGGCACAAGGCTCCATACCCTGTTATAGTCAGGTTGACTATCATACCCAGTTATAGTCTTGGTTGACTCTCATACCCAGTTGTAGTCTTGGTTGACTCTCATACCCAGTTATAGTCTTGGTTGACTCTCATACCCAGTTATAGTCTTGGTTGACTATCATACCCAGTTATAGTCTTGGTTGACTCTCATACCCAGTTATAGTCTTGGTTGACTATCATACCAAGTTATAGTCTTGGTTGACTATCATACCCAATTATAGTCTTGGTTGAATATCATACATACCCAGCACAAGTACTGGTACCTATCTCATACATACCCTATAACACGTATAGGAACATCATTCTTTCATCGTATCTAATATACTAGCATTATATTATCTTTCATCATAATCATCAAGACATCATATCATTCATGATAGCAGCATATCATCAAATCATTCATCATGGCATAATAAACACACTATGCCAGCATCTAAACATCATAGCATCATACTTTCATCCTAGCAGCCTAGGATTTCACCATAACATAACATCTGTAATTATCATCATAGCATGTTATCATATAGTTCATCATCATAACTCACTAACATCCATTCATCATACTTAGCATACTTTCATGCATAAATCATACTAACACATTAACATGCATTCATCATCATGGCATGGTCACATAACATCATAACATATTAACAGCATGTATGCCAGCCCAAAACATAGTTACACACAACTTGTTAAAGTAGGGCATCTAGAACTCACCTGACAATAGCTCCTTGTATTCTTGACCGAACTCCTTAGCCAAGACTTAAGAACCTACTTCATTACATAATCTCATTACATTACATTACCAAGTGAAGTTCACTAAGTTGAGTACACTAAGTTGAGTACTCTAAGTTGAGTACACGAAGTGAAGTTCACGAACCTGAGTACACTAAGTGAAGTTCACGAACTCGAGTACTCGTCTTTTCTTCATAAAATATCTTAGAAATCTATCCAAGACTTAGGCGTGACCTTTATGCATGTTTTCCTTTTTGTCTAAAAATCAAAA
Source organism: Mikania micrantha (assembly GCA_009363875.1). Classification (NCBI taxonomy): domain Eukaryota; kingdom Viridiplantae; phylum Streptophyta; class Magnoliopsida; order Asterales; family Asteraceae; genus Mikania; species Mikania micrantha. The sequence continues at coordinate 18,165,358 of CM018695.1, forward strand.
CTTTCATGCATCAAACCCTTACCTGGTGTTAGATGATCCTTTCTGTAGCTTCCCATGCGTTTCGTCCTTCCTTTGGCCGATCAAAAGTCGTTTCTTGATATTCTCGAACGTGCCCTCTTCGAGTTCTTAAGAGAAAATGCTTCCAACCAAAGGTTAGCACAATTCCCAAGGCACTCATATATATAGGCAAGGTTCACGAAAATGGAGTACACTAAGTGAAGTTCACGAAATTGAGTACCCTAAGTGGAGTTCACGAAATTTAGTACACTAAGTGAAGTTCTCTAAGTTGAGTACACTAAGTTGAGTACTTTAAGTTGAGTACTCTAAGTATAGTACTCTAAGTGAAGTTCACTAAGTGAGTACACTAAGTGAAGTTCACGAAAATGGAGTTAGTGTACTTCCAATTTCGTGATCTTTTGTTTGGTTGGTTTTTCATCTATTGCTGGCAAGTAAATTATCCGTTACCCATTCGTAAGTTCAAATAATTTGTATAGAAAATTCAGGGTGTTACAAGTCTTCCCCCTTACAATAGGTTTCGTCCCGAAACCTGCCTCGTTGCATATCGAACAGATGAGGATACAACCTCCTCATTTCTTCTTCCGTTTCCCATTTAGCGTCCGAACCCTTCCGATGCTTCCACTGAACCTTGACTTGTCGAACTGTTTTGTTACGTAATTGCTTCTCTTTCATATCTATTATCGCGACTGGTTCTTCAATGTAGTTCAGTCGTTTATCCACCTCGATGTCATCCAAAGGAACATGTGTTTGCTCATCCGCCAAGCACTTCCTAAGATGTGACACGTGAAAAGTAGGGTGGATTTCATTAAGTTCCTCTGGTAGTTCTAGTCAGTACGCGACTTTCCCTACCCGTGCTTCTATTCGGAACGGTCCGATGTACCTCAGACTCAGCTTTCCTCTCTTTCGGAATCGAATGATCCCCTTCCATGGTGATACTTTCAGCAACACTCGATCGCCAACATCAAACTCTATCGGTCTTCTGCGTTTGTCTGCGTATGACTTTTGGCGATCTTGTGCCGCTTTCATTCGTACTTTTATCACTCGTAACTTTTCTGGCATATCAATCACGACAGCTGTAGGTCCTCAAACAGATCAAGATCCAAACTTTATCTCTGCAAACATCATCATTGATCTCTAACAAGTGCGGAATCCAAGTTAGAAACAAGAAAGCAAGTAGAAAAATGCAAACTTTATAAATATTGCAAAACTTCGAGTACAAGCGCCTCAATACGTCTAGAGAGCGTATGCCTCGGGATTCCAACCTAAACCTGTACAAAATGCGTCTATTTATACTAGGCCTAGGTGTACACGAAATCTAAATACATGAAAAGGTTCGAGTACACGACCACTTCGTGTACTCGAAATGCTGTACACGAAAATTAAACTGAAATCTGAGATTTGACTCTTCCGTGTTGACTTTGTCAGTCTTCATCGTTCAGCAGGCTTTACAAACTCCCCCTAGACTGGCGAAGTCATCCTATCGGAAGAGAGACATTGTGTGGCCCTGCTCCAGCATACAGCTTCAGCTTCATGGCATAAGCAACAACTCGTGTAAATGGCTTAGCCAGCTCATCATTTCCGGAATATACTCGTATAGGAGAGTTGTGCAGCTTTATCATGTCATCTTTACCATACTTCAGAAGATCCATAGGGTCAAGAATCATGTCGATGTCATCAACATCATCTATGTTCCTAAGAATAACTGCAGCAAGGTTCAGATCATCAAAGTACCATGACAGAAAGTTAGCCAAAGAGTTATCAGGAACTCTTGGCGAGACGGGCACTGCTTGCATCACATGAGGAGGAGGGTACCTATAGTACACCCAAGGCTTCTTCGTCTTTGGATCAATGATGCACGAAGAGACAAAGCGTCGTCCCTTAGCTGTGCGCATGACAGGAAAATCCTTCTCACACTGATCTTTGATAAACTTTGCGAACAAATCAGCCTGTGAGTTCTTAGACGGGTTGAAGAACATAGCCTTGTCGATGATTCTGATGTCAACTCTAGGTAAGGAACAAAAATCTGTAGGCTTCTTGTAAAATTCGACTTTTCCACTCATCCGTTTCACCAAGTAGATATCTCTCGGTTTGTCGTACATCCAGCAGCATATATTTGATCTATCATTGCGAACTGCAAAAAGGTTTCTGTCATCAGAAATGAAGGTATGCTCTGGATGTTGATCTCCCATTTCTCTGAACCAAGCCTCTTTGTCTACAGGAGGGGCTGGCGTCCAGTCTTTCTTACGATCAAACCAGCTATCTATCACTTCATTCAGTGAAGTGACCTCATTTCCCAACGCATCGATGTATTTGTGGGCATACAAAAAATCAATATAGGGGTCTGAAGAAACGTTGCCAAGGATGATGTTTTCTGGTTCTTCTTCTACAGATGCCCCTGCAGAAGATTTGGCTTGATCATTCTTCGCATCACTCGGAGATCCAAAATCAAAAGTATCTGGAAGATCATCAAAAATGCTGTCAAGTCTGGATCCAGTCTCGTCGGGCTGTACACAATCGCCAAAAAGGATGTCATCTGGAATGTCTCCAAATAGATCATCATACAAACCAGAAGGCTTTTCGGAAGATGATGGATTCCCAGAGTCTCCACCCTGATCTTTGTCATCAGGAGGACCTTGGTCTTTATCTTTGTCATCTCCATCTTTATCATCTTTGTCGCCTTGGTCGTCTTTATCATCCTTGTCCTTCTTTTCATCTTTATCTTCCTTTTGATCTTGTTCATCATTTCCATCATTATCATCATCATCACTGTCGTCACTGTCATCACTGACATCCATGACTTCATCTTCAGACTCGGATACTTCTTCTCCTTTGAGTCGTTTGATATCCCTCTGCATCTTGTGGTTCTCTAACAGAAGAATTCTGATGAATTTCTCATGCGCCTTAACCTTTCCTCTGCACTTGTTCAGATGAGAACATATTTTGATCTTCCCTTCTCGCAAGTTCATGATCATCTTGTCTTTTCTCTCAGCATCCTTTTCTAACTGATAGACTCGCTCTTGAAGTCCGATCAGATCCACAGGCACCTGTTGTGGTTCGTAAGGTGAATCGGAACGCAAAGGAGATTTTCCTTTGCTGCTTCCGGATTGTGGTGTAGGTGATTTGGCTTTGGTTTTGGCTTTAGGCTGAATGGTGACTGATGGACGTGTGGAGGGAACTCGGATGATGAGTTTGGTTTTCGAAGGTTTGGATGCAGGTTTAGGTTGTTGTGGCTTAATGAGTTGAGAAGGTTTAGGCGGTGGAGGTGGTTGAGTGACAAGTGGTAGTGAAGGTGGTTTTGTGACATGTGGTGGTGATGGTGGTAATGTAACATGAGGTGGTGATGGTGGTAATGTGACATGAGACGGTGATGGTGGTTTAGTGATGTGAGGTGGTGATGGTGGTTTGGTGACAGGAATGGGTTTAACTGGTGCCTGTGTCATGACAGCAGCAGCAGAAGAGAAAGATAAGCTGGAGAGAACAGACTGAAGCCTTGGGTCTCTTGCCTTTCGTGCCATAGTCTTTTGCCTTTTCTTCTTTGGCGAAGATTCGGGAGTGGGAGTATAATCAACATCTTGAATATCTTCCCTTTCTTGCCTTGTGAGAGGTGGCCCCTCTGGGACAAAATCTTCACTTGATGAAGAAGAAGAAGCATCAGCTGCAGCTTTTGTAGCTTCACTTGCTTTAGCTTTAGAACTTGTAGCCTGAGTGTCATGCTCTTCTGCCACTATAGCCACTGGGGTCCCTGGCATATCCTCATCCATCCCATCTCCCACAAATCTCCCGAATTTGATCAAGGGTCTCTGACCGGTGTATTGCTTCTTTCCCCGTTTACTCATCTTCATGTAGCCGAAGATATCGTCTCGCATCCTCTTAACTTCCAGCGAACCAAATGTGCGTTGCAGATTCGGATATCTTTTATCCAGAATAATCTGAATGAATCTTGGAAAGGCCAGGAATCTTTCTTTCCTCTTGCCTTTGATATTCGCGTGCATATCCTGAAAAATCATCCTTGAGAAGTTGAAGTCTTCTCCAAGTGCTAGGGCCACCATGCATGAACTCAGTGTCTGATTAAGCACATCATATCCGCCCTTACGTCCGGATAAACATTGTGTCACCACATGTGCCAGATACCTCCAGTAAGGGTGTAACAGTTTCTTCTCAGTAGGTGGGTAGGCTCCTTCGTGTCCCATCTGGTAAACAGTTCGGTTTACCAGACCTTGGTCTAGCTCCACAGGGTCAGATTCCTTGTCTCCAAACTGCAGACAATCCCTGATGATTTGCTCTGTAATGATGATGGAGTGACCCTGGATCTTTCCGACTATACTGATGTTTCCATCCGCATCAATACCTTCCTCAACCGTGCTCCAGAAATCTCGAATAAATGAGGTAACGATTTGAGGGTACTCCATGATAGCGTAGTTGACGGGAGACAATATCAGGCCTTCAATCATGCTCTGAAACTCTGAGTGCTTGGCTGGTGGTTCCCCAAGGAAAGCAGTCATGTTATGATCATGTACAAACCGTAATTCAGCCATCTGAAACAGAAAACTGATTAAGTTAGACGAAGTGTTGAAGCAATACTCGAAAATTTCAAAAATTTTTCAAAAATTTTCTAAGTGTTGAAGCCATCTCCTCGGAGCAACAGGTGTACACGAAACAGATCGAGTACACGAAGTAAGTTTTGTACACGAAGTGTGTTGTGTACACGAACTGAATCGAGTACACGAAGTCTGATCTGTACACGAAGCTCATTCTGTACACGAAATGTAGTCTGTACACGAAATATTCGTGTACACGAACCTGAGAAATTTCGTGTACTTAAAATCCTTAGAGAAGTTTATCATTTTGGCTCCATAGAAATTCTAAACCGATTCAATATACTCGGAATTGAAAGGCGACCAACATATTTACAAATTGACTTTCAATTCTAAGTATTTCTTGGTCAATTTGACCAAAAACCTCCTGTACACGAAAATCACGTACTCGAAATTTTATTTTGACCATAACTTTCAAATCCGCGGTCAAAATTTGATAAAAATCTATACCTAGAGTCGCCTAGTGATGATCTATAAGATAGCCGGAGTAGAATTTCGAAAACTGGTCTGGAAATGAAAATCGCCTTATGGTGTAATCGAAACTGAAATCGTGTATACGAAAATTATGGTACACGAAATTGGGTATAGTTGAACTATTTATAGACCTGATTTCGTGTACGTAATTTCGTGTACTCGATTTCGAATACGCACCATTTAATTTTCTTATTTCGAATTTAATATTCTAACTTTTCTAAAATAAAATAAAATAAAATAAAATAAAATAAAATAAAATAAAATAAAATAAAATAAAATAAAATAAAATAAAATAAAATAAAATAAAATAAAATAAAATAAAATAAACTTTGAACAAGTTTTAAAGTTTAGTCGGCTCAAATTTGTGGGATCAAATCTGTTATCAAAATTTTAACTATATTAGATAATTTCTTAAAGAAGCACAACCTTTAAATAGCTATTCCCTACCAATTATTTCCACTCGTTATTTCATCTCTTAAAGATCAGTTATATGATCAAGTTTTTCTGAAAATATCTTTTGGGAAAATTTGTGATCAATTAGATTGTAAGACTAGATTAATATGCAACCTATCAGTCTTGTTAAATCCTTTGTTTCAAACTTTGATTGTGTTTCAACGAACTTCAAATTATTTTGACAGAGTTTTAAGATGAGAAAAGAAAAGAACAGATCTAGTAGGTTTAGAATCAAGAACAAGAAGGGGTTCTATCATCTTGTGCTCATTGGCATCTTTTATTTTCTGATCTGCAGACACATTGGCCTTAACGTCACACATCCAGTTCTTTGCTTACGCAAAATATAGAATGCTTCAGTAGGTATTTCCCGCTCTTTGTTTGCACAAAACATGGAAAATACCCGAGTTTTTCAAACACAATTTCAAGTTTATAGAAACACAATCTTGTTTTGATTTAAGGATTTAAACAAGAAGTCAAATAGTTGTCACACGTTTCTAGTTATCTAATGATCACAATTTCACACTTATTTATCTATTTATATGTATTTTAAGTTTGATCAAGTCTGATTATTTAAGTTTTGAAAAACTCATTTCAACTTCTTAGCATAGAATAGATATTCAAGGTTGTGATTTCTTTTGAGATCATAATAAGATAGTGAAATTTTGATCCTTAGAGATTATTTCACTTCCCAATTTGATCGATTCACTTTGCTTGTCCAAATAAAATCTTTTTGTATTTTCTTAAGTTTTTGTAAAATTAAAATTTAAAAATGTTTTTGTAATTTTCTTTGAATAGCTAGAGACAACATCTCCTTTTCTTAAGATTTCAAAACTTAACTCCCCCTAAACTTATAGATTATCTTAGACTGACTCAAAAACCAACCAAAAATCTTTTTGTTGTTTTTGTAAATTTTCTGACTCAAGGAATGAAAAATCTTTTTGTTGTTTTTGTAAATTTTCTCCCCCTAAATTTGTGACTATGGGAGGACACAAATTTTAATGTATTTACAAAAATACTTTTAATTAAAGCTTATTAATTTGAGAGAGGCAAGCAGGTGATGGAAGCGTGCTGTATCGAACGGTTTTGTGAAAAGGTCCGCTAGATTGTCATCAGTATGGACCTTTTCAAGATGAATCAGTTTTCGTTCGAAACAGTCACGAATGAAGTGAATCCGGATGTCAATATGTTTAGTTTTGGAGTGTTGTACCGGATTCTTGACGATTTGTAGGGCTGCTTCATTGTCACAATAAATAGGAGAGTCAAGAAAGTTCAAACCGTAATCGAGAAGTTGTTGTTGCATCCAGATAACCTGAGAGCAGCAACTGGAAGCAGCAACATATTCAGCTTCGGCGGTGGATGTGGATACTGTGGTCTGCTTCTTGCATTGCCATGAAACAAGACGATCTCCCAGGTACTGACACCCACCCGTGGTTGACTTCCTATCCAGGTTACATCCACCAAAGTCACTGTCTGAGTATGCAAATAATTGAAACTCAGAGTTCTTTGGATACCAAAGTCCGAGCTTAGGTTTCCCGACTAGGTACCGAAAGATTCTCTTGACAGCTATGAGGTGAGATGCCTTCGGATTTGCCTGATATCTGGCACACTGACATACTGAAAACATAATGTCTGGACGACTAGCAGTCAGATACATCAGAGAACCAATCATCGAGCGATAGAGATGCTGATCAACATCTTCACCTTCCAAATCCGAAGTTAGGATAGGACGTGCAGCCATGGGAGTGGATGCCGGCTTTGACTCCGTCATTTTGAATTTGTTCAAAATGTCTGTGACGTATTTTCCTTGGTGAATCAGCACACCCTTACAATCTTGCTTTACCTGCAGACCCAGAAAGAAGGTCATTTCTCCCATTGCGCTCATCTCAAATTTCTTCTTCATTACCCCTTCAAATTCCTTGCACAACGCTGAGCTGGTGGAACCAAATATGATGTCATCCACATAGATTTGAACGAGAATTAAATCATCCTTATCTTTGCGGACGAACAAGGTCTGATCAATAGCTCCACGAGTATATCCATTTGCGAGTAGGTGATCAGTAAGCGTAGCATACCATGCTCGCGGTGCTTGATGAAGGCCGTAAAGAGCTTTGTCTAACTTGTAGACATGCTCTGGATACTGAGAGTCTTCAAAACCAGGGGGTTGGCACACGTATATTTCCTCCTTTACCTTTCCGTATAAGAAAGCTGTTTTCACATCCATCTGATATACCGTAAAGTTCATATAGGAGGCATAAGCCAAGAAAATCCGTATGGCCTCAAGTCTCGCAACCGGTGCAAAGACTTCTTCATAATCTATTCCCTCCTGCTGATAAAATCCTTGAACGACCAGTCTGGCTTTGTTTCTGATAATTACACCAGAATCATCTCTCTTGTTTCTGAAAACCCATCTGGTTCCTATAGGCAATTTTCCCTTGGGTAGAGGAACCAGATTCCAAACCTTTAGCTTCTTAAACTGCATCAACTCTTCTTGCATTGCCTCAACCCAGCTGGACTCCTTTAGAGCCATTTTGACATTCTTGGGTTCAACCTGTGAAATAAAACAAGAATATAAACAAGAGTTAATAGGACCTGATTGACTTCGAGTGAGTGTCTCTTCAGGCAACGTGTTCTGAACTGTAATGGATTTGCTTCGAGTAAGAACGCCTTCTGAGAGAGGTCCAATAATATTCTCCACTGGATGATTCTTGTTTACACCAAGTGTTGGCACTTCTTCTACAGCCAGATTATCTAGCAGGTTGCTGATGTTATTGACTTGTTCTTCACTTGAAGAGGAAATGTGGTCAATAGGAGCAGTTTCACTTGCTTCAGCTCCAGGATCCACACAATGTTCCTCAGGAATGCTATCTGAGAAGAGTGGATTATCAAAGGTCTGGTGGGAAGAGGATGAGACTTGATCCGTTTCTGGAAGTGGTTGAACAGACTGAGAAGTGTCAGGTTCTGATGGGAGAACTTCTTGTACAGGGGTCGGCTGAGCTGGAGGGGCACGATTGTACATGCCAGGAGGATCAACTGTCAAATGATTAGGATCAGATGGAACATAGTCAACTCTATAGTCCACATCATCATCTTTGTAGAAATCATCTGCTTGCTCAGATGTTCTTGTATTCTCAGATGGAGTGCTGAAGGGCTTAAAAGTGGAGTCATACTCAAACAGCCAGTTTGGACCAGAACCAGCATCAGTAGAGTTCATTTCTTGCCAATCTATGTAGTATGATTCCACAATCATCCGAGTTTTCTTGTTATAGACTCTGTATGCTGCCCTTTCAGACGAGTAGCCCACGAAGTAACACTCATCTGCCTTATCATCAAACTTATGATTAGGCTCTGTATGAAGAAGAGTGCAAGGGCATCCGAATGACTTGAAGTGTCCAACTTTGGGCTTCTGATTGAATAGAATCTCGTAGGGAGTCTTATGATGACGCTTGTTCAGAAGTGCTCTATTTTGAACATAGCATGCAGTGTTAACTGCTTCAGCCCAGAAAAAATTGGTAGCTTTGATTCTGACAACATTGTTCGTGCCGCTTCTATAAGCGTCCTGTTTCTCCTTTCAGCAACTCCATTTTGCTGAGGCGTTCTAGCTGCACTGTATTGCCTAGCTATCCCTTTTGCATCACAGAAATCTATAAGAGTCTGATTTCTAAATTCAGTTCCATTATCAGTTCTGATCACCTTGACCTTTAGATTCTTCTGATTTTCAATCAAGGTAATGAACTTCTTCAAAATCTCTGGAGCTTCATCTTTCTTAGCTAGAAAGAACACCCAAGTGAATCTGGAATAATCATCTGTCACAACGAGACAGTATGACTTTTTCCCGATACTCATTACGTTAATCGGTCCGAAAAGATCCATGTGAAGAAGTTGAAGAACTGAAGAGATGGAATTGAACAATTTTGGCTTGTGAGGTCTCTTGTGTTGTTTCCCTTTTGCACAAGCGATACATTTCTCAATAGTGGAGAAATCTTTAGAAGGTAGACCAATGACGTGATCTCCCTTGGCCAGTCTGTTCAGATTCTTTAGGTTTACATGACCTAGTCTCCGATGCCACAACAGACAATCATGCTCCGATGCTTTAGAAAACAAGCAAGCGTTCTCTGTAAACGAATCTGAGCTCATGTCAATAATGTATGCATTGTTTATCCTTGGAGTTCTCATCAGAATCCACTTCTCAGGTACTACAAAGCCAGGCTTCAGAATAAGACATTCTTTGTTTGTGAAGTGTGTGGAAAAGCTTTTATCACAGATTTGAGAAACACTCAGAAGACTGTGATTTAGCTCTTCAACATAGTACACATCTTCAAAACTAAGAGTTCCATTAGTGACCGTGCCCTTCATGCTTATCCTTCCTCCCTTGTCTCCAGCAAATGATACATAACCTCCATTGAATGGTGTAACTTCATGCAACTGAGAGAAATCCCCAGTCATATGCCGGGAACAGCCACTATCTACATACCAAACGTGTTTAAGCTTGCTTGGCTTTCCCTGCACAGTATACATTCAATTAATGAGAAACAGGTACCCAAATCATAACAGATTTAGGTGTTTTGGTAATAGAAGAAATTCTATCCTTGGGTTTGGGTTTGGGTCTTTCTGGATTAAGCTTAATATGTCTTGTCATGCTTCCACTGCCCTGGTCAACTGGTTTTATCTTATTTTTGAAAATTCTTTGATTTTGCTTATGAAAACCAAATTGTGTTTTGTTTGATTTCTTATGTCTTTTTGCAGTGGAAGGTGTCTGAATCACCTTTTGAGAGGTTGCCTTAGGCTTGGAAGATGGTACATTCCTCGCATGTTTGTTAACAGATTTAGCCTTAGGGATGACCTTCTGATTCTTCCCATAGAAGAAATCAGTAGGTCGGTGCAGACAATGTCTAGCAATGTGGCCTGGTTTCCCACATGCATAACAGCAGACCTTTTGGTGAAATTCAATTGGGTCAAAGGGCTTTACATCACAGTTACTTTGACTAGAGAAAGAGGTGGGAATATAAGGTTCACAGTTAGGATTTAACAATGAACTTTCCTCTTTGGTAACTATGGGATGAGCCGGTGCAGTCTGTGTTGTTAAAGGAGAGAAAGTTGATTTTATAGCAAATGTTTTCTGAAAATGTTTTGGCATATCATTGATATTAATGTTAATTTCATCAAACTTTCTATTAAGATCAATTGTTGGAACAAAAAATGATTTGCTAGTAGATGATGAACAATCTGTGCTCCTCCCTGCACTTCTTTCTACCTTCTCCTCCTTTAAACCTGCAACACTTAGTTTTTCTGCACAAACCTCAGAATCATCAGTTATAACAGGGTCAGCTGAAATCACAACTGGTTCGGTGGGAAAATCACAAGCATGACTAGAATCCAATTCCAAGTCATCAACAGATGTGTTGATTCTTGGCATGCATGAGTAATTTTGGTTAAAAGGTGGTGCACATTCACTATACCCAATCCCACTACCCCTCTTTTCCCGAAATCGCATTGATGTCATATTTTCTAAAACTTTGCTTGAATAATCAAATCTTTCACATTTAATTGATGATTTAGAGAGTTGAGATTTGACTTGATCCAACTCCAGAGTGAGTTCATCGATTTTTCGTCGAGCCTCTCGATAGTTGGACTCTTTATCACTTAGAAGTTCTTTTAGTCTTGCCACATCCCGACTCTCGGCTTCAAGTTTCCTTTTAAAAATTCCTTCATTTTTAAGAAATTCTGAGTTAAAGTATTTAAGTTTGTTTAATTCTTTGATTAGTGATTCATTGTGCGACCTGTACTTAAATACTTTATTTATGCATGAGGTAGAGCAAAGATTTTCAGTTACCTCCTTTTGCTTGTCGTCTACCTCAGCCATGAATGCATGACTCAGAGTCAGTTCCAGTTCCTGCACTTGATCACTCCAGTCATAGGAGTCAGTCTCCTGAGTCACCAACGCTTTAGAAGTGCTAGCGCTTCCTCCAGCAGCTGTATTTCCTGACTTCTCTTCAGGCTTCTTTTCTCCCCCTTCCTTAGCCACCTTTGGCTGCTTACATTCCCTGGCAAAGTGACCCGGTTGGTCACAGTTGTAGCATCGCAATTTTGACTTATCAAAGCCAAGCTTCTTTCCCGGAGCGTTTCCAAAGCTGTTTCTTCCATATTTCTTGATGAACTTCTTTGCTCTGAACACAGCCATTGCCATCTGCCATGAGATATCCATTTCTTCAACATCAGCTGGATTAATCTGTTCTAGATTGTCTTGAGTGAGATTTGAGGGTGCCAATTCTCCTGCAATAAAAGCATTGTAGCTATTCATGAATCCCTTAAATAGCAGTAGATTCTCTTCACTTTCTGGATTGACTTTAGGCACTGATCCAGCTTGTCCAGATGACAGAAAAGCGGTCTCAAAAGGAACTCCATGAGAGGAAGGAGGCTGATAATGATGCATTCCTGATGATTGATGATTAACTGCTGATAGAAGAGCAGAGTTTTCAGAAGTAGGTGCAATGCCCATTGAGCTGGCATGATTCAGTGCTCTCTGCTTATCATCCATGTCATATGAGTTGATGATTGAGATCAGCTCACTTAAAGAAGTCTTGTACATGTCCTTGGTCCTTTTGATAGTTGTACAGTTAGAGTTCCAAGTGTAAGGTAGTGAATTCAGCAGCTTCTTGTTTACCTCTCCCTTAGTCATCTCAATCCCAGAACTAGTCATCTCAGTCATCAGATGAGTGAATCTGTTGAGTTGTGCTTCAAGAGACTCTCCCTTGATATGATTAAACATGTTGAACCTTTGTCTGAGCATGTCCTTGCGACTCTCTCGCATGTCCTCATTTCCTTCAAATCTTTCAACTAAGGCATTCCAGAGTTCCTTAGCAGTCTTGTGTTCCTTGAATCCGTGAGCAACATCTGTTGACAAAGCCATTGTGATCGAGGCATATGCCTTTTCATCCTTCTCCATCATGAGTATATCATTGTCAGTATACAGTTCTGGATCCTTTGGAACGAGAGGACCATTTAGCTCACTCTGGAATGAAGGTACAAAGGGACCTTCCTCAATTGATCTCCAAAGCTTTGGGTCGGTATACTTGATAAATGACTGAAATCGAAATTTCCAGTCTTGAAAGTTATCTCCTGACACGAGCCTTGGTGGCTTTGTTCCGGTGCCGATCTCATTGTCAAGACTGAGCAAATTAGACAAATTTGTCAGATTCTTTGTACCCATTGTGAGTCTGAAGAATTTCTAAGTGTTGTACACGAATTCCTTGTATTTCCCTGTAGATGATAGTCAATAAAGCTGCCCGAAGTGAACACCACTCAAAATTCTGGATGTAATCGAAATTCGAGTACACGAAGCTGAAGTACACGAAACTGTGTACTCGAACAATTTGCTGTATTCGAAACTTTGTGTACTCGAAACTTAGTCTTGTACTCGAAATTGATGTTGTACTCGAAACTCTCTGTATTCGAACTCTAGCTGATCTTCAAACACTCTGCCTATACTCGAAATAGCTGAACTCTAAAAATTTTGAACTCGAAAATACTTAAGAAAAATTTATAAAATTATTTCTTAAGATTCAGAGTCCCAAATTTATGCAGTAGCTAGTAGGAGTAAAGAAGAATGATAAAGTTGCAAACTTGCCTAGAAAAGTTGTCACCTTGATGATGAAAAGAGCACTCAAGCTCTGATACCACTTGTAGGTCCTCAAACAGATCAAGATCCAAACTTTATCTCTGTAAACATCATCATTGATCTCTAACAAGTGCGGAATCCAAGTTAGAAACAAGAAAGCAAGTAGAAAAATGCAAACTTTATAAATATTGCAAAACTTCGAGTACAAGCGCCTCAATACGTCTAGAGAGCGTATGCCTCGGGATTCCAACCTAAACCTGTACAAAATGCTTCTATTTATACTAGGCCTAGGTGTACACGAAATCTAAATACATGAAAAGGTTCGAGTACACGACCACTTCGTGTACTCGAAATGCTGTACACGAAAATTAAACTGAAATCTGAGATTTGACTCTTCCGTGTTGACTTTGTCAGTCTTCATCGTTCAGCAGGCTTTACAACAGCCTTGTTTCCCATCTCCTTCTGTCCAACTTCCCCCCAACATACCGGGGTCCTACATCGTCTTCCGTAAAATGCCTCATATGGGGGCATTCCGATACTAGAGTGGTAGCTATTATTATACGAAAACTCCACCAATGGCAAGTGGTCATCCCAGCTCCCTCCAAAATCGATAATGCACGCCCTAAGCATATCCTCCAACGTTTGAATAGTCCTTTCAGACTGTCTATCCGTTTGGGGGTGATAGGCGGTACAGATGTTCAGTCTCGGTCCCATAGCATCATGAAACTGCTACCAGAATCTGGAAGTAAACCTCGTATCCCGATATGACACAATGGATACAGGAACTCCATGTCGGGTCAGAATCTCTTTCACGAACAACTCAGACAACATTTCGGACGTATACGTTTCTCTGATAGGAAGAAAGTGTGAACTCTTCGTCAGTCGGTCAACAATCACCCATATGTATCATGTCGTTTAGCTGTTCTCGGTAGCTTGGTGATGAAATCCATGGTGATGTGTTCCCATTTCCATTCTGGTACCTCAAGAGGTTGCACATATCCGTAGGGCTTCTGATGTTCAGCCTTCACTTGCGCACAAGTAAGGCACTTGTTCACATACTGCATCACATTGAACTTCATACCTGGCCACCTATAATCCTTCCGAAGATCTTGATACATCTTCGTTGCACCAGGATGCACAGAATAACGTGATTTGTGGGCTTCATCTAAAATCCTTGATCGAATGTCCCCATTTCTGGGCACCCACATACGACCGAATAGTACTTTTACACCGTGATCATTGTCTTCCAAGTTCTTGACTTGTTCGAAGACACATTCAAAGCCCACATTCTCTTCTTTCAATCCTTCCTATTGCGCCTGCTTGAGCTCGTTCAGAAAGTCTGGCGTTATCACCAAACTATACGATTTTACTCGTATGGCAGGATGATCAGTCTTGTGACTCAAAGCATCTGCCACCACATTGGCCCTTCCCGGGTGATATAAAATATCACAATCATAATCCTTTAATAGCTCAAGCTATCGTCTCTGCCTCATGTTCAAATCCTTTTGCTTGAAGAAGTACTTCAAGCTCTTATGGTCGGTATAGATGGTACTCCTTACTCCATACAAATAGTGCCTCCATATTTTCAATGCAAACACCACTGCATCGAGTTCAAGATCGTGGGTTGGGTAGTTAGCCTCATGAATCTTTAGCTGGCGCGAAGCATAAGCTATCACCCTTCCCCTTTGCATCAGTACACATCCCAACCCTTGTCGGGATGCATCAGCATACACAACAAGATCGTCATTTCCATCCGGCAGTGCTAGAACAGGAGCTTGGGTAAGTTTCTCCTTTAGCACTGAAAACACTTGTTCTTGGTTCGGGCCCCATTCGTACTTTACATCTTTCTTCGTGAGCTTCTTCAGTGGCGTCGTTATCTTGGAGAAATCTTGAATAAATCTCCGATAGTAGCCGGCCAAACCAAGAAAACTGTGTACTTTCGTCGGTGACTTCGGAGGACTCCATTTCATAACTGTTTCAACTTTAGCTGGATCCACCATAATGCCATCTGGGTTCACCACGTGGCCCAGAAACTGTACTTCTCATAACCAAAAGGCTCACTTGGAGAACTTAGCATAAAGTTTCTCTTTCCTCAGAATCTCCAATACCTCACGTACGTTGCAAGCATGGTCTCCCTTGTTCTTTGAATAAATCAAAATATCATAAATAAACACTATCACCGATCGGTCCAACATCGGTCGAAATACTCTGTTCATCAAATCCATAAATGCTGTAGGAGCATTCGTCAACCCAAATGACATAACGAGAAACTCGTAATGTCCATAACGTGTACGGAAAGTAGTCTTTGGAATATCCTGCTCTCGAACTTTCAACTGATGGTAACCGGATCGGAGATCTATCTTTGAGAACCAGCTTGCACCTTGCAATTGATCGAACAAGTCATCAATTCTAGGTAGAGGATACCTGTTCTTTACAGTCAGCTTATTCAGTTTCCGGTAGTCAATACACATTCGCATGCTTCCATCTTTCTTCTTAACAAACAGCACCGGTGCTCCCCACGGAGAGACACTCGGTTGTATAAAACCTTTATCAAGGAGTTCTTGTAGCTTGGTCATTATTTCCTTCATTTCAGTGGGAGCCAATTGATAAGGTGTTTTGGCAATAGGTTGGGCCCCCGGTACTAAGTCGATTTGGAACTCAATTTCCCGTTCAGGCGGTAATCCAGGCAATTCCTCAAGGAATACATCAGGGAAATTACACACCACGGGCACATCATCAATCGTCCTCGTATCCATACGTTCCTCAATCACATAGGCCAAGTAGGCTCCACACCCTCGCCTTATCATATCATCAGCCTTGATCATCAAAATGATCATCGGCGCATACATCGCTTTATCACCATTAACCGTTATGGAGCTCCCATCTATCACACGCAAACATATCATCTTTCATCGACATATAATGTTAGCCTCATATGTGCCTAACCAATCCATTCCCAAGACTACATCGAAACCTCCCAAGGTTATAAGAAATAATTGTACTGGGAACTTATGACCTTCTATCTCAACATAACAATCATCTATAGCCTCGATCACCCTTGTTATCTTACCAATAGCCGTCTCTACATCAAATACCGGATCTATCTTCTTAACCTTCCCAGATAACCCATCACAGAAAGTCAAAGATACGAAACTCATACTGGCACCAGAATTAAACAATACAGAAACAGGAATATTGTTGATAGAAAAGGTAGATGTGACCACGTCCGGGTCCTCAATAGCATCATCCTTTGTCATCTTGAACGCTCATGCTTTAGCCTTCTGCTTCTCTTTTCCTTTCTCCTCTTTCTTACCCGAGCCCGAAGCATCGACTCGTGGTTGCGTGCAATCCTTGGACAGATGTCCAAACCCGTTGCAGTTGAAGCATCGAGTAGCATTCGGGAAACTGCTAGAAAAATTCCCCATCTTTCCACACCTGAAACATAAATTAGTGTCCACCAGGCACTGTCCCGTGTGGCTTTTTCCATACTTGTTGCATCGGCTCATCTCCTCTCGCTTCACCTTCTTGCTTGAAAACTTTCGTTGGTCTGTTCGACCCCTCTTAGTCCCTGAGGACTCTTTCATCTTTGCTTCTTCTTTGACTGGTTCAGCAGACATAACATCATCCCAAACCATACCACTAAGTTCAACAGTGGAGTCGAAGGTCTTGGGAGCATTTGCTTTTACATGAATCCGCACCTTTGGACGCAAACCCTCCATATACAGTTTCACCCTGCGTTCCTTAGAACCAATCAAGTGAGGAACCAGTCTTGCCATTTCATTGAACTTTGATGTATACTGTCGATGATTCATGCTCCTAGCTTTCAGAACCAGAAACTCTCGTTCTACTTTATCCAACTCGTTTTTGGGACAGAACTGTTTGGTGACCAGCTCCTTCAGATCTTCCCAAGTCATCTTCTTCATATCAGCTGCAGAATTAGTCTGCTTGATGGTGTTCCACCAGTGAAGTGCCTCCTCGATAAAGGAGTGAGCTGCAAACTTGACAGCTTGATCGATTCGGCACTCACTAATGGAGATAACAACCTCCATCACAGATATCCAGTGGCAAGTAGCCACAGCATCTTTCTTACCGTAAAAGGATGGTGGATTGCATCCTTTGAAGGCCTTGTAGTCACAGCCTTTCATCATACTTCGGTCGGAGTCACCGCTCTTTGTCTCGAGGATCACGATGTCCTCTTCATCTTTGGTGCTTTCTTTTGTTCCTTCCGAATTTTCCTTTAGCGCATCCTTTAATGCCTTAGCAATCATTACCAGCATTTTCTCATCCATGATCTTGCAGACTTCATCAGAAATGGCTTTTACCACAATAGGCTCTAGTGTGAACTCTTTTTCTTTTTCTGGTGGCTCACTATGCTCGTTTTCTTCTTCTTCGTTGACAGGTTTCTCGGTCTCAACATGTGGCTCCTCAACTCCCTGTGGTTTCTTTCGCGGTCTACCTTTTTATCCGGCATCTAAACTTTCTACATAATGCAACAGTTGATGAGTCAGTACAGGAATCAGTTTAGCACGAAATAAGCTTTGTAAATCGTTAATGACGTTGATCAGGTGTTATTAACCATTTACCCAACTCATAGGTTATAAACGTTTCCCATCCCATCTCCTCAATGTGCATGACATCTAACTACCTTTCTATCCTTACATCTACTTCTTAACTCATACATACGCATTCAGCTCGTGACATCCGTTCATCCGTGGTTGGCAATCCACATCACTTAATCCCATTCTCAGTTTAAGTCTTAGCATTTGGGATGCTAAGATCTCTCAAACTATGGCTATGATACCAACTTGTGAAGCCCCGATCCCGGGTGCCTCCCAGTGGTTGGTTTTCATCATAACACATAGCTCTTAATCTAAAAACTTTCATAGATAGCAGCGGAATTTAAAACATAGTTTGTCAAACATGAAATAATGTCTGAATTAAAACATAAATGATTGCCAACACCACCGGATTCTCTATCTTGATGCCCGAGCTCAACGCTTCTTCTTACCTAAGCTTTAACCTGACATACATGCTAAAATGTCATCTTATGCTGGTGAGTTCTAGTTTTCATAAATCATCGTAGCGTTTTGTTAAGTTAAAACATATTTAACATCAAACATCATTTCCTTCACATAATCATAAGCTCATCACATAACATCATAGCATCATCATCATCATACATCCATTGTCATCAAAATGAACAGTGGGCTTATGCCGGTACAAGGCTCCATACCCTGTTATAGTCAGGTTGACTATCTTACCCAGTTGTAGTCTTGGTTGACTCTTATACCCAGTTATAGTCTTGGTTGACTCTCATACCCAGTTATAGTCTTGGTTCACTATCATACCCAGTTATAGTCTTGGTTGACTATCATACCCAGTTATAGTCTTGGTTGACTCTCATACCCAGTTATAGTCTTTGTTGACTATCATACCCAGTTATAGTCTTGGTTGACTACCATACCCAGTTATAGTCTTGGTTGACTATCATTCATACCCAGCACAAGTACTGGTAACTATCTCATACATACCCTATAACACGTATAGGAACATCATTCTTTCATCGTATCTGATATACTAGCATTATATCATCTTTCATCATAATCATCAAGACATCATATCATTCATGCTAGCAGCATATCATCATATCATTCATCATGACATCATAAAAACATTATGCTAGCATCTAAACATCAAAGTATCATACTTTCATCCTAGCAGCCTAGGATTTCACCATAACATAACATCTGTAATTATCATCATAGCATGTTATCATATAGTTCATCATCATAACTCACTAACATGCATTCATCATACTTAGCATACTTTCATGCATAAATCATACTAACACATTAACATGCATTCATCATCATGGCATGGTCACATAACATCATAACATATTAACAGCATGTATGCCAGCCCAAAACGTAGTTACACACAACTTGTTAAAGTAGGGCATCTAGAACTCACCTGACAATAGCTCCTTGTATTCTTGACCGAACTCCTTAGCCAAGACTTAAGAACCTACATCTCTACATAATCTCATTACATTACATTACCAAGTGAAGTTCACTAAGTTGAGTACACTAAGTTGAGTACTCTAAGTTGAGTACTCTAAGTTGAGTACACGAAGGAAGTTCACGAACTTGAGTACACTAAGTGAAGTTCACGAACCTGAGTACACTAACTGAAGTTCACGAACCTGAGTACACTAAGTGAAGTTCACGAACCTGAGTACACTAAGTGAAGTTCACGAACCTGAGTACACTAAGTGAAGTTCACGAACCTGAGTACACTAAGTGAAGTTCACGAACTCGAGTACTCGTCTTTTTTTATAAAATATCTTAGAAATCTATCCAAGACTTTGGGGAGTTAGTTCTAGGCCCCTTATGACCTAACTAACGTATTGGAACCAAAAAGGAACAAACTTTCGGCATAAAGGCGTGACCTTTATGCATGTTTTCCTTTTTATCTAAAAATCGAAACTTTCATGCATCAAAACCTTACTTGGTGTTAGATGATTCTTTCTGTAGCTTCCCGTGCGTTTCGTCCTTCGTTTGGCCGATCAAAATTCGTTTCTTGAAATCCTCGAACCTGCCCTCTTCGAGTTCTTGAGAGGGAATGCTTCCAACCAAAGGTTAGCACGTTTCCCAAGGCACTCATATATATAGGCAAGGCTCACGAAAATGGAGTACACTAAGTGAAGTTCACGAAATTGAGTACCCTAAGTGGAGTGCACGAAATTTAGTACACTATGTGAAGTTCTCTAAGTTGAGTACTCTAAGGTGAGTACGCTAAGTTGAGTGCTCTAAATGAAGTTCACTAAGTGAGTACACTAAGTTGAGTACTCTAAGTTGAGTACTCTAAGTTGAGTACTCTAAGTTTAGTACTCTAAGTGAAGTTCACTAAGTGAGTACACTAAGTGAAGTTCACGAAAATGGAGTTAGTGTACTTCCAATTTCGTGATCTTTTGTTTGGTTGGTTTTTCATCTATTGCCGGCAAGTAAATTATCCATTACCCATTCGTAAGTTCAAATAATTTGTATAGAAAATTCGGGGTGTTACAGTGAGAACATATCAATTGCCTGTATGGGAACGTATCAAAATACTGTGTGAGAACATATCAATTTCCTGTTTGGCAACGTAACCAAATATTGTGTGAGAACATATCAATGTCCTGTATAATAATATTTCAAAAACATGTGTAATAATATATCTATATTACAATGATGTGTGTTGTGTAATACTTTAACATGTTTTTGGAATCTAAGGACTGAGTATAACTACAATCATCTGGATGATTATTGTGTGCTGAGAACATATTTGGATCTTTTCAATGTAGTTATACTATGTTTCTTATAATCACATTTCAACATAAATTTGTCAGTATGACTAAATATGGTTGAATTTATGTGACCGAAAGGGTTATATCTTTAATGTTCTTTAACTGACCTAAGTTTGTCTACATGTGAGCAGAACAATGGCTCCAAAATGAGGTCGACCAGCTAAGAAATCTGCCAAGAATGTTACTAACCCTGAACTGAAACAAGTCCCACCTGTAAACATAGAATCAAATACGGACCCACAGATCAATCCGGAAACAAACGTGGTTCCACTCGAAAATCTGGAAACGAATACGGTTCGACCCGTAAACCCTGAAGTGAACACGGTTCCACCTGCGGTTGCAAGTGGATCTGATTTGAACTGAAAGAAGCAATGACAGACCTAATTGTAAGTGAACAATTATCTGCTTGTGGTGTTCTGACACAACATCAACCACATATCACTGTTGGTTCTGGTGCGAACCATGACCACACTGAACATAATGCTACTGGTGGCCACGTAGAAACTCATCACACCACCGGTACAACAACAAAAACAATAGTTCCTGATCCACCACAGCAAGGATGTACTTATAAGTACTTTGCTTCTAGCAACCCTCCTACTTTCAAAGGTAAAGAAGGAGCGGCTGGACTTTTGAAGTGGATTGAGGAAATGGAAACCAAACTCAAAATCAGCCAGTGTCTGGCGGAGCATAAGGTGTCTTATGCTGCTTGTTCTCTGAGAGACTCAGCTTTAACCTAGTGGAATACCCAGGAAAAAACTTTGGGCTCAGTTTACAGTCGATTCGATGGGCTGGAATGATTTCAAAAATCTGATTATGTTAGAGTGCTGCCCAATCACTGAAATTCAAAAACTCCAGGAGGAATTCTGGAATCATTCTATGGTCGGTGCTGATTGTTTAGCTTATACCGATCGTTTTCATGAACTCACTTGTTTACTTCCCAATATGTTTCCTACGAAAGCAGCTTTGATTGAGAAGTACATCAAAGGTTTGGTTCCCCAGATTCGGGGAATGGTGACTGTAGCTGAACCTACCACTCTCAAACGTACAAATATGTTAACCACTAAGCTTACCGATGAGGTGGTAAGGAGTGGTACTTTGTCCACAAAAACTCAGTCGGTAGGGGGCCGTAGTGAGGCCGGTACCTCGAATGTTTCAAAGGGTACCAAACGAAAGTGGTTTGGCAAAACCAAAACCAAAGCTCCGGTTGAGACCAGTCAGAACAAACCAACGGTGAAGAACTATGGTGTAGCTGTTCCTGAGAGGAAAGCTTACACTGGGTAGGCGCCCAAATGCAGCAAGTGTCCATATCATCACACAGGACCGTATCCTGTTTGTGCAAACTGTAATCGAGTAGGACACTACGCTAGATACTGTAACTTTCCTGCTTGTCAACCAAATCAAGCACCATGACAAACCACTCAAACAAACCGGTCGTGTTTCAAGTGTGGAAGTCTCGACCATTTCGTGAGGAACTGTCCTTAGAACAACAATAACACCAATCAAGGGAATGAAGCTAGGGGAGAGCTTTTTAGATCGGTGCAACCGAGGCAAGGCATGATGTGAACATTGTCACTGGTACGTTTCTTCTTAATAATCTATACGCATCAGTTCTGTTTGATACATGGGCATATAAGAGTTTTATCTCTCTTGAATTTGCATCATTACTTTCATTGTCTACAGTATATCTAGAAACTCCTTATGTCATTGAACTTGCTAATGGAAAGTTAATCAAAGCTAACAATGTTATTCAAGGATGTTCCTTGAATCTGAATGATCACCTTTTCAATATCAATCTACTTCCCATTGAACTTGGAAGTTTTGATGTCGTTGTCGTTATGGATTGGCTTTCTGATAACCAAGCGGAAGTTGTGTGTCAAAACAAGGTTTATCCGTTTCCCATTACCTGACGGTAATACACTGATAGTTCAAGGAGAACGAGCCGGTAGAAAACTTGGTATCATATCCTGTATGCAAACTCAGAAATGCTTATGGAAAGGTTGTCAAGCCTTTCTAGCACATGTGATGGAGAAATGTTCTTCACAAAAACGTATCGAAGATATTCCGGTAGTCAAAGATTTTCCTGAAGTTTTTCCTGAGGATATATCAGGATTACCCTCGATGAGACAAGTTGAATTTCGTATTGACTTGATTCCAGGTGCAGCACCTGTAGCTAGAGCTCCTTGTCGTTTAGCACCCTCATAGATGCAAGAGCTTTCTGGTCAATTGCAGGAATTATTAGACAAAGGTTTTATCAGACCTAGTTTCTCATCCTGGGGAGCACCAATTCTTTTTGCAAAAAAGAAGGATGGTTCATTCAGGATGTGTATCGACTACAGGAAACTAAATAAATTGACAATCAAAAACCGCTATCCATTACAACGTATTGACGATTTATTTGATCAGTTACAAGGTGCTACTTATTTCTCAAAAATCGATTTAAGATCCGGATATCATCAGTTACAAATTCATGATAATGATGTTCCTGAGACTGCTTTCAGAACCCGATACGGAAATTAACAAATGCACCAGCAGTTTTCATGGATCTAATGAATCAAGTGTGTAGACCTTATCTGGATAGGTTTGTGATTGTATTTATTGATGATATTCTTATTTACTCTCGAAATCAATGGGAACATGCTCAACACTTGAAACTGATCTTAGAACTTTTGGCACATGAGAAACTATATGCTAAATTCTCTAAGTGTGAGTTTTGGTTACGGGAAGTTCAATTTCTTGGGCATGTAGGGAATGAGAATGGTATTCAAGTGGATCCCAGTAAGATTAAATTCGTGAAACAATGGGAGACACCACGAACCCCAACTGAGAGACGTCAATTTTTAGGACTGGAAAGTTATTATCGTCGATTTATTAAGAACTTTTCAAAAATAGCCTTGCCAATAACAACGTTGACACAGAAAAATCAACCGTTTATATGGGGTTCCCAACAGGAGGAGGCATTCCAACTATTGAAACACAAACTCTGCAACGCATCTATACTTGTATTAAAGAAAGATACTGATAACTTCACAGTGTACTATGATGCTTCTCGTCAAGGTCTTGGGTGTGTGTTAACGCAGAATGACAAAGTAATTGCTTATGCATCTCGACAGTTAAAAATACACGAGAAAAACTATACCACTAATGATCTAGAACTTGGTTTAGTGGTGTTTGCACTCAAAATTTGGAGACACCATCCATATGGAACCAAGTGTATTGTATACACTGATCACAAAAGTCTTCAACACATTCTAGATCAGAAAATGTGGAACATGCGACAAAAGCGATGGGTAGAACTTTTAAACGACTATGATTGCAAAATTCGTTATCACCCAGGTAAAGCAAATGTCGTAGCCGATGCCTTGAGTCGCAAGGAACGAGTCAAACCTTTACGTATGAAAGCGTTAGGGATGAATATTCAAGCCAGTCTAATTCCTTATATTAGAGAAGCTCAGCAGCAAGCTTTACAAGCAACAAACTACCCTGCTGAGGAACTAAGAGGATTAGACAAACAACTCGAAACCAAAATTGATGGATTACTATATTTCAAAACACAAATTTGGGTTCCTTTATTCGGTAACTTTAGAACAATCATCTTGGATGAAGCGCACAAATCCATGTATTCGATTCATCCGAGTGTCGATAAGATGTATAAAGATCTTAGAGATTTTTACTCGTGGCCTGGAATGAAGAAACACATAGCCGAATACGTGGATAAATGCTTAACATATCTTAAAGTTAAGGCTGAACATCAACGACCTTCTGGTTTATTACAACAACCGGAAATTCCCATGTGGAAATGGGATCAGATCTCTATGGATTTCATCACTAAACTACCCAGAACATCACGTAATCATGACTCTATATGGGTTATCGTTGATCGCCTTACCAAATCTGTGCATTTCTTACCAATCGAAGAAGATTATTCTATGGATCGACTGGCCAAACTCTATGTTGATGAAATTGTATCTTAACATGGAGTACCAATCTCTATCATTTCTGACAGAGATAGTCGATTTATGTCACGATTTTGGCAAACTCTTCAAAATGCTCTGGGCACACAAATCAATATGAGCACAGCTTATCATCCACAAACGGATGGGCAAACCGAAAGAACAAATCAAACTCTTGAAGACATGCTCAGGAGCTGTGTGATTGATTTTGGAGGTAGTTGGGATATTCATCTTCCTCTTGTTGAATTCTCATACAATAACAGCTACCATACCAGTATTCAATGCGCTCCATTTGAAGCACTTTATGGACGCAAGTGTAGATCACCTATCTGTTGGTCAGAGATAGGTGAAAGTCAGATTATTGGCTAGAATTCATTCAAGAAATTACTGATAAGATCGCACTTATTCAAGAACGAATTAAAGCTGCTCGCAATCGTTAAAAGAGTTATGCTGATAATCGTCGCAGACCTTTAGAATTCCAAATAGGTGACCGTGTAATGTTGAAAGTTTCACCTTGGAAGGGCATTTTCAGATTTGGGAAGCGAGGTAAACTCTCATCAAGATTTGTAGGACCGTTCAAAATTCTAGAACGGATTGGATCAGTAGCCTACAGACTTTAATTACCTCCTGAACTCAGTAACATTCCTGATGTCTTTCATGTATCAAATCTGAAGAAATGCCTAAATGATGAATCATTAATCGTACCTCTTGAAGAAATTCAGATTGATGACAAACTTCAGTTCACCGAAGAACTAGTAGATGTGATGGATCGAGAAGTTAAAGTGTTGAAACATAGTCATATTCCAATCGTTAAAGTTCGATGGAAGTCACAACGTGGACCTAAGTATACATGGGAACGTGAAGATCAAATGAAAGAAAAATATCTACATATGTTCTCATAAACAATTGTCATCAGATAAGTCTTCACTAAATTTCAGGACGAAATTTCTTTAACAGGAAGAGACTGTGACAATTGCGTTTGATGATTACGTCATCATTGACTGAAAGCACATATCTTCATGCTTAAAATCCACATTGATTTTGCAATTGTGATTATTACAGGTTAAAACTATGCGAGAAATTGTGAACGAAGAAAACCGTGCGCGAAACGGAGTTCTGGATTCTCCGAAATCGAAAAACGAAGAAAAATACAAAAATATCAAAATCTGGTCATCCGCGCGGTACGCCTATTCCCAGCCTTCCACGTTAGGCGGTACGTATGGGACTAAAATATCTGAGACTTCCGGATTCCCTCACGGTACGCCTAGCGGCTAAGCGCCCCGCTAGGCAGTACGCGAGGGATAAGGCGGTGCAATGGATCAGATTTTTAATCAGTTTCATGCAAGAACGTTTTCATTTTTATTATCTCGAACTTATTTCATCTTCTAGACGAAAAACATCAACTTTCATCATCCAAACTCCATTTTGAAGCTTTCTAAACAACCAGATTGTGCTAGGGAACTTGTCTACAACATCTGATCATCGTCTAACAACCAGAAATCCGTCCGATCGGGTAATGATTCGTTTTAACCTACTAGTTTGATAATGGTTTGCTTAGATCTTGCTTTTTAACGTAATGCAATAGTTAGGGTTGTTGATTATTGCTTAGATGATGGCTAGGAATGATTATAAACGAATAACTCGATATGTTAACGGGTAAATCCTTGTTTTGATCCGTTGTAATGCCCGTCTATCATGAAACTATACCCATGATTATAATGGTTTAAACCATTTGATTGTGACAATGTATGTTATTAGTTGATCAATCCTTGAAACGCAAGGTTAAATCCAGGTGTTTCAAACTAATCACAATCATTAAGTGTAGATGCATATTTTGTCCCTAGTTCAGTTATAGTATTCTGTGAATGTATGTAAAGATCTTACTATGAATGATATACAAGTATTATCAAATATTGTGTATGATTGTTTATGTTTAACATGTTTAATTTTGAATTAATATAACAATATGTTCTCTTTCGTACGAATGAGCCTAAGAATGAGTTCATTCGGACGAATGAAGGACTAACGAATGTCCTTTCAAGCGAAGGAAACCTGGTCTTTCTTTTGTTCGTACGAATGAATCAAAGATCTGATTCATTCGTGTGAAGGGTTTGTTCATGTAACGTCCTTCGTATGAATGAGTGCTTCGTGCAACTCATTCGTATGACAGACTATGGTCTATAAATACCCGAAAAACAGAATGTTTTAGGGTGACTAATCATTCCTTGAGTATCCTCCTCATTTTCAAAGCCTCTCTAGCATATCCAACTTCGTCTTCTAGCCCGTGGTGTTTGATTTCACTCATAAAGTTGATTCCATATAATCGTATCATCACGGGTTGCAAGGATTTCGATTGGAAAACCCGCGAATAGGATTCCGCACTATTCGGAGGGCTGTCAAACAGAATTGTTAGGGATATTTCCTGTTTTCTAGGTCCTAAATTAAGATAATCATTGGAATAACTATCTGATGTTTATGATAAGAGTCAGATTAGTACGTTGAACATGGTTATTAAACCTATTCCAATGTCACATTATGATGTTTCATGATATCTGGATAATCAATAGCAAGGATTGATCATCCCTAAGCCATAAATCCATCTAGAAATTGTTTCAGTACTATAATCAACAACAGTACCTATTTGGTTAATCTGAGATTATTCTGATTAATCAAACGTGTCATCAACCTTATATTAGGAACCCGAACCAGTATAGGTTCCTACATTGTCATACATTGTATGATATGGCATTAAATTAACTAATTAAGTATATGATATCGGTTTGATGCCTATCAATACAATTTCTTTGACATTGAACGTTCAGAAAGATCTAATCAGTAAGTTAAAACATAAATAACTTGTTAAACATAAATTGTGCAGAATTAAGCTACCAATATCATTATGCCTGTGATTTCACTACCCTTGTGACTTCAGGTGAGTTTCGTACAACCCTTTTTTCTTTTTAATGTTTTATAAGCACCAGGGTACTACTGTGGAACTTTTCTCGATCATATGATATGTATCACTGTTATCTGTGTGATTTTATGTGAACTTGTGGATTTCATGGGACTTTTCCTGCGGAACATAACACTATCACAGTATCTAAAAGTCCTCATTCCTTGAACTGTATCTAGTGAACCCATGTGGAGCCGAACGGGAAACAATGATAGTACTATCAGCTAACAACCCATTTGCTGGGAGCTTGCAACTCCCCTTGGTGTAAATTTTTGTTACATGTTTCCAGAACCTCTTAATTTTATGATAGACATTAAGATAATGAGGCATAAAGATGATACCGACGGGTAGTATCTTCATATAACAGAACGGAGTAGTCCAAAAGGAACTAGATACGGGTCCCATGGTTATCTTGAACTATATATATCGAACATTTACATATCATACCATATTGTTTAACTTGAACATTACGAACTCACAAGCTTTGTGCTGACCTTTCCAAACTTAAAACTTTTGCAGGTAGACAGTGACCATCGGTGAGGCTGCACTTTTGAACACCTGTAATTAAATAACTTAGTTGGTGTAGTAAGATAGCTTGTAAATTGTAATTGTGGTTGTGATTACGAAACCCTTGTAATATGTTATCTTTAAGTTAATATGTGTGTTGTGATACCGGATCAAGTAAGTCACATCTCATCTCCAAGGCATCACCACTATGCTTCCGCAACCTTCCTAGTGACATCATCAACAGGTGACGAGAGGTGGGGGTGTGAAACCCTAGAGAGAAAACCAACATTTGTTCCATCATTTTCGTTCATTTTGGTGTCAAAACCTTTCTCCACTCGTCTAGATCACAAACCCACGAAGAAAACAAGCTCTCAACCACAGATTGAAGCTAGATCTACATGTTCTTCTTCGGATTTTAACTCAAACACTATATCACGATAGCCATCACCTTTTAAACCGATTTTGTACACTTAAATATCATAAACGAGTACTCTACGAACGAATTAAGAGCCTGAAACAAACCTGCAAATAGATGAAGGCTGGAGGTTGAGGATGATGAACAGCTCGTCAAACTTAATAATTTCGATATGCCACCGTTGAACTTAATAGTCTCGACGCATAGTCTTATCAATACTATCCATTGAACTTGTTCCACGTCGACACTAGCCCCTCGATACTACTCGTTGACACAATTGATCGATACTACTCGTCGACACTAGTCATCGATACTAATTCACTGAACTTATCCCATCGATACCATCTTATCAATACTATTCCATCGATATTGTTCTATCGGTCCTAACTAGATTTGGTGGTGGGGTGTCGATACTGAGGGATGTTGTCGATATTGGTTATAAGTTCACACGATCATCGATATTAATCCTTCGAGACTATATCATCGATACTAATCCTCTAGGACTATTCCGTTGGTACTAATTATTGAAGTTGATAGTATCCGTGTTCCTATTGTCGAACTTATAAAAATCGATGGATACATGAATAGACTATCAATGGGAACAAGAAACAATAACTTAAAGATTTTATAAACGTGACAAACCTACATGCATGGTTTCATGCATGCATGTGTTTAAGAGTTTCCACCCATATACAAATATCTAAGTTGACTTAATTGATTTTTAAAGTCTAATGTTAAAACTATTTTAATTAAATTTAACAAGGATTTCTAACTCTTAGGACAATAAAAATCCAATATTTCGAATTTGGATAATTCACTACAACTTAGATTAAATCACATCAATGATCATACGATCCTCTAAACATGAATTCACACAATCAATGAACAAGACATATTGATAACACACACACACACACACACATATATATATATATATATATATATGAATACAACAAATGAAATACATGTTGGGGAACACTTGGTGAATTCACAACAATGAGTGCGCATTCTACATAACCCAAACGATAAAACATAGTGGGTGAGTTCTCATAACCCCCTTATACTCTTTATTTTTAAAACCTAGGGGTGGAACATGTACAACTTAAACTCTTATATTTTTGTATAACACATGTGAAACTTGGATGTCATTGATGTATTGCCACTAGACTTGCATTGATCAGACCCACTATTGGTTGAGTTGAATCCGGTCCTCCGCAGTGATTCTATACATTGTTGATTGAGTTGAATTGGTCCTCCGCAGTGATTAGGGTAAACTCTGGATAACACATAACTACTATTGGTTGAGTTGACTTCGGTCCTGCACAGTGATTTCTTATACTATTGATTGAGTTGACTTTGGTCCTCCACACTGATTTCTTATACTGTTGATTGACTTGACTTCGGTCCTCCACAGTGATTACATGCTAAACTCATTATTTTTGCTATTAATTGATTTGATTGAACTTACTTGGAAGATTTGTTGATCTGCTTGTTAGTGAATTTACAGGATATGTTCATCTTTACTGTAACATCACTGTATTTCAGGTATGTCTGTACATATTTAATTGTACTGATAAAACCTGATATGAAAATTTGTTAATTTTTGATTTACTTTATGGTATTATCACTGGTATACATTGATGAGAACATATAATTATTATGCATAAGCCATGATGAAGTTAGTTTGAAATATAACTAAACTGAACCATAGAGTTTAATGCAGCTAATTAATTATGATATGATTTGGTTTTGGTTTTGGGATGATTAAAGGTTATTGGTTGGTCACTAAATATAGTCAACGACGCATGGTCATGGTTTATCGAAATGGAGATGGGACGGCGGCTGGATCGGTTGTGACCGACTCCTACGTATGCCCTATACATAGACTTATTTCAGTCTATCATGGATGTGACAGTGATATGATTTAGTGGGGTTAAGGATTGAGAAATTGATAATTGATAAATATATTTTATTATAATAATGAAAAGGATATTGGAAAATAAGTACGCGATGGTGAGGGCACAAATATAAATTAAAACGCGAATGTTATTCAGAAATGTTAGCCTAATAATGTGTTCGCGTGGGTGACGATTCACACGAATACAGTTATTAGGAATAATGTTCAGAGACGAGATTCCATGAATCGTAGATCGAGTTGAAATATGATACGAACGTTGTATTTATAAAGGTGACGATCTTTATAAATGCGTACGTAAGTAACGCGTTTCAACGAGATGACTAAAATAATATTTTTACGATATTTAAATTAAATAAAAAGGATTTCAAACGGTTACTAGGACTAAACACCTTAAACGATTTTAAATAAAATCATTTTTATTAAACGAAATCGTTTTATGAAACGTTTTGTAATTTAAAATACAATTTGCGAGAAAACCGAGCAACTTAAAATAATTAACGTGTAAACAAACGTAACCGAGCGAACGGGATTGACCCGGAGTATAAAAGGGAAGAACCTTCTTCTTCCCCCATTTCCAGCCCTTTCTCTCTCTCTCTAAACACACACACCCGTCACTTCTCTCTCTAGACTCTCTCTCTCTCTAGAGATTTTCCTCAAATCTCAACCATTTTTCTTGATTTTGGTGTCAAAACACTCCTCACTCATCTAGATCACGTAGATCGACGGATTTCATTTCGGTTTTTAGGGTTTTCTACAAACCCAACCAAAACCAAAGTTTAACTGGTTTAAAACATCTTTTTTTCGACCCATACACCTTCTAAATGAGTTTACTCACCTAAACCCACTCAAAACGACTATATATACGCCTAAAACTCGAAATCGCCATCTTCCATGGCTGAAACCCGTTTCAGGCGAATGGCTCATAAGAACGAACCACTCATTCGTACGAACCATTCATTCGTACGAACCACTCATTCGTGTGAAGACTCATTCGCATGAGTCATTCATGTGAGCTGCTCATTCGTGTGAACACTCATTAGCGTGACTCATTCTTGCGAAAATCACAAGAATGAGTTATTCTCACTACACGAACTCGGTTTACAACTCTGATTTAAAAGAGAAAAATTAAATAATGAATTTTAGCTCAAACATATTGTCAAATATTAATTTGTAGGATTCGAGTAAAGTTCCGTCCCTATGCCCGATAACTGAAGAACTAAGCAAACTGCTTAGTCAATGTGAGTTCTCATAACCCTCTTTTTAAATCCTTTTGCTTTTAAACTCGGGGGTGGAACATGTATACCAAAACGAATATGATTTTGATAACACATGGGTGAAACCTGGATTATCATTTTTATATTCTGATTATTGAGATAATTGTTGATTGAGGTGGATTATCACAACTTCATGAATCATTGTTGGTTGAGTTGTCTTCGGTCCTCCGTGATGATTGAATTACTATTGCTGAGTTGACTTTGGTCCTCCGTGGCGATTCCACTGTTGGTTGAGTTGACTGCGGTCCTCCGCAGTGCACTTTATTGACACTTATGCATATTAGGAAGATCGTTGATTGAGTTGACTTCGGTCCACCGCGATGATTCCACTTACCGTTGATTGAGTTGACTACGGTCCTTTGCGGCACATTATATTGAGATAACTATGATGAATGATGATTATGGATGATGAATGTGGATTATCTATTTGATTATCTATTTGATGTGTTTGGTTGAGAATGATTGACTATCTTTGAATGATTACTTGTGATTACTTGAATTATTTGAATTGTGTGTTTGTTGTGTGTTGACAGAGCTGGATTATCTCACAGGTTCACATGTGACTTTTCTTAAAACCACTGTTGTAAAAGTCGGTCTCCAAGGCCGAGTACTCTCCGAGTACTCGCTCCAAGGAGTTGTTCCGAGTCCGAGTTCTTCCTGAGTATTACCCGAGTACTCCCGCCTAGGGCCGAGTACTCTCCGATTACTCGCTCTAAGGACCTGTTCCGACCTAGGAGCGCCTAGCGATTTTTGCAACCATGCTTAAAACCATAAACTTTTATAAACTCTTATAAACATTTTTGAAGAAAGAAAAACTTATGATTACTCACCAACTACTTGGTAGTTGGCTCTTGATTTTCTACATGTTTCAAGGAATGAGGAGAAGTAGGTAGAGAAGGATAGCTCTACACTTTTGGACATCATCAGTTAGGGTCTCGGACTTAGCTAAATTAACTGGATTACAAAATACTAGTGTTTAGTTAATTTAGCTATATCTTTTGTGTAAATTTGTTGTACTTGAATCATGACGAACATGATTTTTGTGTAATTACTTTAACTGATTTAATTGATATGTGATGATACATTTAGATGCCCACGAATGAACAATCTACACATCCCACGTGGCATCCCGACGTTTCCACCATCGGTCGGGGTGTTACATTTACAGGTTCACATGTGTTTATTTGAATTTTGATAACTATTTTGGGTGTGTTAAAACTTATGACTACTCACCAACTACTTTTGTAGTTGCCACTTGATTTTTACATGTTTCAGGGAATGAGGAGAAGTAGGAAGGATAGCTCTACCCTTTTGGACATCATCACATAGGATCTTGGACTTAGCAAATTTAACTGGATCTACTGAAGAATAGGATTTAGTTAACTTAGCTACATCTTTGGTGTAACTTGTTGTGATTGTTCCATGATAAACATGATTTTTGTGTAATTAATTTAAATGTTTTAAATGAAATGTGATGATACATTTAGTTGCCCAGGAGCTTATGAACAATTTGCACATTCCTCGCGGCATCCCAATGATTCTGTCGTTGGTCGGGGTGTTACATTTTGTTTGCGTATGGTTGTGTTTGTAAGAACAACTTTATGGTTTTTGTTTATGTTTTGTAGTTTTTTTTTGTTTTTTATGGGGGAATGCGGAATGCTTAAGCGCGTTTTGCGTTGTTTTTACACGTATGTTACACTTGTTTTTACACGTATGTTACATCCGATGGTTTTGGTAATTTCATGTACTTTAAGAGCGTAATTGTACCTTTTTCTTGGATAAATACATGGAATTTGGTGATTGGTTTTATGTTTTTGTGAATTTCAGGTTTTTGGACAAAAATTATGCATGTTGGAAGCTCGAGGAACAAAGGATAGTTGAAAAGGGAAGTTTGGAAGGCCAAAATAGCAGAAAATGAAGTTTTCCTTGAAGTGGCATATCAAAATGGCGTATTGGTAGCGTATTAGAAAAGATTTGGGGTGGTGAAGACCATGTCGGCGTATCATATGCTGGAGCCTACGTATGATACACCGGGTCACCTTTTCTGCGAGGTTTTTTCCGTTTTGTCACCTATTCAAGCCCAAAAACCTAGTGTTTCGACTTATCCTTGATTGTGACGACTTTTCTTCATATTAGGGGAGTTCCAAGGATTGGAAAATCACAAATAAATATTCCAATCATACCAGAGACTTCCGAATTGATGTCTTGTCGATCAAGAATGCAGATTCGAGGCTAGATCTTCCATAATCATACCCAGGTGAACGGTTAGCTAGGAATAGGGTTTTTATGGTTTTTCTTGTAATTGGATGCAAACTTTGTTGGATTTAAAAATATTTAATTGTTCGTATGCTTGATTTCGTATTGGATTGAACTATTTGCATTAATTAGTTCAATTGGGTTCATCATTTTTCAGTTTCACATTGTTAATTGATATGCTTAAAATGTACATATATAATCTTAATTATCAAAACTTGATAACAATAATAATAATGATGATAATAATAATAATAATTATTATTATTATTATTATTATTATTATTGTTATCATCATCATCATCATCATATTATCTTCGTCACATATTTAGCGTGTATTTATAGATTGAAGATATTAAATACACTTCCACAAGGATATGTGTTATCTAGTATAAAGGAGTTCATTATCGTGTGAGATATCGTTATTATGTTCAATCCTTGTTGATTGTTATTATTCAAGTTCGTAAGAAATGTAGTTTACTAAACAATATATACTATGTATAGGTAGGCTAATATAGTCTAAACAAAAAAGTATTTATGAGTGTTTATTTATATAAATACATGTTTATTCAAACCATTTTTATACATACATCTATCCCAAAGTATTATTTAACTAACCTTGTTCTTTTAATATTATGAAAAGGTTAAATTAAATGTGTATGTATATACATATACATAGAGAAATCCGTAGCTTTTTGTTGATTATTAGTTTATAAAATGTTTATTACATTTTATTTCAAATAATTAACTTTTAAAAAAATCTAATACAACACTTTTTAAGCTAATATTCGTTAACCATATAGTTTTTAATTAACACGTTAATAACTACCCGATTAGTTACGTTTATCTTTAGGGTTTACAATTATCAATTGAAATTCTTTTATTAATATTTGATATTTGTTTATATATCCAAGTCTCAGTTAGTTAATATTACTCAATCATATTATTAGATAATTTTTTTGTTAATAATAAATGTATCTACCACAACTATGTCGATGTCGGTACACACACGATCCATTAACACTAATTCGCCATTATGAATATATATATATATATATATATATATATATAGGGAAAAGATAAAATGAAAACCACATCTCAATGAGAAAACCACGAAAACCATGCAAAAATCGCGAAAACCATTATGAGTGTATTTAGAATTCCATGGGTTTCATCGCGGACATATCATTATCAAGAAGAGAAGCCTCTAGGCTTATCTCCTCCAATTATATTAAGTCATTATATAAGTAAATGGTAGACACAAATTTCTATTAATAAAGCTGATATAAAAGTAGTCCAAAAATATTATAAGACAATTACGAGTCAAGAAAAATTTATAAAATATTATATTTCCTCGTATACTCAAGAATTGGAAGACCAAGACTATATAATAAGACAACAAACTTGCTCAACTCCAAAAAAAAATTCAACGTATAACAAATGAAATAAGACATTCTCCATCTCCATCCAAAAAATCTACTCCGGAAGATACTGATATATTTCAAAATTTTCAAGATCCCTATGATGACATAGAATTATAAATAAACGTAATTACCAATAAATGTAATTCTAAAAGAAGGTATATATGTATATATATGAATTATATATTTCAAGATTTTCAAGATCCCTATGATGAAATGGAATTATAAATAAACGTAATTACAAATAAATGTAATTATAAAAGAAGGTGTATATGTATATATAAATTATTTTTATGGTCAATTATCTAGAGAAATTATAATCTTGAATGCAGAACCCATTATCTCCATTATTTTAAAATTGGACATAACAGTATGGACAATTTTATCTCCATTACTATTGTGGAGCATTATGGAGCATTATGAACTCTATTGGTATCCCATGAGCTATTCCATTAATTTTGAAGAAGTTGGAAGCTCACTATAAAAGGAGAACAATATTAAGGAAATACACAAGCTTTTCTTTTCTCTCATAAATGTATGAAAAACCCATCAAAACCCAAACTTGTATTATCAACCTCTCTATGTTCAAGATCCTTAGATTATCAAATTATTATAGCTCCTCCCAATTGTATAGAAATTGTTTGTAATCAATATTTTCAAGATATAAAAGAAGGTATATTTTAATAACTTTGTTCGTTGTTAATTTAATGCTTCTTGCCATCATTTTTCTATAACATTATTTCTATTCTTTTACTCATTACTTCATATTGATCTTTATTACTACTAAATAATCATACATACGAATCTTTTTAGTATGATCCATAACCCCTTATGGTATCAGAGCCATGAGAAGAGAAGCGATATATAGATCATAATATATGATTTGTTATAAACTGATAAAGACGATCTTTTACTCATTATTTCATATTGATCTTTATTACTACTAAAGAATCATCCACACAAATCTTCTTTTTATGATCCATAACCCCTTATGGTTTCATGGTTTCAGAGCCATGAGAAGAGAAGTGAAATATATATACATATATATACCATAATATATGATTTATTATAAAGTGATAAAGATGATAAGTTTTAATTTAAAACTATGGACGATAACTGTGATGGTAAGCCGTGTTGACTAGTTGGTTGGATTAGCATAAGACCTAAAAAGAGAAAGGCAGCTGGACCACGACAGTATGGGGGTGTTCCCACAAAATAATCCACAACTTTAAAATAAAATTGAATATCTTTATACTTTTTAAATAATGAATCATATATCAAGATTTTTATCACGAAATTATCATTGCTCTAATACTAATGATCAAGAAGAAGATATTCATAGGCATTCCCAAAAGAGATATCCACTGTCTTTGATCAATTCACAGACTATTTTAAGCATGAAGGAAGCCCTATTTTTGAATATATTTTACAATTTATAAGTGTATCTAGAATTTCATGGATTTCATCGTGGAAATATCATTATCAAGAAGAGAAGCCTACAGACTTATCTCCTCCATTGCTATTAAGGCACTATAGAAGTCAATGCTGGACAAAATTTTCTATTAATAAAGCTGATATAAATGCAGTCCAATAACTTTATAAGGCAACTACGACTCAAGAAAAAGTTATAAAAGATTATGTTTCCTCCTATATTCAATAATTGGAAGACCAAGACTATAAAATAAGAATACAAACTCGCTCAACTACTTAAAAAATGCAACGTTTAATTAGTGAAATAAGGCAATCTCCATCTCCATCCAAAAAATCTACTCCGAAAGATATTGATATATTTCAAGATTCTCAAGATCCCTATGATAATATAGAATTATATATAAATGTAATTGTAAAAGAAGGTGTATATATATATATATACATACATATATATAAATTATTTTTATCCTCAAGTATCCACACAAATTATAATAATGAATGCATACCCCCATTTATCTCAATTATTTTCAAATTGGACATAACATTATGGACAATTTTATCTCCATTACTATTATGGAGCATTATGAACTTTATTGGCATCTCATGTGCTATTCCATTAATTTTGAAGATTCCTCAAGACTCTCAAGAGGTTGAAAGCTCACTATAAAAGGAGAAGAAGATCAAGGAAATACTCATACTTTTCTTTTCTCTCATAAATGTATGAAAAACCCATCAAAACCCAAACTTGTATTATCAACCTCTCTATGTTCAAGATCCTTAGATTATCAAATTATTATAGCTTCTCCCAATTGTAAAGAAATTGTTTGTAATCAAGATTTTCAAGATATAAAAGAAGTTATATTTTAATAGTTTTGTTCATTGTTTATTTAATGCTTCTTGCCATCTATTTTGTATAACATTATTTCTATTCTTTTACTCATTACTTCATATTGATCTTTCATACTACTAAAGAACCATACATACAAATCTTCTTTGTATGATCCACAACCCATTATGGTATCAGATCCATTAGAAGAGAAGTAATATATAGATCATAATATATGATTTGTAATAAACTGATAAAGACGATCTTTTAATCATTATTTCATATTAATCGTTATTACTACTAAAGAATCATACTTACAAATCTTCTTTGTATGATCCATAACCCCTTATGGTATTAGAGCTATGAGAAGAGAAGTGATATATATATATATATATATTTTTATTTATTTATTTATATCCTAATATATGAATTGTTGTAAACTGATAAAGACGATAAGTTTTAATGAAAAACTATGGACGATAACTGTGATGGTAAGCCGTGCCGACTAGTCGGTTGGATTAGCATAAGACCTAAAAAGAGAAAGGCAGCTAATGATCAAGAAGAAGATATCCACAGGCATTCCCAAAAGAGATATCCACTAACTTTGCTAAATTCACAGACTATTTTAAGCATGAAGTAACCCCTGTTTTTGAATATATTTTACAATTTAGGAGTGTATTTAGAATTTCATTGATTTCACCATGGGCATATCATTATCAAGAAGAGAAGCCTGGAGACTTATATCCTCCATTGCTATTAAGGCACTATAGAAGTAAATTCTGGATAAAATTTTCTATTAATAAAGCTGAGCTGATATAAAAGCAGTCCAAGAATTTTATAAGGCAATTACGGCTCAACAAAAAGTTATAAAAGATTATGTATCCTCCTATACTCAAGAATTGGAAGACCAAGAATATAAAATAAGATTACAAACTCGCTCAGCTCCTTAAAAAATGCAATGTCTAATAAGTGAAATAAGACATTCCCATCTCCATCCAAAAAATATGCTGCGGAAGATACTAATATATTTCAAAACTCTCAAGATCCCTATGATGATATAGAATTATAAATAAATACAATTGTAAAAGGAGTACATATATATATATATATATATAATTTTTATCCTTAAGTATCAAGAAAAATTATAATATTGAATGCACAACACATTATCTCCATTATTTTCAAATACGACATAACATTATGGACAATTTTATGTCCATTACTATTATGGAGCATTATGAACTCAATTGGCATCCGATGTGCTATTCCATTAATTTTGAAGATTCCTCAAGTATCTCTAGAGGTTGGAAGCTTAATATAAAAGGAGAAGGATATCAAGGAAATACTCAAACTTTTCTTTACTCTCATAAATGCATGAAAAATCCATCAAAACCCAAACTTGTATTATCAACTGTCGAACCCCGAGAAATCCCATCCCTTCTGGGGCGCGAGCGGCAGACTGTTCAGGCAGGATCGCAGTCTCCGGTCACACAGTTGCGAGACCTACATGTCTGGTTGCATACGTACATCCAATAACTTAGATAAAACGGTTTAGTAAAATCAGAGTTGCAGAAGTAAAGTATAAGTTATCAAAACAGATTGATGTTTATAATTTGCGGAAGCATTATATAAAACAGTTTTCAAAACAACATTGAGTAATAGTGTGGAAGCGATTTAAGTACTCATTATTACAAAACAAGTCAAATGTTTAAATGTTCTCAAAATATCCTAAGACACTAAAGCTGATGCATGGACTCCATCCTAGCATCCTATCCTCGAGTGCGTGCCTTAGCTACCTGAGAAAACATGCGAGAAAAAGGTCAACACAAAGGTTGGTGAGAGCACAGGTTTTATATCAGCAATAAACATCAAATGTTTAAAGTAAGTGTTTTGTAGGTCTACATTTCAATACGATGCAATATCCATTGATAGCTAGTCAATATGAGTTATACCATATGCGAGTACGCAACCAAAGCTAACATGCTGCCTCCCGCCATATCCATCCAACAAGATATGGCAATGTTGTTTGGTCAATTATGCACTGTTCCGACCTCCAGTCGGGGTGGCCATACGGCGCGCAATAGTGGGGCTTGTCAGGCCCAAATAGTACTATTCAGAATTACCACGCTATGCGCTACGCGCTATTAACGGTTCGAGATGTGTTTAATGAGGACTTATCAGTTTGGTGGATGAGTGCCACACATATGCATATACACGATATTAGCATGTACAAATGTAACCAAAAAGTATGTATGTTGTTCAAAAGTAGTTTGTGTGCAATGAGAGAAGAACCGAGTGAAATGGGTTTGGGGTTGATTTTATAAAAAATTTGATCTGCATGGGCTTTGCGTACCGTCGAGGCCGATCAAAATGGCCATCGCGTACCGCCGAGAAATTCGGGAGTCTCGACTCCAGCTTTGCTTCGCGTACCGCCAAGCCCTTCGCACAAGGCCTTGGCGTACCGAGACGGGTCCATTTTCTTGTTTTTCGATTTTGATGATTCGATTATGCTCGTACTCGATTCCCAACGTTTATCCTAAACATCTAATGCATGTTTAGCACCTAATCATATAATAACACATAAGTTGTTTGATCACCAACGTTCGTGAGACTCGTGTGTGTGTTTCGATAATTCCCCGAATTATCTTTGATAGTTTGCATTCGTTGCTACGAACCATTTGCATGCTTGATTAACCATAATCAACATGTATCGCACAATCCAATAATTCCACGAATTATTGTTTTGCGTTTGTGTTTGTGTTTGCCACACTTGGTTTCCAAAACCAATGAGCAATGTATGATTCGATAGTTCCTCGAACTATTGTTTCGCAGTTGTTTGTGTTTGACTCATCTAATTAAACATAATTAAATGAAATGCATCAAGTATGAATGTGAAATACGTAGAGTGTAAGAGTTGCAATTTACCTGAAATTGCCGGGTGTCACATCATCCCCTTGTTAAAAGAAATTTCGGATTGTTGGTAGTGTTTGAGAACAAAAATTTTCTGGTTGTCACATCATCCCCTTGTTGAAAGGAATTTTGTCCCGAAATTTATTCGTTTGTCGGCATTTGACGTTGTCTGTTTGAAGAGATGGGGATATTTGCACATCATCTTATCCTCACGTTCCCATGTGAATTCAGGTCCGCGTTTCGAGTTCCATCGGAATCTAACAATTGGAATCCGACTTTGCTTGAGTTGTTTGACCTCTCGGTCCATGATCTCCACCGGTTCTTCCACGAACCGTAGTTATTCATCCACCTGGATCTCATCCAGTGGAATTACAAGTGTCTCATCAGATAAACACTTTTTCAAGTTTGAGATGTGAAATACGTTGTGAACTCCGTCGAGTTCAGCTGGTAAGTTTAGTTGGTATGCCACCGGACCAATCTTCTTCAGGATCTCGAATGGCCCAATATAACGTGGGTTCAGTTTTCCTCGTTTACCAAAACGAATGACGCCTTTCCATGGCGAAACATTCAGAAGGACTTTATCTCCTACCTGAAATTCCAGAG
Source organism: Mikania micrantha (assembly GCA_009363875.1). NCBI lineage: Eukaryota > Viridiplantae > Streptophyta > Magnoliopsida > Asterales > Asteraceae > Mikania > Mikania micrantha. The sequence continues at coordinate 18,206,322 of CM018695.1, forward strand.
GCTTTCGGCATTTGTTGGCATAGCTCTTCTGACGATCGCGAGCTGTTGCCATGCGGTTTATGATCTGTACGATTTTCTACGTCGTTTCGTGTACGAGTTCCGGGCCAGTTAGCTGACTGTCGCCCACTTCCGCCCAACAGATAGGTGATCGGCATTTCCTGCCATAAAGTGCCTCAAAAGGCGCTGCCTTGATGCTGGTATGGTAACTGTTGTTGTAGGAAAATTCCACCAACGGTAAGTGAGTTTCCCAGCTGTTGCCGAAGTCTACTACGCACGCTCGTAGCATGTCTTCGAGTGTTTGTATGGTGCGTTCGCTTTGACCATCAGTTTGTGGGTGGTATGCAGTACTCATATCCAACCGCGTGCCAAGCGACTTTTGCAATGATTTCCAGAAATTTGAAGTAAATCAAGCGTCTCGATCTGAAATGATGGAGATTGGCACTCCATGACGCGAGACTACTTCCTTAACGTAGGTTCGAGCTAGTTTTTCCATCTTGTCGTTTTCCTTGATTGCAAGGAAATGTGCTGACTTAGTCACTCGGTCCACAATTACCCAGATAGTGTCACATCCACTAGGTGTACGGGGTAATTTGGTAATGAAGTCCATGGATATTTGTTCCCACTTCCACATGGGAATCTCTGGTTGTGTGAGTAATCCAGATGGTTTCTGATACTCAACCTTGACTTTGGTACAAGTCAAGCATTTGCCTACGTAGGTGGCGATGTCGGCTTTCATGTGTGGCCACCAATAAAGTATCTTCAGATCATGATACATCTTATCTGATCCAGGGTGAATGGAATACCGGGATTTGTGAGCCTCTTCCATCACAAGGTCTCGTAGGTTTCCGTGCTGTGGAACCCAGACGCGTTCCATGAAATAATGTAAGCCATCGGCTTTTACCTCAAGTTGTTGTTCCATTCCTCTCAGTGATTCAGCCGTTAGGTTTTCTGCTTTAAGTGCCTCCACTTGGGCAATATGTATCTGTTCAGGGAGATTGGGATGGATGGTGAGTTGTAAAGCTCGTACCCTCTTGGGTTTCGAGGTATTTTTCCGACTCAAGGCATCGGCCACTACATTGGCCTTCCCCGGGTGATACTTAATAGCACACTCGTAGTCTTTTAGGAGCGAGCCAGCGACGTTGTCGCATGTTCAGTTCCTTCTGCTTGAATATGTGTTGGAGACTCTTGTGATCAGTGTATATCGTACACTTTCTACCATACAGGTAGTGTCTCCAGATCTTAAGTGCAAATACCACGGCTCCAAGTTCCAAGTCGTGGGTGGTGTAGTTTTTCTCGTGGACTTTCAATCGTCGGGAAGCATATGCGATCACCTTCTCTCGATGCATCAGCACACAACCGAGTCCCTGTATTAAGGCATCGCAGTATAACACGAAGTCATCCGTTCCATCAGGAAGAGATAAGATAGGTGCACTACAGAGCCTCTGCTTGAGAAGTTGGAATGCAGTTTCTTGTTTGTCAGTCCAGAGATATTTCTTATCCTTGTTGGTTAAAGTTGTGAGTGGTTGGGCTATCCTTGAAAATCCCTCAATAAATCATCGATAATAGCCTGCCAAGCCTAGGAATTGTCGCACCTCAGTTGGGGTCTTTGGTGCTTCCTAGTTCTAGATCGCCTCTATCTTCGATTTATCCACATGAATCCCCCTGTTCATTAACAACGTGACCCAAGAATTGGACTTCTCGAATCCAGAAGTCGCACTTTGAGAGCTTAGCGTACAGCTTCTCTTTCCGTAGTAGTTCAAGAGCCAATTGAAGATGCTCTTTGTGTTCTTCCTGAGTCTTGGAGTAAATGAGAATATCATCTGATGTGCTAGTTTAACACATCTGTTTTTGTACAGTTTCGAGTCAGTTTTTGTTAGTTTTGTAAATATTTCGAGTCGATTTATTTTCCTTTTTACATTTTAGTATTTTTGTGCAGGAATGTGTCCCGGAGGAGCGGAAATGAAGGCAAACAGGCATCGGAATCAAGTGCGGGTGAAAAAACAAAGAAATCAAGGAAACTAACCCTAGGAGCATAGCCTAGCGTGGCTTCTTGGCCCCAGGCTATGCGCCTGGCATCATCAGACGCAATTTTCCTTGTTATCCGCGCGCATAGCCTAGCCTCGTGCTTACCTCGCTAGGCTATGCGCCCTAGATGGATTTCTAGCCTAAAACCCTAATTTCAAGCCCTCTATAAATGGATCGCATTCCAGCCATTTTAGGGGTCTTCTTTTGCGTCTTTGGAACCCTAATCGATCCTAGGAGCTGCTGGAGCTTAACCATGGAGTATTTGGCTTGATTAGGGCTTGTTGAAGTGAATAAGGACCTTGCTTTTGAGTATTTTCTTTATCTTTTCATGTTCTTAGTTTAAAGCAGTAGTTTTTCATGTATTTAGACATATATCAGACCTGTTTAGTTACTATTGAGATGATTTGTGGCTAGATCTATGGTTGTATCTAGGTTTGGGATGATAAAGTTTTGATCTTTGGTGATTTTGGACATGATTTATGCTTATGGATGATATATATGCTTTGTAATCAGCTGTAAAGTTTGAATCTTTGATGGTTTTTATATATGTTGAATGATTATATTTGGTGAATGTTTGATCCACATGTGTTTAGGAAGGTCTTTCCACACATAGATGCATGTTAGGCCTACTACTTTGTGTTTTAGGTTAGTTTATGGGTTGTTGATCACATTCCATAGGATTAGACTTCATTAAGTATTATTGTTTGCATGTGTGACCTAACCTAGAAATCCGGGAGGTGATAGGTTAGATGGTTGGTCTCTTACACTTGGGATTTTTGAGTTAAACGACCCGGGAGGGCGTTGTCTCAGATCTACTTAGTGTTAGTGTCAATCCATGTCAAAGTTGTCAACTTTATAGTTCTCTAGTGTCTTAGGATACAAACGTGTGGAGAAATCCGGGAGGTGATTCACCCGTTAGAGTGCAATTGCATATCGGGAAAATCCGGAAGGTGACCCGATAGACTAGCGCATATATTACAGCCTTAGGATTCCCATTGGAGTTGCCTGGTATCTGATCTGGGTCCTATTAGGTATTCCTTAGTCTGTTCCTTAAGATCCTAGTCTTCATCCTTCATAAGTCAGTCCAGATCAGCATCTGTCATACTTTTGACTACCAGCCTAGATACACCAGTTTTCCTCACTGCAGTTAGATTCCAGTTTCATTATCAGTTTTAGTTTGCTATTCTAGTGTAGTTGTTAGTTTAGTGTTTCAGTCAGTTTAGGTCTGATCAGGTTATCAGTTGCACCAAACCCCCCTCTCTTTTGCCTTAGTTAGTTCACAGTCTAGGTGTAGTTTGTTATACTAGTGTCCATTGGTTCGATATCCGGACTTCCATTAGCTATTCTGCCACCGACAGGTACACTTGCCTTAGGAGCGGTCTAGTTTAGGTTTTTCGATTATTACTAGGTGTTTAGATTAAGTATAGGTCTAGGATTAGGTTTTGTGTCTTTAGCTTAGGTTAAATAGATTAAATTTAGTCTTGTTTTTAGTATACTGACCGCTCGCATCATCATCTATAAATACAATGATAAACTTATCCAGGTAAGGTTTGCAAACTCTATTCATGAGATCCATGAATACTGCGGGTGCGTTTGTGAGACCAAACGGCATAACCAAAAACTCGTAATGGCCATACCGAGTGCGGAAAGCTGTCTTTGGGATATCTTCCTCTAGAATCCTCAGTTTATGGTACCCAGATCGTAAATCGATCTTGGAGTAGCAACTCGATCCTTGCAGCTGATCGAACAGATCGTCGATGCGAGGTAAGGGGTAACGGTTCTTGATTGTCACTTTGTTTAACTCCCGATAATCGATGCACATTCGAAACGTGCCATCCTTCTTCTTCTTGCATCTCTAAAGGTGCAAGTCGATATGGTGCTCGTGCAATAGGCGCTGCTCCCGGCACGAGGTCTATGCGGAACTTCACTTGTCGAGGTGGCGGTAGTCCTGGTAGATCCTCAGGGAATATGTCGGGATAGTCGCATACGACTGAGATGTCTTCTATTTTCTTCTCTTCTTCAGTTTTGTCGGTGATAAGTGCCAGAATGGCTGTGTATCCCTTTCGTAAGCATTTGTGAGCTTTCATGCACGAGATGATGCTTAGAGGAGTGTCGCTCCTCACGCATTTGATGTTTAAGGTTTCTCCACCAGGGAGAGGTATGCGCACAACCTTGTCGTGGAAAATGATCTCACCTTGGTTTTCAGACAACCAATCCATGCCCACTACGACATCAAAACTGCCTAGTGTAACCGGCATGAGGTCAATCTTAAATTTGTGATTTGCTAGCTCTAGGGTGCATTCTTTCAAAATATGTTTGGTTACAATAAGTTTACCATCAGCTAGCTCTACTGTATATTCAACCTCTAATGGTGTTGGGGTTATGGCAAGTATCTCACTAAAATCCTTAAATATAAATCTTTTCTCAGCTCTAATATCAAACAATACAGAAGCATAATTATTGTTTAAGAGATACGTACCGGTTGCAAGGTTGGGGTCCCTTCTGGCTTCCTTAGCCCCAATCACGAAGGCGCGTCCCCTCGTGCCATTGTTCCCATTGTTGTTGTTCAGTTGGTTGTTGTTTTTGTTTTTCAGGTGCGGGCAATCCTTCTTGAAGTGCCCTGGTTTCCCGCATTCATAGCACCCTTTTGGTGCTTCATGATGCTGCTGTTGTGGTTGTGGGGTTTTTGTCATCAGTTCACCCATGCAGTCTTTAGATGCGTGTCCCATCTTTCCGCAGCGTTGACATTGGAAGATACCACATTGACCCTGTGCATGATGAAAATTTGTGACACCTCGCAATTTCCAGGTCAGCATTAACTTTAGTTTAATAATAATGTGTATTATTATTTCATACGTGGCACTAGAATTATTAATATTTAATGTGGCACGTGGCACAACAGTCCAAGCACATCGATAATTCAAGGAATTATCGCAAAACACTCGCACTTGTCTTGAATAACGAACGTTGGTGAACGGATCAAACCACAGTCCATTTTCACTGCACTTAGGTTCTAGGGAACCTAGATTAGGTAGAACAATGCTTATGTGTCGAGAAACGATGTTCGTAACTGAGAAAAACGCGAAAATCGGTTCGAAACAACAAAATTGGGCTTATTGGGCTCTCCCTGGACCCATCGCGCTACGCGAAGGGCCTCTGAATGGGCCTTAGCAGTACGCGACACATGGGCGGGGAAATTCAAATTCACCGAAATCCATCGCGATACGCGACGACCGATCATCTCCCTGCATCGCGATACGCGGCATGTTTCGGGAACCGAATGATTATTTTAATCATTGCGGTACGCAGAGGAGCTTTTTGCCAGACTTCGCGGTACGCGACGACGCCTAACACGCAAAATCTTTATTTAACCAAGACCAAATCATTTCAGCCGACCTCCTCACTCATTTCTCGAGCTCCAGGCGACTAGACCTCACCCTCATCATCTGTAAACCACCATTAAACCTGCAAGGAAGGCATTGTTGAGGTTTCATTGAAGATTGGAGGTGCAAGGAAGCTTGGAGAGACCATCTCACGTATCCCACTTCTTGTACAAGCCCTTCTACGAGATCTCATGCATATCTCAGACTTCTCAGCAGCTGTGAGGCTAATACCTCAGTTGGATTGAGCTCAAGGAGGTAGTCCTAACACCACTTTTGCATTTTTAACACATCTACACACACATGCAAGCCATTGAGGCCACATGCAACACTAGCTCCACCATAACCACGAATTTTTGAACTTATGAATCTGTTATCTAGTATAAATGCTACTGATTTGATGGTTTAGCAATGATCTATGGTGATTTTGATTGGATTTTATATTTATTTGATGATTTTATTAAGAAATGATTACTTGTGGTCACATGCATAAATGATCTAAATGGATTCAAATGATTTTGAGTATGAATATGTGAATCTTGATGGTATGAGGAGTCATATGGATGATCTATGATGCTACTTATGGTCCAAATGGCTATTTATAGCATTATTTCTATATTTAGAAACTCTGATGATATGAAATGGTGATTCTTGATGAAATAATAACATGCATGTGTTTAGGACTATAGTTTAGAATGTTTAGAAACTATGATGATGATATTTGATACATATGAGTTGTTAAAATCGTTAGAAATATGATCTTCATGAACCTTACTATAAATAGAAACTTTTTGTCACAAGGTTGCTAATAAATGATGAGTTCGATAATGTTGTGTGCCTAACATGCTTATTTGATGTTGTATGATGATTAATAAGTGATTTTATGCCTTTGAATGGATGCAATATGTGTATTTCTCATAGGTTACTAAATATAGTAACTTTGTTGTGCTCAATACATAAATGGTAAGGTGTTAAGTATGAAAAGCATGTTTAGACGGTTATTTAAATCTAGGATGTCGATATTTAGATAAGTTTTGTTGTTAAACTTAGGGAAACATGCCTAATTTTGCAACTTTCTAAAAATAGTAACTTTTGAACACGAAACGTGCTTAACCGACTAAGTGTAATTATGTGCTATGTGATAACATGCTCACTTAGGAAAAATATGCATATTAGAATAATCGGATTATGATTTCTTGCATGTCTTGCCTAAATTGGAAACTTTCCCGAAATAGAAACTTACTATAAATAGTAAGTTTCCTCACGAAAGTGACTTTGGTATCCGCACACATCACACGACACTAGATCGCACGTTACACGATCACTTGAACTAAAACCGTCACCAATGGGTCGTTAGGTCAAACACGGTCAACACAGTCAACCACGGTCAACACGACCCACACGACAACGTAGAGTTGTTAAACACAAGCACGGTCCTGTGAGACCCACACGTATGTAATCACGAGCTTATAACACCTATGTGATATAGGTAACTGCTAGCCGGCGAGCTACTCCGTTCACGTACGAACGCTCTATTCAAACTCAGGTGAGTTTACAGCCCCACTTTTACTCTTTAACTGTTTTGCTAAACTTTTGGGGAGAGATTACTATTCAACTGTTTAAAATATATGACTGGTATGTTGTAAAACCATTTTCGGGTGTAACTATTATCGCATTTAAGTCCTCACGTATCCTTATCGTTAGTTGTATGACAAACGAGTCGTTATTACGTAGTACTACTGGTTTTGACTAGCCCCACTCGGCACCAATGTTGACTGGAGGTCATAACGAGTGTAATATCGATGTTGATCTTGGGTTCAGCGATGACCCGAGAAGGCAAACAGAAACAGTCGAGTTTCGGTAAGATGAACTGACACACTCACGGATCGTAGAATCCCACAAACAACGTAACATACCTAGTATATGTCTGTTTACTATTTTTGTCTGTCTAAACCTGTGAACTCACCAACTTTATAGTTGACACTTTTCGCATGTATTCTCAGGTAACTAATGGATCTCAAGCTAGGATGCGCACATGGAAGTACTAAGGAGTCTGACATGCATATAGACTCAAATCCTAGGCTTGATTTGTTATTTCTTAAAACAATTATCTTTTTGTACTGTTTGATACAATTTATATTTTCCGCTGCAAACTTTAACTTACTTATGCTATTATAAACATTTTTCACTGCGTATTATTGAAACTTGTATTAGTTTACAAAACTGTATGTTTGTGTAACTCATATAGAGTCGTTCTATATGACCATGAGCTGTGATCCTGGCCACGTCACACCCGCGCGGTTTGACTCCGCACGTGGGAATTTGGGGGTGTGACAAAATTGCACTTGTGGCATTTAGGGTGTTTTCCAGCATAGCCTCCTTGGTTATGGGTGGTTAGGATAGGTGGGGTGTAACCTTGGGTTGATCCAAACTTACGTTGTTGTGGTGATGGTTGAAGTGTGGACGGTTTGCTCAGGGTGTTATCCCATTTGCGTTTGTTGTCAACAGGTTTGGCTACTGCCCCACGGGGTGGTAAGAGTCCTTGTGCAACAGCCGAATCGGTGAGTTTGTGGGTTAGTCGCACGGCTTGTTGCATGGTGATGGGATCGGCATAAAGTACCATACCCTGTATTTGAGGTGGCAGTCCCTCAATATACTTTTCAATGTGTTTGTAGGCCGGTGTCGCCATTTCCGGGCACAGGTGTGCCAGCTCATACGATCGAGCAGTGTATGCTTCGACCTCGGAACCAACCATCTTGTGGTTCCAGAATTCAGTCTCTAGTTTCTGCACTTCACCACGAGGACAGTATTCGCGGTTCAACATTCTCTTGAAATCATCCCATGGTAGGGCGTTAGCTGCATCCAACCCTAGATCCTGGACGTTGGCATTCCACCAAATGAGGGCCGCTCCCTCGAGTGTTCCAGCAGCGAACTTGACCTTGTCCTCGTTCCTGCAGTTGCTCATGGCAAAGGCTGACTCCGCCTTTTCTACCCATCGTAATAACTCGACGGCACCCTTAGTGCCGCTGAATGAGTGGGGTTTGCAGTCCAGAAACATTTTGAAGGTGCATCGAGGTGGGTTGAGGTTTGCTCCTGCGATATGCAAGGAAGGAAGTTGGATTCAAAATCCGTTAAAAGCGTATTATTAGAAAAGAGTGATTATGGTGCAAGGTGGATGTGAAATGAAATTCGTCACCTTGGTTCCGTTGGCATTGATTACGGGTAGCTTCTCGTGCAGCAAGTGCCTCTTCAACACGCTCATTGATGAGTGCGTTCAATTCAGCTGATGTCAGACTGATGTTTCCACGTCCTCCCGCATTTTTGCGTCCTCCGCGTCTTCCGGCCATGATCTTCATAGCGAGAATAAGTGTTAGTGTATGTCTGATGGCTAATATTGTGTGTGAGTGGGTATTCAAAGAAAAACATGTAGAGCTATCGTCTCCTCCCCGTCATGTGCAATCACATGCGGTGACGATGATGACGCCATCGCGATAGTGCGCGTAATAAGTGTGCGTACAAACATGTATGTAAGTATCACAATGCTAAGCACTAAGTGTCGTGTGGAGAGTAGTGGTTATAGACTAAGTTCACTAAATGCAAACCTAATTCGCAATAACCGGAGTCTCTGATACCAATCTGTCGCACCCTGAGAATCCCGTCCCTTCCGGGGCGCGAGCGACAGACTGTTCAGGCAGGATCGCAGTCTCCGGTCACACAGTTGCGAGACCTACATGTCTGGTTGCATACGTATATCCAATAACTTGGATAAAACGGTTTAGTAAAATCAGAGTTGCGGAAGTAAAGTATAAGTTATCAAAACAGATTAATGTTCATAATTTGCGGAAGCGATTTAAGTACTCATTATTACAAAACAAGTCAAATGTTTAAATGTTCTCAAAATATCCTAAGACACTAAAGCTGATGCATGGACTCCATCCTAGAATCCTATCCTCGAGTGCGTGCCTTAGATAGTCAATATGAGTTATACATTTCAATACGATGCAATATCCATTGATAGCTAGTCAATATGAGTTATACCATATGCGGGTTTGCAACCGAAGCTAACATGCTGCCTCCCGCCATATCCATCCAACAAGATATGGCAATGTTGTTTGGCCAATTATGCACTGTTCCGACCTCCGGTCGGGGTGGCCATACGGCGCGCAACAGTGGGCTTGTCAGGCCCAAATAGTACTATTCAGAATTACCACGCTATGCGCTACGCGCTATTAACGGTTCAAGATGTGTTTAATGAGGACTTATCAGTTTGGTGGATGAGTTCCACACATATGCATATACACGATATTAGCATGTACAAATGTAACCAAAAAGTATGTATGTTGTTCAAAAGTAGTTTGTGTGCAATGTTTTCTCCCCCAAAGGTAGAAAATGGAAAAAGGGGCCGTGAACTCACCTGGTAAAGCAGTTCCGGTTTTTGTGTGTTCGCTACCTGCGAATGCTAGCAATCCCGCTAGTAAGCACCTATGGCCATATAGGTGTGAGTATGTGTTTTGGGGTGTGTTGTATCCCATACAACTCCAAGTGTCGGTGTGCTCAACCAAGTGTGTGTGTGTGTGTTGACTAGTGAGACTCGACGAATCGTTGGTGACACGTTTGTTGTGTTTAGCTTGTTTATGTGTCTTAACGCATGTAAGACACCAACACGCATTCCTATGACTAATCATGATGTTTTCACATGAATTATGTTTCGAAAAATTGTAGCGTTTTTGTTTCGGAAAAAGTTTCCATATTTGGAAAGTTTCTATTTTTGGAAAGTATGGTTATGAAATCTCATTTCATAAAATCAATACTCTAGTATGTTTGTAAAAACATATGTAAACGCTTAAAATAAGTCGTATGTGCATAAAGTACCATTTATGCCATTTTACCCAAACAAAGTTTCCTAAAATAGTAAGAAGTCATTTAAAAGTTTGTTTTCACAATTCCAAGTTACCAATATGTTTAGAAATCATTTTTCAACATATCACAATGATCACAAATCATCAAAACATCTTAAAACATCAAAAGCCCTCTTTTGATTTTAAAAAGTTTCCTTATTTAGTAAGTTTTTACAAAACCATGTTTTCAACAAAATCAAATACTCAAATGTGTTTCTAAACACTCCAATATACGTTTGACAACATCTAGACATGTCTAGCATGTCTAGATCATCACAAATCTAAGACGTGCAACATAAAAGTTTCCTTTTATGGCAAGTTTGCCTAAACCATCATCAAATCAATCAATAACTCAACTAAACTCAAATCCAACATTTCTAAACTCTAAAATCAGTAGATCTAAATCAAATACAAATCAAATCACCAACAAATTCGTGTACAATAGCCACATGGAGTTGTATGTGTTCAAACACACATGCATGTGTGTTTTTACATCATGCATGTACGATCTAATGCTAGATAAACACTTAAAACTACCTTAGAGGACTAGATTCAGTAGGAATGATGGCCGATGATGAAGAACCGGTAGTTGATGATCGATTCAAGCTTCTTGATGGCTTCCAAGACCTTCCTTAAGCTCCAATGGATTTCAATCACTAGGAGATAGCTTCCAAGATGATTCCAAAGGGTTAGAGGCTTGATTCAGATGGGTTTTGGTCGAGAATAAGTGAAGAAACTCGGAGAAATGAGAGAAGAACCGAGTGAAATGGGTTTGGGGTTGATTTTATAAAAAATTTGATCTGCATGGGCTTTGCGTACCGCCGAGGCCTATCAAAATGGCCATCGCGTACCGCCGAGAAATTCGGGAGTCTCAACTCCCGCTTTGCTTCGCGTACCGCCAAGCCCTTCGCCAAAGGCCTTAGCGTACCGCGACGGGTTCATTTTCTTGTTTTTCGATTTGGATGATTCGATTATGCTCGTACTCGATTCCCAACGTTTATCCTAAACATCTAATGCATGTTTAGCACCTAATCATATAATAACACATAAGTTCTTTGATCACCAACGTTCGTGAGACTTGTGTGTGTGTTTCGATAATTCCCCGAATTATCTTTGATAGTTTGCATTCGTTGCTACGAACCATTTGCATGCTTGATTAACCATAATCAACATGTATCGCACAATCCAATAATTCCACGAATTATTGTTTTGCGTTTGTGTTTGTGTTTGCCACACTTGGTTTCCAAAACCAATGTGCAATGTATGATTCGATAGTTCCTCGAACTATTGTTTCGCAGTTGTTTGTGTTTGACTCATCTAATTATACATAATAAAAATGAAATGCAACAAGTATGAATGTGAAATACGTAGAGTGTAAGAGTTGCAATTTACCTTAAATTGCCGGGCGTCACATCAACCTCTATATGTTCAAGATCATTTGATTATCAAATTATTATAGCTCCTCACAATTGTAAAGAAATTGTTTTAATCAAGATTTCAAGATATAAAAGAAGGTGTATTTTAATAATTTTGTTCATTGTTTATTTAATGCTTCTTGTATCTGTTTTGTATAACATTATTTCTATTAATTTACTCATTACTTCATATTGATCTTTATTACTACTAAAGAATGATACATACAAATCTTCTTTATATGATCCATAACCCTTATGGTATCAGAGCCATGAGAAGAGAAATGATATATATGTCATAATATATGATTTGTTATACACTGTTGAAGACGATATTTTACTCATTATTTAAATTTATCTTAATTATTACTAAAGAATCATACATACAAATCTTCTTTGTATGATCCACAACCCCTTATGGTGTCAGAGCCATGAGAAGAGAAGTGATATATATATATATCATAATATATGATTTGTTATAAACTGATAAAGACGATAAGTTTTAATTTACAACTATGGACGATAACTGTGATGGTAAGCCCTGGCGACTAGTCGGTTGGATTATCATAAGACCAAAAAAGAGAAAGGCAGCTTGACTACGACAGTATGGAGGTGTTCCCACAAAATAATCCATAATTTTAAAATAAAATTGATATCTTTATACTTTTTGAATAATGAATCACATATCAAGATTTTATCACAAAATGATCATTGCTCTAATACTAATGATCAAGAAGAAGATATCCAGAGGCATTCCCAAAAGAGATATCCACTATCTTTGCTAAATTCACAGACTATTTTAAGCATGAAGAAACCCCTATTTTTTAATATACTTTACAATTTATGAGTGTATTTAGAATTTCATTGATTTCATCGTGGACATATCATTATAAAGAAGAGAAGCCTGTAGACTTATCTCCTCCATTGCTCTTAAGGCATTATAGAAGTAAATGCTGGACAAAATTTATATTAATAAAGCTGATATAAAAGCAGTCCAATAATTTTATATGGCAATTACGACTCAAGAAAAATTTATAAAATATTATGTTTCCTCCTATACTCAAGAATTGGAAGACCAAGACTACATAATAAGATTACAAACTTGCTCAACTCCTTAAAAAATGCAACGTATAATAAGTGAAATAAGACATTTTCATCTCCATCCAAAAAAATCTACTCCGGAAGATACTGATCTACTTCAAAATTCTCAAGATCACTATGATGATATAGAATTATAAATAAATGTAGTAATAAAAAAAGGTGTGTGTATATATATATATATAAATTATTTTTATCATCAATTATCCAGACAAATTATAATAATGAATGTAGAACCCATTATCTCCATTATTTTCAAATAGGACATAACATTATGGACAATTTTATCTCCATTACTATTATGGAGCATTATGGAGCATTATGAACTCTATGGGCATCCCATGTGCTATTCCATTAATTTTGAAGATTCCTCAAGACTCTCCAGATGTTGGAAGCTCACTATAAAAGGAGAAGAAGATCAACGAAATACTCATGTTGTTCTTTTCTCTCATAAATGTATGAAAAACCCATCAAAACCCAAACTTGTATTATCAACATCTCTATGTTCAAGATCCTTAGATTATCAAATTATTATAGCTCCTCCCAATTGTAAGGAAATTGTTTGTAATCAAGATTTTCAAGATATAAAAGAAGGTATATTTTAATAATTTTGTTCATTGTTTATTTAATGCTTCCTGCCATCTTTTTTGTATAACATTATTTATATTTTTTTTACTCATTACTTCATATTGATCTTTATTACTACTAAAGAATCATACATACAAATCTTCTTTATATGATCTATAACCCCTTATAGTATCATAGCAATGAGAAGAGAAGTGATATATATATATCATAATATATGATTTGTTATAAACTGATTACGACGGTCTTTTACTCATTATTTCATATTGATCTTTATTACTACTAAAGAATCATACATACAAATCTTCTTTGTATGAACCATAACCCCTTATGATATCAGAACCATGAGAAGAGAAGTGATATATATATATATATATATATATATATATCATAATATAAGATTTATTATAAACTGATAAAGACGATAAGTTTTAATTTAAAACTATGGACCATAACTGTGATGGTAAGCCCTTTGGCAAGGTCACGATTATAAGGCTCAATAAGATGAAGGTTATGGCACTCAACAAACTTGTATACAACAAATGTCAACATCGCTACTGTTACTTGAACACCAATATGGGCTTTGCAAAAAGTTACTTGAAAAGAACTTTTCCTACCGTACATTGAAGTCTCAACCAATGTGTCAAATTTACGTTTGCTTTGGGGTCTTCTTGCTTTGTTGCATCTTAAGTACTTATGTGTAATCACTTATTATTTGTTTTCTTGGTTTGACCAACACGAACATAAAACCCCAACTTCTTAGTATTGTTCTTGTACATGTTAATAGCATCGTTCCAAGAACCATATATAGCACCTACAATAGGTTTGGTCTCACTCTCTGAGATGGGACACCAAACCTTTGTGTCGTTAGGAGTAAGGAATGTGTACGATCTTTCGAAATCTTCGTCATCTTCAACACACAAAAAAAAGCCTTGACTAGGTCAAACACAAAACTTGTGTAAAATATATGTAAAATTGTGTTAAAAATCATGAAACCTGATAAGTTGGTTGGAAAATGTGGTGTCCCGTCTCTAGATCCATCGTTGCAAATAGACAAAGGCACGTAATCCTCACCAACATCCGAAACATCGCCTATTACCTCATTTAACGGGATTGGTATGTTTTGTATATGAGTGGATTCTTCGCATGATAAAGACAATGGAACATAAACATCACCATCATCGTACACATCACAAAGATCGTCAGATACTCCACTTGACGATAGTACTTCGTTAAGCACATCATGCAAAAAAAATTATGCAAAAGGTAAATAAATTGAGTAATAAATCAACATACTATCAAAAACATCAAACGAATCCAACATGCAAACAGAAGACAAACATTTATTACGGGGGACGAAATAAAAGATATAAAAAACAAATTCAAAAACTTTGTAAATCAGAAGTAATAAAGGATTCCTCCTCGTATCTAGCTACTAATGAATCAAACGTAGAAATATCAACTATAGTGTTCATTCTTGAATGTAAGAACACAAGCTGGAGATCTGAAAATGGAGAGGGTTTTTGGGAACAAGACTTGATTTTTGAATAAATAAGGCATGCCTAATACGAGGGTTTTTACTTATAGTAAATATAACCATCTTGATGTGATGCTTACTTTCAGAGGTTTCTCATTAATGAACCTCATTATGTTAAAGAACACTCCATACCTCCATAGTACATATGGATTTGATATATTAAAGAATGTGATGTGATATTTAAAAAAAGCATGTTCTAAGGAGGAAAACACTCTTTGGTAGTCCTAATCTGACCAAAAAAAACATGTTTTAGGGTGGGGCTTATTATACATGTAAATGGTTTGAAAAAGGCGGGAAAATCGTGAAGGCAAAAATATTAAGTAGAACACCTCAAACGTAACACAAACGTAAAACACCTCAAAAAACTCGTCAGTAACTACAAACAAACGACTAGACCACCAAAAACAAACGTAAAAATGGTTTCCATATTACTCTTATTCTGGTGTAAAACACACGTAAAAAGAAAAATGAAAACTTTGAAAAACAAAACGACCTGTCAGTGGAAGAATACAAAAAAAAAATTGTAGTCAAATATCAAAATTAATATGCAAAGTAAGGATTGACTAGATTACCCTTTATCACACAATACAAATTTAATGAGATGACACAATTTGATCCACAAATTTGAGTTTTCATGATTTGAATAATAAAACATGGTTTTCATATTGTTAATCCCCTAAAACAATATATATTATGATAGGGTATTTCTAAATACACCCTACCCTAATTACCAATTACACCATAGTTTACAACATTAATGACCAAGTTTTATATAAATCTCTGTTTTTCTTGTAAATGAAGATTGACCATTCTGTAATCACAAATAAAAATTGACCATCACAATTTGAATTAAATGAAAATATTAAATGAAAATTTAAAATCAAACACATACACACACAGATATATATATATATATATATATATATATATATATATATATATATATATATATCTACTTAACCATTCAGTAATTTTCTTTAATTTTTAATCACTCCAACATTTTTCTTTAATTCCTAAGAAGCAGTGAATCACATTCATACATCTTTTGTTTGGGATTCGGTGCTAATTCATCAACACACATCGTCATCAACAGATCTTGTTTTTGATCGTCATCAACAGATCTTGTTTCTGCTTTCTGATAAGTTTTCAAATCCATCATCAGATCTTGTTCTTACTTTACCTACCTGTGCTTTTGAGATTTGAAGAACAGGTATGCCGGACCTACCGCCAGCAACCATGTGTTGACCTGATTAGCGTTTGAGGAAACGATCTGTCGGAGCTACCTCTGATAGTAAAGGTAACCCATGTGAGCTGCCTTCATAGATCATGGTTAAAAATGATGGCATCGTTGAACCTTATAATTGCTGCTAAAAATAAAAGACATAAATGAAAAAAGAAAAACTCCTTAAAGAAAGAAACTCATATAGGAAATTGCAGAGCACTTTGAAAGAATATAGGAGAGCACTTTGAACAATCCGTCGACCTACCTCTGACAGTGAAGTCATGCTTTATCATTTGTTTGTACAAATGATTATTTAAATTAGACCCTTTAGAAATTAAGTTTTAACAATTTGATCCTTTTAGTTATATTATCAATTTTTAGGTGCCCCTTAAAATGTGCATAAGATCCTTTTGTGTTATATTTTTTCTAATTATTATCAATTTGCAGGTATCAATAAAAAAAGATGACTAGTAGATCAAAATTTTCTACAGATGAGGTATAATATTTAGTTTTGTTCTTATCATGAGTGTAAGTTAATTGGTTTATTTATCTAACTTTTTTAACATGATTTGTTCATTAATTTAAGGTGTTTAGATCTCTTGAAGATCTAATGACTTGGGTGCAAAACATGGAACGCTCTCTCGGTTTCATTATTCTTATTAAACGATCAAGGGCAAGCCATATTGGCTACATGTCTAAAATCGTACCTGGTTGTGACCGTGGCAGCGTATCACGAGGTAAAAAAACATGTGATGATCAAAACAAAGATATTGGAAGCAAAAAAAATCAATTGTCCATTCGAGTTAGTAGGAAAATATTCAAAGACTCGTGGAGTTTGGGAGTTAAGAGTTGTATGTGATGATCATAATCACCCACCTGCAACGTATATGGAGGGTCATGCATATGCAATGTGATTGTCTAATAATGAAACTCGTTTGGTGCAAGATCTTACTAGGTTGAATGTAAAACCACGTGATATTTTAACAACTTTAAATAAGCAAAATAAGAATAATGTGTCTTCTTTAAAAACTGTATACAATGCTCTTCATAAGTTTCGTATGACCGAGTAAGCAGGCAGAACCCAAATGCAGAATCTTATGCACATTTTGCAAAGTAAAGGGTATATTTTTGAGTATCATACACACAACATTACTAATATGCTAGAAAAGTTATTCTTTGTTCATCCAAGATCGTTAACTATATGGCAAGCATTTCCACATGTGGTGTTCATGGATGCTACATATAATACCAACAAGTATAATTTGCCTTTTCTTGAAATTCTTGGTGTTACTTCTACAAATAAGACATTTTGTATTGCATTTGCATTTATGAACAAAGAAAAGGCAAACAACTACATTTGGACATTAACTCGCTTAAAGTTGACTATTAACGAATCTTTTTTCCCACGTGTTATTGTCACGGATAGAGATCTAGCTTTAGTGAAAGCGTGTGGAGAAGTGTTTCCGCAAAGTAATCATTTACTTTGTAGATGGCATATTCAAAATGATATCATAAAGCATTGCAGACCACGTATTAGGTCACAACAGTATTGGGGTTCTTTTCTCCATAAGTGGAATACATTAGTTGCGTCTCCAACAAAAACTGCATACATGAAAAATTACACAGACCTTGAAGCATTATTGGTAGATTACCCAGGTATATTTTGAAATATTTTTACATTTAACAATTTTTAATTAATCAAACTAATTTTACTATTTTATGCCTTTGTTTTCTAGTTGTTCTTAGTTATCTATATACTACATGGCTTGATAAGTTTGCGGAAAGGTTTGTCTCATTATGGACCTACAAACATCTATATTTTGGAAATTCAACAACTAATAGAGTTGAGAGCCAACACGCTAAGCTAAAAATGCACTTGGATACAACAAAAATGTGATTTAGACCGATTTGTTTTTGTTATTGAGGACGTTGTGAAATCCCAAGAAACAACTATTAAAGTTAGTCTTGAAAGAAGCAAAATTATCCGCAAGCCTAGATACAACGAACCAATATTGGAACAATTGCAGGGTTTTGTTTCACACCATGCCTTAGAAAAAATCTTAGCCGAAATTGATCGATCACAAGGCGTTATGCTAACTCTAGACAATTGTGGTTGTCAGTTGCGGTCATCTTTTGGGTTACCGTGTGCTCATGAACTTGCAATGTATGCTGGTGCAGGTATGTATGTTTTACTATATTCAGTTGATATTATGTCCTTTTTAATTATGCAATATAATATGTAATGTATTTGTGTAACATCTGTGCCGGAAACGTTACCGGAACATTGATCTGAACAGTAAATGCACAGTAACTCAGGTACAAACTACGTCATCTATCTGTATGCTATTAACATTTCAATGCTTGACACGAAACTATTATGCAATCGTTTCTGTAATCTGATTTAAACCTAACAGTTTAACGGTTAGAAACACGTTAGACAACGCTGAACTCACACACGGATGCTTGTTAATGTGCTATTATGTATAAACGTATGCGAGGTTAAACAAAACTATAACGGTTGTTGTTGCAGAATGCTAAACCGACGAATTATTCGTAGAGGTGACGATCTGTACGAATAAATCTGAAAGCTTAACATTCTGAAATGATGACTGAAAAGTAGAAAACAACAATCAGAAAGTGAATCCGAAGCCGTGTTCATTCGAATGACGATTCGAACGAATATGCGCGATGGTGACACGATCTGACGAAACGAAAACGAAAACGAAAACGACACGATCGATAATAAATTAAAGAAAAATAATAAATTACGTTTTACAATTTTGAAACTCATCAAAAAGTAATTTAAAGAAACTATTTTATTTAATTGACGTAAATTTCGCGTAACGTTCCTGAAACGCAACGAAGACGCGAACCGAGCAACCGAAACGAACCCGAACACCCTCGGGGTATAAATACATTGAAAGACTCATCTTCTACATTTAACACCCCCACTTTCTCTCTCTTAAACCCTAATTCCGGTTTCCACTCTCTCTCTAAAGATTTGAACTTCAAACCTCCATATCTCACTCATTTCTCCACCAAATCACTCATTCTTGAACCTAAACGAAGATCTCATCACCCTTTACATGAAAGTACAACCGATCTGAGCCAAACTCCACTGAAAATCGAGGTAACAAGCTGCAAAACTTCCGAAAACTAGGGTTTTCGAGCCCTTTTGTTATACCACCAACTAAAACCGGTTATGGGCTCTCCTACGTGAAACCCACGACCACAAGAACCAGCCTAGCCTACACCATCTTCGAAAACACCTTGAGTTTTGACCGAGACACCCAAGTCTCAAACCCTAGCCGGTTGGCGCCTACAGTGGCCGAATGGCCATGAGCCGAAGGGCCTTAGGCCGAAGCACAGCCTACCGAAGGAACTCCTTCGCCCACCTCCATGCGCTGGCCATCTCCATTCGTGGGTCACCATTCGGGCAGCCACCTCCCCCTTCATTCGACCACCATGCTGTTCAGTCGCCACCCAACAACCATTCGCACGAACCACCAGAAGCTATTCGGCCACCCTCACACAACCAGATTCATTCAGTGGGCCTAGGGACTGCTTAGCCCAGTCATACGGCCCAACAGCACCATAAGGTTCCCTGATGCGGCCCAAGACCTGTAGCTTCGGCCCAGAGGCCACCCTCAGGCCCAGGAATTGATTTGGTCCACTCGAATGATGAGGCCCAAAACGGTTTAAGCCCAGTCGGCCCATACTCAGTCTAAGCAGCCCGCACATGCACTTACCTGGTCCAACAGCCATCAATCGGCCCAAGGCCTGCTGTTTTGGCCCAATTTCAGTATTATGGCCCAGATGTGACCCATTATGATTAATTAGATACAAAAGGCATCATTCGGCCCATATGGCCCAAGTATATCTCATGGGCCAAGCAAGTCCAATTCAGCGTAGGTAACTTGACACACTAGATGGAGTGGTTTATTAAAGACAAAACATAGTATGGTTAAATATGTTAACAAGTGGATTAAGAATTATGGAAAAATTATAATACAAGATTATGTTACAAGATGTTAAGAATTAATAACACTTAAACAAAAATCTAAGCTTTATACGTATAACATTTTTGTCAAGACAATGAGTCAAGTGGAACTTAAAACAAATGACAAAGTGGAGTAACCTAAAGCTAGTAGGTTGAACATAGTCAAATTCATAATAAACACACAGGGCCGAATGATGACCGAGACTTACGTGTGTTAACCAACTTTAGGTCTAACACCTACACACACACAAATCACTCATAAACTTATACTTAAAAGTTTCCAACAACGTGAAATCAATACAGGATCGTGAAAACAATATCAAGAACAACAAAGAGCACGTGCATTTCTTGTTTAGGCTTAGTCAACCACATCGACAACAAGGTGAGTTCATTGTCCCTTTTCAAACTATTTTGAGTTTTACTTCGGGACTGAGAAGCATGTTACACCTTTTAAACAAATGTTTAACTGTTGCATAGATGCTTTTATACTTATTCAAAATGCTAATACAAATGCTTATGCGTGTTACACTTATCCTAAAATCTAAAAGCTAAGACTTTAAACTAAATGCTAATGCTACGGGTAATGCTAGATGCTAATGATAATGCTACGGATTAAGGCTAGATGCTAATGATAATGCTACGAATTAATGTTAGATGCTAATGCTACGGGTTAATGCTAAATGCCATATGCTAAATGTTTTATGCTAATGCTAATGCTACTAGTAAATGCTAGATGCTAATGCCAATGCTATGGGTTAATGCTAAATGCTACATGGTAATGCTAAAGCTAAATGCTAATACTTTATACTAATGCCATCGGGTAGTGCTAATGCTAACGCTAAATGCTAATGATTCTATGTTAATGCTACATACACATATACTAAATGCTTGGAAATGCTCAGAATGCTTTAAACTCTGTATGCTTTATATGCTTGCCATGCTAAAACAACGGTTTGGCCTCTCAGTGCTTGCCTTACCGGTTGTGCAGCTAGTACTTGTGCACAAGATACGTAAACGCTATGCTATATGAATGCCAAAAACTTGTATGCTAAAGCTATCGGCTATGGTAGAACATATTGTTTTGGTCTCTCAGTGCTTGCCATAGGGTGTTCTCCATAGTCGGGACTTGAAGGAACAGACCTTCGGCCTCTCAGTGCTTGCCATAGGTTGACCTTCATAGTCCAGACTAGAGGAACTGACAGTTAGTCTCTCAGTGCTTGCCATATAGTGATTCCTCATTGTCCACTCATGGTTGTGATAGGTGACTAGGATGATTTTGGTTTTCTTTAGTTGACTTTGTGTCATCTTAGAAACCCTTTATCAAAACACCGATGTTGCGAATCACAATTAGGTCCGATATGGATTGATACTGGATTACTTAGGGTGTTCAGTTGTCCATAAAGGTAACTCTTAAAGCTAGACTTGCAGATGCTATTGTATGCGGGTTGAAACTTACAAACAAAATGCTAAAGCTATGATGGGAATGGGATTGGATGGTAGGTAAAATGCTTAATTATCATTAACAACAATGTCATATGTGGTTTAGTATGTGGTGGGATGGCGTCTGGGCGGGTTGTAGGCTCGACCCTTTCGTATGCCCTATATATAACATACCGAATCGGATATCGCAGGTGACGTTAATGAGGTTAAGGTTTTACTGAAAAGGTTTGCAAAAGCTATTTTTCAATTATTAAAACTATATGAACTCACCAACCATTGTGTTGACTTTGTGTTTCTTACATGCTTTCTCAGGTGACGTACAAGAATAGGCTAAGGCTTCAGGATTGCATGCTAGGATACCCAGATAGAGGACCTAGTAGACTTTTGGAAAGCACATATTTTGATTTTGATACGAATCTCTTTTGATATCTTGTACAGATACAAGATAGAAACATTTGATTATTTTGATAGGTTTACTTAGTTAAATTATCAAACATTGATATTGTAATTTAACTTTGTAATCCTAGTTTAATGCTATTTGTGCTTTAGTTATTCTTAACATTGATGCTATGTAAACAATCTGATCAAGATGATTATCACTCACGATATCGCGCCCCGAGAACCTTCCGCCCGGCGGGGAAGTCGATCCGTCCCGCCGGCTCGGGGTGTGACAATTTGATTGTAGGGTTATCTCTTCCATTAAATTCTATTGATCCTTTTTGGACAAAGCTTGACTTGTTACCGTCTGTATATGTGGAGTATGGTGATCTTGGTTATGAAAAGAATGTGGAAATATTTAAAGAAACCTTTAACAAGCAATCAAAACCCGTCAAGTCCAACTTATTAAGAAAGTTACGAGAGATTTTTGATCAATCAGTAAGTTTGGTTATTGAACCGTTGATTAAAAAAATAATCGTGGATGTCCAAAAAAGAAACATATGGATACTTTGACTCAAGTTCCCCATAGATACAGTTGTTCAAACAAGTCAAATTTTGTCGTGTTAAATAATGAAGACATGAGTTACAAACTAGCAAGACATAGTTCATTCTTGGTGGACTTAAACGAGGAACCATCAGAGCAAAATTGTCACTTGTTAGACTTAAAAAAGGAACCATTAGAACAAGGTTCTCACTTAATAAACCTGAATGAGGAACCAAGAGAGTGTAATTCATTATACTTGCATCCACTAATGAAAGAAATTCCAGAAATCTTTCATCCTTA
This sequence comes from Mikania micrantha, assembly GCA_009363875.1. Classification (NCBI taxonomy): domain Eukaryota; kingdom Viridiplantae; phylum Streptophyta; class Magnoliopsida; order Asterales; family Asteraceae; genus Mikania; species Mikania micrantha. The sequence goes on from CM018695.1 coordinate 18,229,141, forward strand.
TATCAAGCATATACAAAACGTAATTGGTGATGGAAATTGTGGATTTTGAGCAATAGCTGCTTCTCTTGGATATGGTGAATACCAATGGCTCTACATTAGAGAACAACTTTTAGATGAGTTATTAAATTCATACAGTGCTTGCAAAAAAATTTTAACAAGTGGAATCAATGAAATACACACTTCATTGTCATTCTCAAATTCACCTGCACCACCTAAACATTGGATGGTTATGCCTAAGACTGGTATCCTGATTGCTAACAGGTTTGGAGTGATTCTCCATTATTTGAGCAACCAAGGATGTGTAACTTTCTTTCCTTTATGGAGAGGTCCGGAAGAGTTTGATAACCATCAAATAATTACAATTGCAAATGTGTATGGTAACCATTATGTTATGGTACAATTAGAGAGAGAGTATCCTATGCCTTGCATTTCAGCATATTGGGTTCGACACAGACGTCCTTCTGCAGTTGGATGGCAAACCATATATATGCAACATTTAGAATTTTATAAACAACTCAATCCTTGTAATCGTGATAAAACTTTTATACACATTGAAGATTATTTATTAATTAATTATTACATGTTCTTCAAGGTTAGTTATTAATTAATTATTACATGTTCCATCGCAACATTAACTTTGGGAAACAACCGTCGTTGCAAAAGCTAATCGAGGACATGAAAAACCAAGGGTTTTTGTGGATAAAGAATATGGCAAAATTGCATGAAATAAGTTGGGAAGGGTGGGTTTCCTTAAATATGTTGTAGATTGTATTCCGTTTCACTATTGCTAGCTTCTTGTTGGCTGTATTTGTTTATTTCCTTTTTTTATATATTTGATATTTCCTAGCCGTTCAAAAAAAAAAACTAAAAAATATATGCCATGCAGGCGGTGATAAAGCAGGAAAAACAAGGGCTATAAAAGTGTTAGATTAAACACTTTGTTATTAAATTAAAACATTTATTATGGGTCTTTAATTGTTAACTAATAATTAGACTCTATACACCGCGCATTTAATATCCTCCGCACGTCACACGTGGAACAACTCCTCATACGTATGCATTGGAACAGTGCATTTCCTCCCCCATGCACGTCCTTAGGTGCGGTCCAAGTGCAAGAAATGTGGGCCATATTATTTAAAGTCAATTTAAAAAAAAAAAGAAACATGCAACGACATTTTTTGAGGAAAAAAAATATTTTTTAATTCTTTGAAAACTCTAACAGCTATTTTTTTTATAAAAAAGGGCTAGTTTTCCCCCCTATAAATACCCACTCAAAGTAACTCATTTTTCACGCCAAAATCTTATACAAACTTCTCTCAGTTTTTTCAACTTTCACACTCTCAAAAATGGATCCAAGAGCCCCCTTTTCGTTCACTCATTTGTTAAACGACGACGATGATGTCCAGCAAAACCCACCCTAACAACCTTCATTCCCTCAGTTCTCACAAACACAACAGTTTTCTCAGTATTCACAACTACAACAGTTTCCTCAGTTTCACCAACAAGGACCTTCATTCTCTCAATTTGGTCAATTTCCTCCCATGCCACAGTTTTCTCAACCACAACAGCTTTTGATGCTCAACAATGGCAACAATTTCTTCAATGGCAACAATATCAAAAAACATCCCAAATGCATCAAACTCAATTTCTACCAACTCAGGAACATGTGGAATCACCGTCAAAAGAAAAGGCCCCAAAAAATATGAAAAAACCAAGCAAGATGGAGACTGAGAATGACGAGCAACCAACCAATACGAGTCATCAAAACTGGCCACAAAATGATGAGGTGTTGCTTGCACAAGCTATGATTTCAACTTCTGAGAATCCAATCACCGGCAACAACCAACATGTAGATGCGTTTTGGAGTAAGATTGAAAAATACTATAATGAAAGTCAACCCTCAATTCCAAGAGATGCTCATAATCTAAGAAGTCATTAGCATATGTTTAAATCTAAGTTGAATATATTTAATGAGTTGTTCTTACAAGTCAAGTCTCGTTACAGAAGTGTTGGTAAGACGACCGGTACATCCAAGAGGCTAGACAGTCGTACATTAACGATCCATCCAACAAGACTTCTGCTACTTTCACATATGAACATGTATGGAATGTTGTGAAAGAGCATGTAAGTACAACTCTGCTACTCATATTCATGGCTTTCAACCCCCTAAAAGAACAAAAACTAGCAGCTCGGGGGCGTATACGAGCTCTGCTTCTGATGCCAACTTTAGTGAGAATCCTGAAATCACAATATCACTTGAAGATATTGATAAAGAAGACTTTGAAGTTCAACTTCAGCAGGTTACTACAACACGTCCAATTGGGAGGGACAAGGCCAAAGCAGAAGCCAAAGCCAAGCTAAAAGGCAAAACAGGAATAGAGCCGTTTGAGTACGACTTAAGGACGCTCAAGCTCATTGATGAGATATCCTCGACCAATCGTGCTAAGAGTGAAGCAATTGAAAAATTCGAACATAGAATCGATAAATTCTATGAAATTGATAAAAAGAAGCTCGAGATGAAACAAAAAAATTGAGATGCAAGAGCGGCAAATACTGATGCAAGAGCGAAAAATACTCTTCCTTGACACTACTAACATGAATCCATTTCAACGAGCTGAACACGAGGCAATGTGCGAGCAAATCCGCGAGAAATACGGCTCCAATCGTCATGTTTAGATTAATTTTAGTAAAATGTTTAGATTAATTTATTGTTGCGTCTATTTATGATTTATGTATTTTTATTTTTAATTTTAGGAAAATGTAATATCTTTTTATGCAATGGAAGATTAATTTTTAGGAAAGTGTAGCACAACGACTAGCTTTTTCCACCACTATAAATGCCAATCTAGTCCAGCCATTTTCAACACACACAAATTCCTTTTCCTCAAACACTTATCTATACAATTCAAAATGAGTTCCGATGATGAACAAGTCCCACAAAAAATCCCGATGATTTTGTCTCAACACTTTCAAACTCTCATTTCCGATGATGTTGAAGAAATAACGATGCAGTTGTTTGCACTTGATGCTGAAGATGATGTTGATTCACAAGAAAGAAGTTCTTCTAGACCTAAGGGCAAACGAAAATACATAAATAGAGGCCAGAAGGATGAAGACACCCGTCTGTGGAATGATTACTTTGCTCCAGAGCTGGTGTACGATGAAAGCTTCTTTAGGCGAAGGTTTCGGATGAGGCTACGTCTTTTTAATCGCACTGTTGAAGAAATCTCTAAACTAGGAAGCTATCAACATTTTAAATATTTCACACAATGATATGATGTTATTGGTGTAAAAGGTCTTTCACTAAGACAAAAATGTACAAGTGCCATTCGTTAGTTGGCTTATGGTGCATCAGCTGATCAATGTGATGAGTACATACGTATTGGTGAAAGCACTTCCATCGAATATCTACACAAGTTCTGTAGGTCTATTGTTGAGGTTTTTGGACCACGATATCTTAGAAGGCCTAACCAAGATGACATTCAACGGTTGCTACAGTTGCGTTCTGAAAAACATGGGTTTGTTGGAATGCTTGGAAGCATAGATTGTATGCACTGGGGTTGGAGAAACTGCCCAACGGCTTGGAAATGGCGATATACTCGAGGTGATCATGGTTATCCAACCATCATGCTAGAGGCTGTGGCATCACACGACCTTTGGATTTGGCATGCATTCTTTGGAGTGTCAGGTTCAAACAATGATATCAATGTTCTTAATCAATCACCGGTATTCAATCAAATCTTGGAAGGGAATGCACCACAGTGTAACTTTACAGTGAATGTGCATGAGTACACGCAAGGATACTATCTTGCAGATGTCATTTACCCAAAATGGTCAACACTGGTAAAGAGTTTCGTTTATCTTCCAAACAATAATCTTAAAATGCAATATTATAAGCGACAACAAGAGTCTTGTCAAAAGGATGTTGAACGAGCATTTGGTGTCCTCCAAGCAAGGTGGGCAATGATACGAGGCCCTGGAAGATCTACCAATGTTGGGTGATATAATGCATGCATGTATCATTCTACATAATATGATTGTAAAAGATGAAGGTCATGCAATAACTAATTGGTCCCCTAAGAACACGAGCCTGAACCATCAAGTTATAATGAAGGTACACCGGCTGAATTTGCAAACTATCTGCAGAGGTTTAAATCCTTACGAAGCAAAGATACTCATATCGCACTACGTAACGATCTTATGGAACATATTTGGGATCTTAGGCAAGCTAATGAATAGTAGATTTTCTAGAAAAGCTTGATTTTCGGTCTTGTTTTCTTTAAGTTTTTTTTTTTTATTTTTAATTTTAGGTGTAGTTTAATTTTAAATATTTTTATTTTATTTTTTAGGAAAATGTAATTTCTTTTTATGTAATGCCATTTTAATTTTTATTTAATTTTTTCTTTTTTTTAATTATTTAATTATATTTTATATTTATTTATTAAATATGTTTTTACATTAAAAAATCATTTGTTTAAAAAAAATAGAAAATGAAATGGTGATGTGAAAGATAGAGAATGCTGATGCGGTAAGGATGTATTGGAGTTGAAAAGAGAAGAAAAAATACATGTGAAAATAAAGAGTATAATGTTGATGTGACAGTGATGACTAGCACTAATGTAGTATATACATATTTAGCATTGTGGGTAGTAGTGATAGTTAATTATATAGACTAGGGTATGATATTTATCTAGATTTTAAATTTAGTCAAATCAATTCAATCAGCAAGTTGTTAATTTAGTCCATCCTGATCTTACCATTTTCTCGATCATCGGTCTTCTGTTTAGTGCGATTCCACCTGATCCAAATTAAGATTTATACAAACTGTTTTCTGTGATCAATTTGATCCGGTATTATTCTCTTGTTTATGCAATAATTGCATACGGATTTAGTAACGCCGAATCCCACGAAGGGTTATGGGTGTTAGTAATCCGTTGTGATCTTTCATTCCATTGTGGTTTTGGGTTTGATGGGTTCGAAGCAGTGGCTGCAACCAGCTCCGAGCTATGGTCCATTAGAGACTTACTGGGACACAGAAGATGACGCTCCTGGTCCTCGCTGCGCCCACACTCTCACCGCCGTCGCGCCAACCAAAACTCACGGCCCTCGTCTCATCTTATTCGGTGGCGCCACCGCCATCGGAGGCGGACCCTCCTCTGCCGTCCCCGGAATCCGTAATCATTCATCTTTCGTCCCTAGTTTCCAATCATAGCTGCTGCAAATTGATTCATCAGTTTAATGTTTTTCAATTCTAGGGTTAGATGGTGTGACCAACTCTGTTCATGTATACGATGTTCTTACTAGGAAATGGACCAGGTTGCTTCCATTGCATTATACTTTATTCCGGTATTAAATTTTTAGAATTCTGAATCGTAATTTTTGAAAATTTCTTAGAATTCAACCGGCTGGGGAGCCTCCTTCACCGAGGGCTGCTCATGCAGCAGCTGTTGTAGGAACCATGGTTGCATTTCAGGTGATTGATGGCTAGAATTACAGTGTAATGTATGCAAACTTTAGGCTTTCCTGTTTGATACATTTGTGGTGTTGTTAGGGGGGGATAGGTCCTGCTGGGCATTCGACAGATGATCTTTACGTGCTCGACTTGACCAATGACAGATACAAATGGCACCGGTAAATATGTGCAGTTGAATTCAGCTGTACTGTTAGTTGTTTGTCTATGATTTTGGCTTGATTTTGTTTTTTTGCTTGCAGGGTGGTTGTTAGAGGGGAGGGTCCTGGTCCTCGTTATGGCCATGTGATGGATTTGGTAGCCCAACGGTACCTAGTCACTGTTAGTGGCAATGATGGTGAGTTTATCACGTTTATACAGCTGGAAGATAGTAGTCAAATTTCTAGGATGATTAATCACTTGAATATAACATATGTGAACATATGTGTTAAACAAATGCAAGACATTCTTGCCTTTTCACTCTTAAAGAAATTCTGGGTATCCCTGTTGAATATGGTCTTATGTTCTGAGTTTCTTGGTCTCTTTGTGATGTGGTGTTGGATATATTACTCTTGAAATAATTCAAAAGAAAAAGGGGGTTCATGTATTGACTAAATTGTTATGTGAAATCTTAGCATCATAGCAGTATTATTTTTCGGCCATTACAAAGTAACAATAGCTACAACAGCTAGCTTTTCGTCATTAAGTTCTTCACTGTGAAGTGTTTTATGTTGAATAATATATTGAGTTAATATCTTCTAGTCTTGGCTTTTTAGTTGCTAGTTTTGGGTTCAACTTTTTTGTTGTTTCATTTATAATACTGTGTTACGCTGTTAAATTTTAGGTTTTACTTGTTTATACTTTTAAATCTTGGTTTCAAATACTCAGCATATTGGAACATTCATTGTCAAGTGACATACTGTTAATACTAATGTTTAAGCTGTTAAAATAGCATTTCTGTCAGTAAAATTCTTGCTTTGAAACTAGAGTTGAGTTGTTGAGGACTTACTGCTAATGATTCCAGTGAGATATGTATTACTTTCTTGCTATGTAATCAAAGGCACAAATGGCTCATGTCTAGGAACCTATGTTGTAAAAAGCCCTCGAAGCTCATTCTAGGCTTTCAGATGAGGTGAGGCACTGAAAAATGCCTTGTGGCCATCCAGATCCTCGGGTGAATTCCTACGAAGTTTCGGCTAATAATATTTTGGCCAAATTTCCCCGAGACTCGAGCTTAATCTTGTAAATTTTGGCTTGCTTTAAATTTAGAAATTTGTTTGGAATCCGCCACGCCCCATTTGCGGTGCACACATATAATGTATATATGTGTTGGCCCTCAAGGGGCCAAAGTACAATTGCACTAGTTTTAACGTTATTTTACTTGTTTTGTGAAAATAACGTTAAAAATGTTGGAATGATCAACTTCAAACGATAACTTTGAGCCGGGGACTCCTTCGGAGCAGCCTCTCTATCCCAACTGGGATAGGGGTAAGGTTTGTGTCCATCCTTCCCCCCAGACCCTACTGAAAAGTGGGAATATACTGGGTAAGTTTGTTTGTTTGTTTGTTTGTTTTGTTTGGAATCCGCACATGCTATCCTGAATTGGCCTTATACAAGCCTAAAACCTCTAAAAATTGTATGTTAGGTTATGTGCCTTGCTTCTTAGCACATTGCTCCTAGGCCCAAGCCTCTTCCTTTGTGCATTGAGTGTGCCTTTTGCTTTCGAAAACCATGAGAGGTGAGACGCAACAATATAGCCTTGCGTCCATCGTGGTGCTCAAGAGAGGACTCCTACACAATTTTGCAAAAAAGCTGTTTGAAACAGCTAAACTAGTGTAAAAAACCTAAAAATTGGCTGTTTATATAGTGCTCCTTGCTTAAAAAGGCCCTTGTTTTTAAGTGCCTTGTGCCTAGGTGACATGTTCACTCTTTGTGCCTTGAGTGTGCCTAACATCTTCAACTACCTAGCTATCTCCCTACTTTTAGGGGTTAGACGATTAGTATAGTAGTATAGTGTGGAAATGCTATCTGTTGTTTGGTCATTATGTCATTAAAATATTTAATATGCTTAAAATATTTTTATTTGTAAGCCTTCTTTTTAAATTTGTTTGATCTTTTTCTTGATGGAAAATGGCACCCACTTCACACTGAGGCTCATTTTGGAATGTGCCAATGTGTAAACTACATCTTTAGTTCTAAACTTGCAATAACATTTTCTTGTCTTCTAGGAAAGAAAGTGCTTTCAGATGCTTGGGCTTTGGATACTGCTCAAAAACCATATGCTTGGCAGAAGCTAAATCCGGAAGGTGATAAACCTTCTGCTAGAATGTAAGTACATAATTTAGTTGTGATCAAAGTATTGGAATGTCTGTCATATAACTTTAGTGGTCTTGTTGTATATTTAGTGGTGGCTCTGAAATAGATCCTTAATATTGTATTTACTTTTTTAATGCATGTTAATCCTTTAGTGTGTAGGTTGCTTGGACTAGAATATCTTCTTTGTTTTTTCTACAAGCTTGTACTTAATCACGAGAAAATGTTAAAAATTAACATGCTTTCATTTGTTTGAGGTTACTTTTATTAGGATTAAGGTATTCAAAAACACACACAAACACAAACAATCTGTAATGAGAAAGAAAAAACGAACACAAGATTTAACGTGGTTAGTCGATATGGACACTTACGTTCACAGGTTGCAACAAGGAAACTTCTTTATTGCTTTCTGCCGTGATGAGGAATCACAATTCACAAGCACATCGCGTGTGTAAATGGAGATACAATTAGGGTTTACAACTTGGCGAACAAGAAAACAAAATGGGCTTAACAATAGACCAAAAATCGATTATTTTAATCTCCACATAATCAAGCCCAATCAATACTCCATAAACCCAACAACCTCTCACTTGGAGACTTGATAATCTTAAACTACCTTTTGCTGTAAACACTTGAACCTCTAGTAATCAAAATCGTCTCTCCTGGTTGGAGCTATCTCATCTGTTAATTTGAAAGCTCGTTGAGGTTCTCATGAGCTCCAACGGAAACACATGAATCATGGCTGAAGCTTTGAATTGTTGGATCCCAGAACACACTGAGAACAAATACTATCTGAATAAAGTAGACAATCCTTCGGATACACATTAACAACTCGAATATTGGTTTTTTAACCCACTATCTGGTTACAATGGCCGAAGTTTTGGATTGACTGTTTGTGCTCTTAATGCCGCAAATACCTCTTGACTTATTTTTTTGAACCTTTCCAAGAATTCAACTTGACATGTGGCTTTGAGTTTATTATATGCAAAACAAACTTTCTTTTGCCACCTAGACTCTATAAACGATCAGATTCTAGAAAACTTTAAAAAGATCTACTCCTTACTCAAGTTTCCAGTGAAGTCAAGCAAAACTTCTAGAAAAAGGCTTCCATTTCTCTAGGGTTCGAGATCAATTCAAAGAGGGCTAGATTGACCCTGAGAAAAACTTTGGTCTTATTCTTAACTGGGATAACCTCTTTCTCGTAATGTATACCGACCATATAAAGCGAAACACTTTTCTTCCTTTAGCTATGATAAGATTACCTTTAACCACCTTCCAATGCCTTTTCCCTAATCTTACCTCATGAGTCATGTCCATGTTCATCCAACTGCCTGACATAAATCAATTGTTTGTTCAAACTTGGAATCACCCTGACATCTTTCGAAGTCCACCTAGAACCGACTGAAGTATCTAAATCTATATCACCCATGCCCGGAACATTAAGATTATCATTGTTCGCCAATCTTATCTATCCAAAATCACCTAATTTCAAATTCTGCAATGCTTCACTGTTGTGGGTAGCATGAAATGGAACACCAGAATCATAACCCAGGAATCTATACTGTTCTCCATGCTACTGTTCAAGGCTTCATCTTCTTTGTGGTCTGCTGCAGTGTTAATTTCTTTCCAATCATTTAGACACTGATTATAAATGCTTTAATTGTTGACAGTTCCAACAACTCACATCACCTCAAGAGCTAGACTTAGCCTTTGTTATTCTTTCTTCCCCTGCCAACATGCATTAATTCTAGGGGCGTACCCACTTAGTAACTTGGGAAAGGGGGGGGGGGGATTCGCCCTCCTTTTTAAAATTTGTTTTTAGTAGTATATATATGTTAAAATCTTGATCAACCCCTTTAATATTTTGCAATCGCTCCCCTTAAATTTGCATATTCGGACTTGTGATTAGAATTTTAGTGATAATTGCACTTGTTTTTTTTGATAAAAGAGTGCTTAAAAAAGTCTCCATAGATGTCGTTCTGGATAGATTTTAAATAATAAAACCCTGTAGAGAACAACTAGGCCTGAAAATGTTGACCAATAACAAGATAAATAAGTAGATTTGAGTAAACAATTATTGTATCTTGGGTTGAAATGGGTTACATAATGCGGGTCAATATAAGTACCTTTAAAAACATGTGAATATAATAGATTCAAACCGGTAAAAATATCAATAATATATTTGATGAGAAAATCACTATAATATTCAATAAAACTATTTGTTTAGTTACAAATTACAATTCATTTTAACTTGAACGAAGTTGATGTTTTTTAAAAATGACTCATTTAAACCAAAACTGATTTTGCTTAAAACCCATCTTGATCCACACCTGTTCTGACCCGTTACCCAACCCAACCCGCCCATTTTGCTAGGAATAAGAACAATTTTAGATGTATTGTATTTTCATTATGTTTTTATGTATAAAATTTAGTTTGATTGTATTTTTTTAACATGACCCGACTTGATTCGACCTAACCGGATTTGCACAGAGGAGAAGAAAAATTATTTTATAACGTAAGAAAAATTATTTTATAACGTTCCTCAAACGAGCATAAAATTTTTTTGCCTCCCATGAAAAAAATTTATGGGTCCGCCACTGAAATTTACTTGAAGATTTCCTGAATTTCTTCATGAAACGTCTACGCCCAGAATAGCATCCTGAATCCTATCAAAACATTGATAGAACTTGTAATCGCTGAAACAGTCCTTGACCATCTATAAGGAAATGAAGATAACTGTAGTAGATGCTGAACCTCATCCAAACCAAGTATGGACAAAATTGAATTCAAACTGTTGATGTGCATTGTTACTGAACTTCCATTTTTATCTTTGTGTAAATGAGCTCACGAATTAGGAAAACTTCAGGAAAACTTACTGATTTTTTCTGATCCAAACCAGTTGGAGCTTGAACAAGACAACGACTGATTGGGATGGCGTTGTCTAACCTTAGATTGCAACCCTTGTGTTTTTTTTTTTGTGTGTTTCGAGCTATAGCTACACCACTTGTTAGGGATTCAAGCATTTAAACTTGCACAAAAACACAAACAATATGCAAAAAGAAAAAAAACAAACAAATACGAGATTTAACGTGGTTCAGACTTCGATGTGACCGACGTCCACGGGTTGACATAGTTAGGGTTTACAACTTGGTGAACAAGAAAAAAAGGGCTTAAAAATAGGCCCAAAACTGATTTTCTTAATCTTCTTATAATTGCGCCCAATCAGGACTTCATAAACCCAACTTTAAAGAGGGTAATGCTTTTAATATGAGGTTTATATTTAGTCTCAGAATATTTCTGGTAATTTTATCTTAAAAGAATGACCTTCATACATACACATATGTGTATATATGTATCTATTTATTTATGCATATGATGTTACATTTAAAGAGGGTCGTGCTTTTTAATATGAGTTTTGCATTTAGTCTTATTTTTTGCTGGTAATTTTATCTTAAATCAATGACAGTATATACACACCCCCATAGGGCTGTAGCCTGTAAACGAATCGAACGAACATGAACGAGCGCTTGTTCGTGTTCGTTTGTTTAACTTTTAACTTGTTCATGAAAACTTACCGAATGAAAAGTCTTGTTTGTGTTCGTCTATTAAGGAATTGAACTTGTTCACGAACATAAACGGACACATTATTTTAAAAATAAAAATTAGCATTTAATATTAGACATAAATAGCTTAAGGTTAAGCACTTAATATAAAAATCAAAAATAATTTTTTTAAACATAGCAAAAATGAAAAATAATAATCATAATTAAAATTACTATAAACTAATATTTCAAAGATATGAAATTCAAATTAATATATTTTAACAAAATACAAATTTCGAATGACTTGATTTTTAATTTAAATGCTTTGGTATTAAACTAAAAATATAAAATTAAGAATATAAAACATATTTAACAAATAAACATAAAAAATGAACATATACGGATGTTACAGAACATAAACGAACACCTTATTGAACGTTCGCGTAAACAAATGAATGAACATGACCTTTATTCATGTTTGTTTATTTAACTAAACGAACAGAACTTCCTGTTCGTGTTCGTTAATTTATTAAACGAATGAACATAAACGAATTTCCCGCCGAATTGTTCTCTAAATGTTCGGTTCTTTATAGCCCTACATACATATGTATATATGTATGCATGTGGTCAACTATGTTTAAATATTTAGGATCATGACACAAACATTGATAGCAACGTCGCACATCGAATACCAATACATTGGTGTAATGGAAGGTTGCGATAGAGGTATCCTCAAGTAGGTTAAAGGAAAATTTTTATAAGTTGTTTGTTTGACTTGCAATGTTATATGGAATAGACCATTGGCCATCAAGAAGACATAGGCACACAAGATGGATGTAGTTAAGGTTGGGCTGCTGAGATGGATGTACGGGCGCACAAGGTTGGACATGATAAGAGATGGAGTTTTTAGAGATAAGTTATGACTAACTATTATAGCTGATAAGATAATGAAGGGGAAATTGATATGGTTTGGCATGCAAAGAGGATACAAACAACATTGCCAGTTAGACTACTGGATGGGGTTCATGGAGATCTTGGTTTTAGATTGCATGATAAAAGCAAGATGTGATGTTGTGAGGATGCAAAGATTAGAGCTCATCACAACCCTTGTTGTGTTGTGTTACATGATGCAACCATATTGCGGTAGATTCTACATTATACGGTTTTCAAATGATGCACACAATTCTTATTATTATTATTTTTAATTTGGAAGTGGGTTGGGCAAACCTTGAAGAAATTAGAGTAGAAGAGGAGATGGCTGGTACTTACCTTGAGATGATGTAAGTTGGAGAAACTTTGGAGAAGAAGGCTGAGAATCCTGGAGTCGTCAGTTCCTTGTAGAGGATGTAAAAGATGATGACAACCGAATACTAAAAAGAACCCTAATATTGTTCTATCTACATTGTCTTTAAAGTTGGGTTTATTATTATTATTATTATTATTACCGTTATTACTATTACTATTATTATTATTATTATTATTATTATTGTTGTTGTTGTTATTATTATTATACACACACAACTACAACAACAACAACCTTACCCAGTATATTCCCACTTTTCAGTAGGGTCTGGGGGGAAGGATAGATACAAACCTTACCCCTATCCCAATTGGGATAGAGAGGCTGCTCTGAAAGAGTCCCCGGCTCAAAGTTATCGTTTGAAGTTGATCATCCCAATGATTTTAACGTTATTTTCACAAAATAATTAAAATAACGTTAAAATTAATGCACTTTTACTTTTGCCCCTTAAGGGCCCACACATATATACATTATATGCGTGCACCGCAAATGGGGCGTAAAATTATACACACGCAACTAAAAGGGAAAAAAGCTTCTTTTCTTGTAAAAGTAACTTTAATAATTATTTATTTACACGACCCTTACTTCTTGTATATTTAGAGTTGGGCTAATTTTGGTTGCACATAAAGATTTTTTGGTGGTACCCAGAAATTCTATTGCATATATTTATTTAAATATCTTGTTTTCAGCGTTTTTAAGCAAATAAGTTCAAATATTTTCTATATATAATTTATTAGTATTTTTATATAAAGAATGCATTGCACACGTAATGCATCATCTCACACATCACACATAAGATTTTGGAACCAAACACATTGGAGCGCATCTCACAATTTAAAAGCAAGGTGGAGATGTTGAATTTTAATTTTTAGGACTTTTAGGGGAAGGTGTGGATTTAGCTCAGGTGTGTCTTAAGTAAGATATTCTACGGTTTAAGAGGACTTTGTGTGTATTCGTTTGATTGTTTTATATCTTTTACGTCTATGTGTTGTCATAAGATATTATATATGTAGTCATTTCTTTTGTAAATGGTAGCTTTCTGTCCTTGTATAGAACCATTTATTTACATGATTATTTTTTGAGCCGAGTCTGGAGTAGAGGTAAAGTTTGCCTACAATTTACCCTTTCCAGATCTTACGCTATAAATGAGATTTACTGGGTATGATTGCTGTTAATGTATTGATCAAAGATTGCAATGATAATTTCTAAAACAAAGTATAATTATAAAACTAGACCATACCAATGCTAGACTTTTAAGGCTAAAACATATTCAATGTAATTTTAAAGAGAGCTTAATAAGTAAGACTAAATCAAGTCAAATGATTTTCCAAGTTACAAATAAATTATCATGTCAACTTTGAGTGTTCAAGTTATTGTTTATCAAGCATCAATTATGAATAAAAATAAACAAGCTTGTAGTTAACTACATACATCCAGAGTGAGTATGATGGTTAAGATATAAAATTACCATATTTGTATCTTACAATTTGCAGGTATGCAACTGCTAGTGCCCGTACAGATGGTATGTTTTTACTTTGTGGTGGAAGAGATAACTTAGGCACGGTATGTGCTATTTTATTGATTATGCTTAGCATTGTCTTACAAATAACTCTACTTATAAATATATGTGGTGGCATTATAATTCCCACTTGAGCATATATCATTATGATGTCATTAAACTATATATTTTCCTTGAAATTATTGGTTTTGTGTGTGTATTGCATTTCAGCCATTAGCAGATGCTTATGGATTGCTTATGCATAAGAATGGTCAATGGGAATGGACACTTGCACCTGGAGTTTCACCATCACCAAGATACCAACATGCTGCGGTAAGTAATAATTTTTTAATCGGTACATCTGAATATTTATAAAGCTTTAACAATTAGTTTTCTTGAAGTGTGTGCTTACAAAATCAATTTGTTGGTCATCAGGTGTTTGTTGGTGCTAGATTGCATGTTACGGGAGGTGTTTTGAGAGGAGGACGAGCAGTAGATGGTGAAGCTGCTGTTGCAGGTTAATTTTGATTTATTCACAACATAAATTGAAACCTAATTCATGCAAATAAAAACCTAAACTGGAAGGAGTCTTCTATCCTTAGGGATAGAGGTAAGGTTTTTCTACATCCTAAGACCCTTCCAAGACCCCCTAAATTGCTTAGCTGTGAGTGAGATTTTATTGGATGTGGTTGTTTAAATTACAACCTAACTGATGAAATCCCAACTCTGAATGTTTTTATCCTTATCATTTATATTCGGATCTTTATTTTCGCTATGAAATGTTGGTCATGGTCATCATGGTTATATTTACAGTTTTGGACACCGCTGCTGGTGTTTGGTTGGATATACATGGCATGGTGACTTCTTCAGGCAATAGCAGGGGTAGTCAAACCGATGATTCTTCTATGGAGCTGATGCGGCGTGGTAGGCATGCCGCTTCATCTGTTGGCGGCCGCCTATATGTCTTTGGCGGCCTTAGGGGAGGTAAGTTTTAGTTCCCAGAATACCCTTTTATCATTAAACATTTCTTGTAACTTGAAAGAGAGTATCATCAAATGTATGTATTGTTTCATGATACTAGATTGTTTCATGTTTCACAGATGTGTTGTTAGATGATTTTCTTATCGCAGAAGATTCGCTAGATTCTGATTTTCCTATGTTAACGTCTGAAACCACCTCAAATAATACAAGTCCTAGGGCAAACAATCTGAGCCCATTTGGTCCTATGTCTAGATCAGCAAGTCCTTCTGGTGGTTTAAGGTTAGGCATGTTTTCCCCCTTTTTTCTATAATCTATTGTAGGTTAGAAATTTAGTTACAAGAAGATGTGTCATTTTCGTTCTTTTTACTTATGAATGTGTTGATTGTTGGGTTTTGTGGATGCTTTTAGTCAGCCCTAACCTAATAGGTAAATTAGGTGTGTTGCCTAATTTAAGTTCTTTTGTTCCCTAAGTTTGTATATCATTATAAATTGAGGGCTAGACACTGTAGTTTTTTGGAGCACCTGATTAATATTATCTCGCTAGTTGTAACTTGTGGACATTAGGCACCTCGATTGAACCATGTTAAGTTCTTGTGTCCTAATTCTCATTTATTGTTTAGTGCGTTTGTGTATGTGTGATAACCTCAACAACTGTTATCAGATCTCAGGCTCTCGCACGCCACCAGTCAAACACCTGCTACCAGGACCACGCTGCCACTGACGATATCCGTCCACACAAGTTGTCATTGAACAAGATTAGGGTTTCGACTGGTAACAGATAGCAACCGTCGTTGGATTAAGTTCAGATCACATTTTAGGTATCTGACAGAACAACTGTCCACCGTCGTTGCTCACAGCCGATTAGGGTTCCCATGAACCTCCCGCCACCACTGCTGCTAGGGTTCTGTTCACTTTGATTTTAACTAGGCCAATATGATTTTGACTAAGAAGCATTTTGTTTCAAACCAGATTTCAATTAGGTTTCCAGTGAGTTTGTTTCCAACTAGAAGTGTTTAGAGTGCAGCCATCTGCTGCTGATTAGGGTTCAAAAGGCTTCTATTGTTATTTGGGTCAGAATTATGATATTGATATGGCAGAATAAAAAGATCGAGAAGTTTGATGGACAAGACTTTGGTTTTTGGAAGATGCATATTGAGGATTTATTATACCATAAGGATCTATATAAGACATTTGGAAAGAAACCAAATAAGATGTCTACCAAGGATTAGGTTATACTCGATAGAAAAGCTTTGTGAGTAAAGGCTTTTGTTGGCCAATTGTGTGGCATCTAACATTATGTACGAAAGAACTACGTGTGGGCTGCTTTAAGCTTTGTTAGGTATGTATGAAAAGCTGTCAGCTTTGAATAAAGTATCTTTAGATTTACCAATTGGTTAATAACATGATGAGATGGCCCCGTTTGCAGTACGCGCATATAATGTACATATGTGTCGGCCCCCTAAGTGGCAAAAGTAAAGTTGCACTAATTTAACGTTATTTTACTTTATTTTTGTGAAAATAATGTTAAAACCTTTGGGTTGGTTGGTTAATCATGCATCATGAGCCGGGGGTCTCGTTGGAAGCAGCCTCTCTATTCCTGTGGGGCAGAGGTAAGGTTGTCTATATCTTACTCTTCTCAGACCCTACCTTAGCTTTGCTAATGGTGGGATATACTGAGTACGAAGACGACGGCGGCGGCGGCGGCGGCGGCGGCGGCGTTGGTTGGAGCATTCACCATTTTGATTGATTAGAAAGGTGTTGGGAATTTTCTGTTGGTTTGATTTTGTTACCAAGATTCAAATGGCTGACGAAGGGAAGATTCGGATTGAGAAGTTCAATGGAACTGATTTCGTCTGGTGGAAAATGCAAATGGAAGCATTACTTAGTAAGAAAGATTTGGACATGGTACTTGAGGATAAACCAGAGAAGATGCAGCTGTTGTAACTACATTGAACTCAAAGGGCAAGAAAGCTAGAGGAGCTATTACATTGGCTTTGACGAGGAGCGTTACATTTAACATCATGCACGAGATAACTGCTTGGAGAATGATGTCAGCTTTGTCGAATATATATGAGAAGCCCTATGTTGCTACAAGATGTTCTTGAGGAGGGAATTGTTCACGACAAGGATGAACGAAGGAAGTTCGGTTGCAGTTCACATCAACAACCTTAAATTATCATTTGTGTGAATCCAATTTGATGATGAGACTAAAGTTGTGTTGCTATTGTCTTCCCTACCTGATAGTTGGTCTAGGACAGTGACTGCTGTTACTAGTTCTGTGGGGACCACTCATATGACATATGTGGGGATCCGTGATATTGTGTTAGGTGAAGACGTTTGCCGGAAGAGTACTAGTGGAGGGTCATCTTTTGAGATGTTACATGTTGTTTGGGGAAGAGGAAATAATAGGAATAGTGGGAGTTGGGGAAGAAGTCCGTCTTAGACTCGAAAAAATATGAAATGTTGGAGCTGCAATGAAGTAGGGCATGTTTAGAGTCAATGCCTAGGTATTTCAAGGCAAATGAATGCTGTTGAGGGTGTTTAGGATGATGATGCTTTGGTTTGCAGCATGGAAAGTGGCGTAGACTCTTAGGTCATGGATTTAAGGGCTTCGTTTCATGCTATGATAGCGGGGAAACGATGGTAAATCTAAACCATGGAGATTTTGGGAAGGTTCGACTAGCTAATGACGAGATACTTGAAGTTAGGGGCATGGGAGATATTGATTTGATTACTTCATTGGAAACTACATAGAACCTGAAGAATGTTCGCGTTATTTCTGGGCTAAATAGGAAATTGATTTCTGTGGGTCAACTAGATAAACAAGGAATGGAAGTAAGGTTTGGTAGTGGTAAATAGAGGGTGGTCAAGGGATATTTTGTGATTGCTCGATGTATGAAGTGAGTTGTTATACATGGTTGATCTGGGTTTAAACTTGCGCGCAAATTGCGAAGATGAGCTAATGCGAAGGAGATGCCGCAACGCAACCCTTGATGCGGATGCAACCCATGATGCAGTGGATATGCGCCGTAAAACGCAGGTTGCGCCAATCGGTTGTTGCGAGCTATTGCGCCGATTTAGGATCACCAAGTCGCCAACATCTTTAGAAGCTCCTATTTTCCGATTTCTTCTTCCTGGCCCGAGGTATGGTTTTAATTTCAATCGCATCTGATTTAATTTCAGTCTGATATTCAATCTCTGATTCAATCGCCCATGTCTCTGATTTAATTGCCCGTGATAGTCTGGTACATGAGGTTACATGCTGGGGTGAACCAGGAACACCCTAACTTGGGCGCACCTCGGTGAGATTGTTCTATTATCCCATCTTTGATCTCTCGTATACCGGTTCTATTATCCCCTCTTTGATCTTTCTTATCTTTGCTTAGAATATAGTTGTGGCATCTTCATCCTATGGTAGATTTGTGCCTAGTTGTGATTTTGCTTGTGACTAGTTGGATTGGGGCATCTGTTAACGAGATCGAGGGTAGTTGTGATTATGATTGTTTGCTGAAACTGTTATATTTGTGGTTTGATAATTGTGACTATTATTGATTGTTGTGTGTTTGGTTTAGTCTTGCATCATGTGGTGGATTTGTGCCTTGTTGATTATTCTGCTCTGTGGATCATTGATTGTGTGCTTGACTGTATTAAGAACTTTGTGTATTTTCTGCCTTCTTGTGGATTGTTGGGTGACTGATTGTACATTATAGATGGGAGGGCGCATTATGCTTCCTTGAGATTGTGTCCAGTGAGGGGAGGTGCCGGCAGGAGGGGAAAGAGGGGGTTTGTTTTGCGCATAGGGACGTGGAACATAGGAACACTTACTGGAAAACTACTCGAGTTAGTGGACGCACTCAGACGACAGAGAACACAAGTAGCATGCATTCAAGAGACAAGGTGGAAGGGGATAAGAGGCGCAGAGTATAACGGATACAAGCTATGGCACTCATGTTCTGAGGGGACAAAAAATGGAGTGGGTTTTCAAGTCGTAAGAGAACTTCAAGACAAGGTGGTGGAGGTTAGAAGGTACAATGATAGGATAATGCTGCTAAGAATGGTGCTAGGGGAAGAAGCTGTAGCAATCATCAGTGCCTACGCACCACACGCTAGTTTAGGAAAAATCGAGAAGCGACAATTTTGGGATGGGATGGACGAAGTTGTAAGAACCATCCCAGGAGATGAGAAGATATAGATTTCAATGGCCATATCAGGAAAGAGATTGAGGGATACCCATTGATACATGGAGGCCGAGGCTTCGGGACCAGAAACGAGAGTGGTAGCAACCTCCTGGATTTTGCGATAGCGCATGACTTAGGAATCGTAAACTCCTTTAAGAAGAGAGATTCACATTTGATCACGTTCAGCAGAGGAGGACATGACACACAAATTGATTATCTGTTGATGCGACGAGCAGGTCGTAGCAGATGGTTGGACTGCAAGGTTGTGCCGGGAGACGCAGTGGTGTCGCAACTTAGACTTTTGGTGACAGATATTGCAATGCGCAAGAAGTTGGTGGAGAAGAAGAAACATGAACTGAGGATTAGATGGGGCTGTTTAAAAGGAGAAAAGATAGCGGAGTTTAGAGACAAGGTCATTGCAGAGAAGGATAGCAGAATGTATGGGACACAAACAACATGTGGGAAGCAATGTCAGACAATGTGACAAGAGTCGCTCAGGAGACATTAGGAATGGCAACAGGAAGGATAAGCGGGCAGAAAGAATCGTGGTGGTGGAACGACGAGGTGCGCCAGAAGGTTCGAGCAAAGCAGGAGAGGTTTTGAGAGTTGGTCAAGTGTACGGATGAAGCAAAGAGAGACAGATTGAAGAATAGCTACAAAGAATCGAAACGACAGGCGAAGAAGATAGTAGCGGAGGCTAAAGATAAGGCATATAGAGAGATGTATAAACGCCTTGAAACCAAAGAAGGAGAGAACGACATGTTCAAGATTGCAAAGGCAAGGGAAAGGAAGAGACAAGATACACGATTAGTGAGATTCATAAATGGAGAGGATGGACGAGTCCTAGTAAAGGAGAAGGACATCAGAGAGAGGTGGCAAACATACTTTAATGAATTATTCAACAACACGGACAACGCAGAAGGTAGTAAGCATCTCACTAACGGAGAAACAAAACGAAACAACTGCTATTGTAGACGCGTTACTAATGAAGAAGTACAGAGAGCGCTTAGAAAGATGGGAAAGGCGAAAGCGGTGGGACCAGACAATATCCCTGTTGAAGTATGGATATGTTTACAAGATGAAGGAGTTAGCTGGTTGACAACTTTGGTGGGACCGGACAATATCCCTATTGAAGTATGGATATGTTTACAAGTAGAGGTGCTCAAATCGGTTAACCGGACAAAGGCTAGTAACCGGTTTTTTCCAATAACCGGTTCGGTTAATAACCGGTTTTTCAAGCTTAAAAACCGAAACCGTATAATAACTGAAACCGGTTAACCTTCAAATAACCGATTTTTTAGTGAGTTGGACCGGTTAACCGGTTTGGTTAACCGGTTATTAACCGGTTTGGTCTCTTGAAAAACCGGTCCTAAACCGTCGGTTTTTTCAAAAACCTATAATCGATTGTAATAACCGGTTTTTTTGTGCATCTCTATTTACAAGATGAAGGAGTTAGCTGGTTGACAACTTTGTTTAACACCATAATCAAGACAAGTAAGATGCCGAATCAGTGGAGAAGTAGTGTCTTAGTTCCCTTATATAAGAACAAGGGAGACGCACAATGTTGTACTAACTACGGGGAATTAAACTGCTGAGTCATACTATGAAACTTCGGGAAAGAGTGATTGAGACAAGATTGAGGAGAGAAACTCAAGTGACTGAGAACCAATTTGGTTTTATGCCAGGGAGGTCGACCATAGAGGCGATACACATTTTGAGAAGGCTGATGTAGAGATATAAGGAGAAGAAGAGAAATTTACACATGGTGTTCATTGATTTGGAGGAAGCATATGATAGTGTGCCACGTCAGGTGATTTGGGATAGCCTGGAGAAAAGAAGCATCCCTTAGAGGTATATAGAGTTGATAAGAGATGCATACACAGGTGCTAAAACTAGTGTTAGAGCACTAGTGGGAGAGACAGATCCCTTCCCAGTCGAGGTGGGACTACACCAAGGTTCAGCACTTAGCCCGTTCCTCTTTGCAGTTATTCTAGATGAGTTGTCGAGGTCTATTCAGCAGGACATTCCATGGTGCATGCTTTTTGCGGATGATATCGTACTAATGGTAGAAAACAAAGAGGATCTAAATGCGAAGCTAGAAGAGTGGCGATTCGCCCTAGAGAGTAAAGGCCTGCGCATCAGTAGGTCAAAGGCCGAGTATCTATACTGCAACTTTAGTGGTAACGTCGACGACAACAAGCATCTCACTATTGGAGACCAAGAGGTGCCAAAGACAACAAGGTTTAAATATCTAGGATCGTTTGTCCAACGTGACGGAGACATTGATTATGATGTAGCCCACCACGTCAAGGCAGGTTGGAACAGGTGGAGAGCAGCCACAAGCATTCTATGCGACAAGAGGTTCCCAGAAAAACTAAAAGGCAAATTCTATATGGTTGCAGTCAGATCGACCATGATGTACGGAAGCGATTGTTGGCCAATAAAGAAGATTCAGGCTAGAAAGTTGGAGTCGGCAGATATGAGAATGTTAAGATGGATGCCAGGGCACACACGGATCAACCGAATAAGGAACGAAGTCATCAGGGAGAGATTGGGAGTAATATGCATCTCAGACAAAGTAAGGGAAGGAAGATTGAGATGGTTTGGACATGTGAAGTGAAGGGACCTGACGGCGCCTGTACGAAGAGTGGAGAACCTCACTGTGGTGGGGAAAAGGTACAGAGGCCGACCTAGGCTGACATGGGAGCAGCAGATTCACCTGGATTTGTTATAATTGCACCTCTATGAGGACATGATCAATGATAGGACTTCATGGAGATGTAGGATAAGAGTGAGAGAAGTATATCTTGGTTAGGAGATAGGTTGTCTGTATCATTGGCTTGCTTATGTGGAGTCTACTATAAGTTTATTTGGTTTTGTACAACAGGTTGATATGTTGGTTGTGTGTGTCATTGACTTGCTTTTGTGGAGCATATTGTAAGTCTCTTTGTTTTTGCGTTGCTATGGTTGAGTTGGTTCTTCTGGATGTTGCCACCTAGTGGGATATACCTACGCTAAGTAGTCGGTCATGTATCGTTATGTATCCTCATGCAATGTTTTTTTGCTTGCATATGCTGATGCACGTCCTATGTCTGTCTCTTTCTACATAAGTTGTGTGTTTCTGTTATGATGTTGTGTTGCCTCCAAAAATTTTAAAATTTTTAGAAATAATAAGCATAATCATCATATATATATATAGGAGATCAAATGTTAACCCATGTTTATTGCGTTAACCGAATAACTACATCTTATTACTTTGGGGCCCACACTAAAGTAAATCTAAAGGTGCATGTTTTTTTTCTTTTTTAATTAATGTAGGGCCCACTTACATTAAATGAAAAAAGAAGAAAAAACCTAAACCTTTAGATTTACTTTAATGTGGGCCCCAAAGTAATAAGATGTAGTTATTCGGTTAACGCAATAAGGAAGGGTTAACATTCGAACCATCCCTTGTATATGTGTGTGTATATAAGAATTCTAAAATTTTAAAATTTCTTTTGAGTCGGGGGTCTCTCACGAAACTGCCTCTCTACCACATTGTGGTAGAGGTAAGGTATGTCTTCATCTCTCGCTCCTCCCCCCGGACCTCACAAAGTGGGATTACACTGGGTAAGTGTTGTTGTAGTCTAGTACATGAAATTCTCACAATTGTGTTGGCTAACTTTTTCTTAACTTCTTTTATTTGACTTTGGATTATCTTGTTTTGTTTCCAAGATGTTTTTTAATTCCAAAATTGTAGATTATTGTTATGGAAACCCATCTGTATAAGATATATCTACTTTAATATGTTCAAATATCTAATTTTTTACAATGGGTTGAAAATATAGTAATTTTTTGATAATTAGCGTTTTTCTACGTGATGCGCTCGCATCGCGCCACGGATTTTTGAATCATTTGCATCGGATCGCATCACGCTATTTAAAACCAAGTGGTTGATGAGCCTGATGGGGGAGCTTCAACCGGCTCTTCTTGTACTTGGTTTTGAGGGGCGGTTGCACTAGGGGAATATGTCTGGATATGATGAATTCTTACTTTATTCTTGGGTTTCGAGGCTTGGAAGACTTGTTATTAATATTACTGGATTTACTTGATGACCGGACTGCTTATGTTGGATGTCGGGCTTGATTCTATCACAAGGCCTTCGAGTGGGAGATTGTTAGGTTTTACGTAGGCCTTTTGGAGGATTAGGGCAGTTGGTCCTAATTGTGGCCCATTAGGTGTTTTAACCTACTTTATTTTTTATAGAGTTAAATGCAATTTGCAACCTTGTGGTTTATTTCTTACTGGAGGTTGCAACCCTCCTTTTCTATTTTTGCAACTTGCAACCCTGTGTTTTAAAAATGTGTGCAACATGCACCCATTCAGTTAAAATTAACACAAACTCTATTAGTTTATAAAGGGTAAAATTGTAATTTATTATTTATTATTAAAATAATAGTTTTAAATTAAAATACTCCTAAATATCGTACCTTTCAGTTTAATTTGAAAATCCACATTTCATCAAGATCATAGAAATAACGAAACCAAAATAAAAAGATGATTAATGATTTTCGGATTAATTAGTGAGCAAAGCATAGTATATCATCAAGATCACAGGAATTAAGAAACCAAGAATTATCTATAATTTTGTAGTTTATTTTTGCATGGAAAATGCATGAAAAAATATAAACGAACCCTCTTGAGAGAGAGCGTCGAGGGTGTTGCTAGTGCCGAAAGCGAGAAGGTAACGCCACCGTGAATCATCCTCTTCCAAGTAGTGTCATTCAGCCCTCACGACGGCTTTGATGCCGTATCTCTCACCAACAAGTGAATCCCGCCGGAAATTATGACACCCAAGTTGTTCACCATTTCGTCAAACTCGTCTCCTTTCATGTCCAGTGTTCGCCAGGAACCCCATCTTCGAAATCTTTGAGGTCGTGAAATACCGCACACCGTAAGCATGGAACATCTCATCTAACCCACCAAGATCCCTGTTTTCTCTTACCAAATAGCCGCATACCACCACCGAGGTTGCCACCATGGACAGTGGTTGTTGCTGTGATTGTTGTCGTTGGTGTGGTTGTAGTGTTGCAGGTTCGTAACCACGAGCCGGCGGAGAAGCCAAGTGATGTGTATGGTTTAGGATTATTAATTTTATAATAAATAATAAATTACAATTTTACCCTTTATAAACTAACAGAGTTATGTTAAGTTTAACTGGATAGGTGCAAGTTGCAGGCTTTTTAAAAACACGGGGTTGCAAGTTGCAAAAATAAAAAAGGAGGGTTGCAACCTTCAGTAAGATATAAACCACAGGGTTGCAAATTGTATTTTACTCTTTTTTATATAAAACATAGCCATGTAATTGTAATCCAACGCCTAATAAATAAAAGAATCCATAGTTGCATCCCGTGGATGTAGGTCGCATCAACCGAACCAAGTTATATCTTGTTTCTTTCTTTGCTTTCGTGTGTGTATGTGTAAATCGGTTTTTGCTACACCACTTAATACCTAATGCTAAGCTTATATTTAAGGGAATTCAGGACTTGATTCTGGGTGAGGACATCAAACACAGAAGTTCAGAGGATTCTTCAAGTCATAGTTGTCAAAGGCGCACAAACGTGGCGTAACGCAAGAAAGGCGCCTTGTGGCAGTCTAGGTGCAACTCTGCAAAGTTTCTAGCGAGTTTCTAACTAGGTTCTAGCAAAAAAATCCTAAACATGTTCTTAAATTGGAGGAGACAGGGTTGTAAGTCGTGATTTTTGACTTGACGACTTCACTGGAAGCCACATTAAATTTGAAAGACGTCAGGATCATTCCAAACTTGAAGAAAATTCTTATCTCAATTGGATAGTTGGATAAAAAGGTACTTGAGTCTTGATGTTAAGTTTAGTAGTGCACACAGGAAGTTAGTAGTTGTATCTGTTAAATGATAAACTCCCTTGGAGATTTCTCATTGATATCGACTGAATAAATACACAAAATAAACAGTAAAGAAGGAAAGGAAATCTCCTAAATAAAAGCACTGATCTATACAATAAATACAAATACATTCAACTATCTACAAATGAATTATATCCGCTAATACGCCCCCGCAGTCGTAGCATTGTAAGGATGGATGCAAAGACTGGACCGGAATCTTTCAAAAAGCTGTCGAGGCAAGCCTTTTGTAAATATATCAGCGTATTGGTAATCAGCTGGAACATGTAGAACACGAATAGAACCCATCCGGACTTTTTCACGAACAAAGTGGATGTCTATCTCGATATGTTTAGTACGCTGATGTTGAACATGATTGAGAGACAGGTATATAGCGGATATATTGTCGCAGTAGACAACCGTGGCCTTTTGGAGTGGAGTATGCAGCTCAAGAAGGAAATTTCGAAGCCAAGTAGATTTTGCCACAGCATTAGCAACACCACGGTATTCCGCTTCAGCACTTGATCGGGAGATGGTGGGCTGCCTTTTGGAGGACCAAGAAACAATATTATCGCCCAAAAATACACAATGGCCAGAAGTTGAGCGCCTAGAATCAGGGCATCCCCCCCAATCAGCATCTGAATATGCTGTTAAAGTAGATGCTTTGGATGGGGATATGGCTAAACCATGATTGAGTGTGCCTTCGATGTATCCAAGGAGCCTTTTCATGAACTGAAGGTGAGGTTCTCGAGGGGAATGCATGAAGAGGCATTGCTGTTGTACAGCATAAGATATGTCCGGCCTTGTGAATGTTAAATATTGTAAAGCGCCCGCAAGGCTGTATTGAGAACCATCAGGCAATAAATTACCACTTGAGTCACTAAGTTTGGAGTTTGTCTGTTGGAGTGGCACGTGGCTTGCAATTCTCCATCTTTGCTCGGGCCAGAATTTCTTTGGCATATTGTGTTTGGGACAGGAAGAGTGTGCCGTTGGTTCTGGTAACTCGAATGCCTAGGAAATGGTGCAGTTGCCCGAGGTCAGACATTGCAAATTCCTTGGAGAGCATGGCAATGATCTGATGCAGCAGTGTCTGGGTAGAAGCTGTTAGGATGATATCATCAACATAGAGGAGTAGATAAGCCAGTTGATCATCCTTTTTATAGACAAACAAGGAAGTGTCGCTGATGGTGGATTTGAATCCACATTGTTGAATAAAAGTGGCGAAACGATGATACCAGGCACGGGGGGCTTGTTTTAGTTCGTAGAGTGACTTTTTCAGTTTGCACACATGTTTAGGATGCCGAGAATCAGTGAATCCAGGAGGCTGAAACATGTAAACTGTTTCATTAAGGTCCCCGTGCAAAAACGCATTCTTGACATCTAATTGGTGGATAGGCCAAGACCGTGATGTGGCAAGACTTAGAACGGTGCGTATAGTGGCCGGTTTAACCACAGGGCTGAAGGTTTCTTCGCAATCTAAGCCAACCTGTTGAGATTTCCCATTGACCACCAAACGAGCCTTGTACCGCTGGAGACTGCCATTAGCATGAAATTTGTGCCAAAATAACCACATGCACCTGATAACATTTGCATTCACAGGTCTGGGAACTAATTCCCATGTGTTATTAGCAATTAACGCTCGGTACTCATCAGTCATGGCTGAGTGCCAGTTAGGGTCATTGAGGGCCAGGAGGTGGGATTTGGGAATAGGTGAGATGGTGGTGGTATTTAGGTTGTATAATGGTGGAGGCAGTGTTCCAGTTTTGGAGCGTGTGAGCATGGGGTGAGACTGAATAGGAGTAGGCTGGGTGGAGGAGTTGGTTGGGTTAGTGGAAGATGAGGGAAGATTGGTCTGAGAAGTGGAGGGAATGTTTGTGTTGGTTGGTTGGCGGTTACGGCGGCTGTAGGTTATAATTGGTGGAGATGGGGTGTTGGTTTCAGTGGCTGGCTGAGGGGGGGCAGCATTTGTAGGGGTCTGCGGCTGAGCAGGTTTATGAATTGGGGATGGGGGGTGAAAGTGGAATAGTGGTGATGGATCTGTGTCTAGGAAGTTGTAGGTGTTTTGAGTGGGTTTGTACGTTTTGGAGAACGGGAAGGTAGACTCATCAAAGGTGACATGCCAGGAAAGAAATACCTTTCCTGTGGCGACTTCAAGGCACCTGTAGCCACGGAAGTTAGGGGGGTAGCCAAGAAAAATGCACAAGGTGGACTTTGGTGCAAGTTTGTGAGGTCGAGCGGCATTTTGATTGGGGTAGCATGCACAGCCAAATGTGTGAAGGTGGCTGTATGATGGTTGTTTGTGGTATAGAATGGTGGTAGGGGTGTTGAATTTTAGTAGTTTAGAGGGGAGAATGTTGTGAAGGTAAGCCGCGGTATGTAATGCTTCAACCCAATAAGATGGGGGAAGTGAAGCATGTGTGAGAAGAGACAACATCAGGTCATTAAGGCGGCGGATCATTCTCTCAGATTTTCCATTTTGTTGAGATGTTTGTGGACATGAAAAACGAATTTGGAGACCAGTTTTGTTAGCCAAAGATTTGAAATTGGTGTTATCGAACTCACCCCCCATGTCACATTGGAAACATTTAATTGATTTGTTGAATTGAGTCTGAATCTATTTATGGAACTGTTGGAATTTAGAATAGGTTTCAGATTTAAATTTAAGAGGGAAAATCCATATGAAGTGAGTATAATCATCGAGCAGAACCATGTAATACTTATAGCCTGTTTTACTTAGTATTGGAGATGTCCACAAATCACAATGAAGCAAATCAAATGGTTGTAAAGTAATAGAAGTAGAATCCATAAAAGGTAATCGTTTGTGTTTAGCAATTTGACATGAATGACAAAAGAATGATTGTTTTGCTTTATTACATGAAATAAAATTGCGAGACACTAAAAAATCAAAAATATGAGATCCTGGATGTCCAAGCCGATAATGCCATGTGTCTGACTTGGATGTAGAGAGGAATGCGGAAGCTGATGTTGGGTATCACACACACACTAACACACGATAATCACGCATACGAGAAAATAATAAACGATACGACACAAGTATTTTACGTGGTTCGGTTCCAGTGGGGAACCTACGTCCACGGGCTGCAACTAGGTATTTTTCATTAAGTTCAGACCAAAGATTACAATTACATGATACGGGTATTTATAGAGATTACAATTAGGTTAAACAACTAACGGGTCGGACATAGGGCCAGACTAGGGCCGGCTGCCCTAATCTCCCTAAAGGCCTTCGTAAACCTAACAATCTCCCACTCGGAGGCCTTGCGATACAATCAAGCCCACCATCCAGAGCACACAGCAACCCCATCATCCAGTAACTTCAGTAATCTTCAAACCATACAGGAACAGAAGTCTTCAGGTCCAGCTCCCAAGAACAAACCAAACTTCAAACCATGTATCTTTAATCAACCTAGCTGCAGCGGCCTTTCTCATCAGTAACCTGAAAGGCCCATTGAAGCACCCATTGCTCCAATACAGTCATCACAGACTCAGTCATAGCAAAAACAGCCAATGACTCATCCTCAATCTCAACCGGCACCTACTTACTCGAATAACCGGCTCCAGAGACTCCAGAGGAAAGAACACTCCCCAAAAAATACAAGCACCCATGGAGAGAATTTCCATTCGGAATTCCGGTCTCAAAACCCAATGTCACTAAGTAACTGTGCCCGAAACACGCCTCGTGCTCCCACTGTCACCAAATCCTCATCCAGGTTTAAACCTCCGAATACGCTCGAGCTGACATCCATGTGGCTCCAGGATTCATGCTTGCAATACGAATCCACTTAGCTCTACCCGATGCAACGAGCCAAGACTTTACTACTCGGAAGTTGGTCCATTTCTTCCGGTGATACGTAATCCCATATCTCCTAAAGTCTTCAATCAAACAGATTCACCGATGCTTCATTGAAGTAGGTAACAATATAATGAAGCAAAACAGAATCTCAGAACCAAGGGTCTTCACTGCGTTCCACTGAATCCCAATGCATCAAGCCCAGACACATTTTCAGACGCAGAATTCAAATATCTTTGGACATCGACTCTAAATAATGTCCACACCTCTATGCAGCTCTACCAAGTCAAGCAGTCAACTATGCCAAGCTCCCACTGTCCTTGTTATCCCAACCCATGCCAAACCAACACTCCATGAGATGAATCCCCAAAAGTACTTCCACGACAAATGTCTTCACCCAGTACCGGATCCCAGATCACCTCAAATGTTGTACCACTGATCACCATTGAACAAGACAGTTCAAAACCAGCTAACAGGCAAACGGTTATAACAACAGCAGAACTTTCATGGAAAGTAAGCGGTACCAAGGGTTCTATGACCGTGCACACGATCAGTTAACGCAAACCCTAACCGAAAACTCTTCCGAACGGCAGTAGTTCACATGACTTTCACTAAACTCATTTTCACTTATGTCGTCACCAGCACACTCACTGGTTCCATTTTCTCCAAGTTTTATCCATTGTTTGTACCACATCCAAGTTCCTTGACAAACCAATCAACCGAGATCCACAACCGACGAACATTTCGATTTCATCCTGTTTTCAGTTATAACAATAACAAACAGGAACGAAAACAAAAAAAACAGTGAACAGACACAGCAATGGCACGGGCCTGAACTTGACGGCTGTTCTACTGAACCCTGTCAATCAAAACCAATTTGCTCCTGCAACAACTCGATAATCAGAACAAACTTCAAACAGTTACCTGATGATCTCCTGCAGACAAATATTCACCCGAATGCTGAATATTCACATAATCCGGTTCCTCATTTTTAAGTTGATTATGAGTCAAATGAAACAAAAAACAAACTCTAGCCCGGTAAATCCAAGAGTTTCTAAACCAAAACCCTAATCACCGTCTCAAGAGTTTAACTCCCGGTACCCAAACAAAAACTTCACCTGCGATATCAAAACCCGAAAAAAAAAACCCAATCCTCACCTGATCGAACAAATCCGAACACACCAGACCCAAACAACAGCGGAAGCAACCCCGAACAGCAGCAAACGGCTGCAATCAGAACGTTTAAGGTCGGAATCGGACTTTTCTGGTCAAATCAGGTTCGCGGGAACCCTAATCCGGCAGTGGCGGCGGCGGCGGCGCCGGAAGCCTAATCCGGCAGTGACGGCGCCGGAACCCTAATCCGGCAAGAGCAACAGCAGCGACGGCTGTAATCTTCACCAATCAGGCAACCCTGAAACCCTAATCGCGAGTAACAGCGGCTTTCGCAGCAAAACGCGACGGCTAGGGTTCGCCGGAACCCTAATCCGGCTATGGCGGCGGCGGCGCAATCCTCCACAGAAACCCTAGATCGCGTTCCTTCCTTCAGATCCAGTTCAATCAGAACATCTGAACAACTCCAGGCAGATGTGGCCGGAATCCGGCGGCGGCAACTCCGGCGGACGGCGGCGGTGGTTAGTGATGAAACTCACAACCCAGCTCTGGTACCAGTTGTTGGGTATCACACACACACTAACACACGATAATCACGCATACGAGAAAATAATAATCGATACGACACAAGTATTTTACGTGGTTCGGTTCCAGTGGGGAAGCTACGTCCACGGGCTGCAACTAGGTATTTTTCATTAAGTTCAGACCAAAGATTACAATTACATGATACGGGTATTTATAGAGTACAATTAGGTTAAACAACTAACGGGCCGGACATAGGGCCAGACTAGGGCCGGCTGCCCTAATCTCCCTAAAGGCCTTCGTAAACCTAACAGCTGAAGTAGAAGAAGATGGGCTGAGCGAGTACAGCGGGCTTGTGCTATTGTGGCGGCTCAAAAGCGTCCCAGTCTTGTAATCCTTCACAGAAAAACCAAACCGGTCAAAGGTTACAGAAACTGAATTGTCAGATGTGAATTTTCGGACTGAGATTAGGTTTTTAAGTATGTGAGGTGTGTGAAGGATGTTGTTAAGTAGGAGTGGTTTAGGGGAAGATGGGATAGTGGAATGACCAGAAGCGAGGACTGGCACTCTATTACCATTCCCAACATATACCGAGGTAATTGAAGTATCACAGGGAGAATGGATTTTACCTGAATCGGATGAAAGATGTGAGGTGGCACCGGAATCCATGTACCAGTTATCATCAGGGACATCCATGGTCATGGTTTGAAAGGCAGCAGCAATGTCTGTTGGTTCCAGGGGATTGTAGTCGCCTGTGAGTCTTCAGAGGCAGTGGGAGTGGACCTGGCTTGAATTGGGGAACGTTGAGGAGGTGTCCAAGAAATGGGTGGCCATCCAGGGTTAGTTGGGTAAGGGCAGGGAGGTGCCGAAGCCCACCAGGGGGGCCAATATGGTGGAGGGGGTGACCAGTAGTTTGGTCGTGTGGGGTTTTGATTTCGGTTGGACCCTTGCTTGTTGCGGGGGCCGCCTCGAAATGGTGATGGTTGGGATTGAGCAGGCTGGCTGGAACGGCGAGGCTGATGGCGAGGCTTGGGTTGCTCTCGGCGATATCCAGGAGATGGTGCAGGGGCTGGTTGTGGTGAGGCTGGGGGAGGGTGTTGCGCAATAGCAGCCACCGCAGGGGATGAGTGGTTTGTGATGGAATCCCTGGTTGATTGTCTTTGAACCTCGAGCTGAAGCATGCTGCAGGCAGTGTCCCAACTGGGAAGGATTTGATGGATATAAGCACCCACAACATCAAACTCAGTGGGCAAACCTCGTACCAACGGGAGGAAAAGCCTTTGTTCGGTCATCGGGCTGTCAACATCAGCCAGTTGTTCACTGATGTTCTTGAGTTTCTGGCAGTATGAATCAAGAGTTTGCATACTTTGAAGGTTGATTGTAGCAAACTCATGCTCCAGGGCAGCGGCTCGTGAGCCTTTGTTATTGAGAAACAGGTTTTTGAGGCGTGTCCAGGCCTCAAAGGCAGTAGACTCGGTTTGAAGAACGCGGAGCAGCCATTCATCAGACAGGGTTCCGTAGATCCACTGTAGTACGATAGAATCAATTTTAACCCAAGAGTCGTAGGTGGGAGAATCCTGAGCCGGAGGGGGAGTACCATTGATGTGGTGCATGACATCATAACCTCTGGCATGGAGTTTGAAGAGTTTGACCCAGGCGGAGCAGGAAACTTTGATTCCATCGAGTATTCGGACCTTGTTTTGAAATGTTGGTAACCGAGTATACTGGATGAAGGGAAGGGGTGTCAGGCTTCTTTAGGGTTTCTGTTTTGTCAGCCATGGTTGACGTGCAGAGAGAGGTCGCCGGAGGATTTCTTTAGGGATTGGATCGGTAGGGTTAGACTCTTGATACCATGTTAAATGATAAACTCCCTTGGAGATCTCTCATTGATATCGACTGAATAAATACACAAAATAAACTGTAAACAAGGAAAGGAAATCTCCTAAATAAAAGCACTGATCTATACAATAAATACAAATATATTCAACTATCTACAAATGAATTATATCCGCTAATAGTATCTTGTGGTAAGAAGAGAGGTTCTCTTTATATGGTCGAAATACCTTTGCCAAGGAGGTACCTAGAGCAAGTGTGAAGATTCAAAATGTATGCTTAGTACGAAAGGTTTAGTTAAACCAGTTAGTGTTTGGAGGATGTCGCAATAGTGGTAGCACAAAGAAAAATCGTGTTTGCGTTTATTAGACAACTATTAGTCTAATAATTAATTAGATAGTTATTGTTTAAGGGTTGTTATGTATTCTAGTATCTCAAGGGTTCCGTAATTAATTAGATAGTTATTGTTTAAGGGTTGTTATGTATTCTAGTATCTCAAGGGTCAAATGTACACTATATATACATTGTATTCCTCAATTGATTATATACAACAACAATTATACATATTCTCTGTTTAACTTGGTATCACAGCTAGGTTAAATCCCTCCCTAACCCTACCCTAATTGCCGGCAGCACAATTCTGCCACCCACACATCAACAACCCTCACCACTGACCGCAGCTATCCATGGCCACCCTCACATCTTTTGATCAAAAAGTAAAAGCAATCCACAACTCCCACAAGTTTGGCTTTACTCTCAATTCCGGTAACTACAGTTCCTGGTTATTGGTTATTCACCCGTTCTTGGTCACCAATAATCTTTTCGGCTACATTGACGGTTCGATACCCTGCCCCCCACAAACCATCGCTGCTCCAGCAGCCTCTTCCAAAGATGCTGCTTCCAAAGATGCCGCTCTATCAGCACACCAACCCAACCCGCAATATACCATCTGGTTGTCCAACGATGCTCATGTTCGGATGCTTCTGCTCTCCACTATCTCTGAGGCTGCCCTTCATCATGCTCGGGGCACGCTGACCGCCCGTGATCTCTGGCTTGCCCTCGAACAGGCCTTTGCCCCCCACACTTCCTCCAGGGAATACACCTTGAAGACACAACTTTTACGGATTTCAATGAAGGCTGATGAGACCCCTACCACCTACCTTCAACGTGCACAAGAGTACTCTTCTGCCCTTGCAAACATCGGCGAACCGTTGAAAGACAAGGACCTGGTCATGATGGTCATCTCTGGCCTCCGTGATGAATACCATGGTGTTAAAACCATGGCACTGACTCGTCAACTCGCCTTCAACGAGCTTCATGCAGTCATTGCTGATCACGATTATATGCTGAAACGAACAGCCCCGACAGTTCCTCCCACTCAGGCCTTCTCAGCCATGGTTAAGCCTCCAGCAACCAGCCCCTCTCCTCCTCCTGATGCTGCTGTCCAGGCAGTTCAACAACTGGCTGCTCAACTGGGTGTGCAACTTCGGTTGCCTTCTCAACCGCAGGCTCTCTACACACAACGCTCCAGCAAGGGTCATCAGCGTGGCCGTGGAGCCTCTAATCGTTCTGGTGGACCGAATACTGGAAATCGAGGCCAATTCAGTTGGGCCTCGAATCAGAATGTTGTTTATGGCTCTTGTAACAGGTGTGGCATCGGTCATCTGCCTTCACAGTGTCCAAATCGGGACCCGGCTACCCTTCGCCCACGGCAGCAGCCGTCCGCTAATTTTGCAACTTCTCGGTCTTATGCTCATCAAGCTTGGCTACCGGACACAGGCTCGAGTCATCACTCTGGCCCAGATCTCTCCAGCTTAGATTATTCCGAACCATATCATGGCGGTGACAATCTTCATGTTGGCAATGGTAAGGGTCTCCCTATTTTACACATTGGCTCATCCACGTTTACTTCCCCAAACCGTACCTTTCGACTTACCAATATCCTACATGTTCCGCAACTTAAACAAAATCTTCTTTCTGTTCAACAATTTTGTCGTGATAATCATGTTTATTTTGAATTTCACGATTCTTTTTTTGCTGTGAAGGACAAGACTACACACAATACCCTCCTCACGGGACCAAGTAACGATGGGCTTTATTCGCTTCAATTTCCAAGACAACAAGTCATTCCTCGAGTTGCCTTTTCTGCTCATCGTGCTTCCTCGGATCTTTGGCATCAACGTTTGGGGCATCCACATCCTCAACTGCTGAAGTCCATGTTATCTCTTTTTCAATTACCTGTAACTAGTAGTTCTTGTTCTGTTTCTTTTTGTGAACCTTGTGCCATTGGCAAATCCTCTAAATTACATTTGTTATCATCTACTTTTACAAGTTCTAATGTTTTGGATTTAATTATTTCTGATGTTTGGGGTCCCTCACCAGTTCCCTCGAGTGAGGGCCACAATTACTTTTTGTTATGTGTGGACCACTTTTCTAAATTTATGTGGATTTTTCCCCTCAAACGTAAGTCTGATGTGTTCCCCACCTTTAAACAATTTCTTGTCATGGTTGAACGACAATTCAACACCAAACTTAAACAGGTCCAAACCGACTGGGGTGGAGAATTTCGCTCTCTATCCTCCTTTTTCCAAACCTTGGGCATTCTTCATCGCCTCTCGTGCCCACACACCAGTGAACAAAACGGTGTGGTCGAACGGCGTCACCGACACGTGGTCGAAACTGGTCTTACCTTACTTGCCCAATCGCACGTTCCACCACACTTCTGGCAGTTTGCCTACGACACGGCGGTGTACCTTATCAACCGAATGCCTTCCCGCTCAAATTCCTCCCTTTCTCCCTTTCAACACCTTTTCAAACACCCACCCGACTATTCCTTCTTCCGTGTCTTTGGCTCCCAATGTTTTCCTCACTTACGTCCTTACAATGCTCACAAAATGGAGTTTCGCTCCACTCCTTGTGTATTTCTTGGGTACAGCTCCCAACATCATGGTTATCGGTGCCTCGATCCCGAAACAGACCGCATCTACATTGCTCGACATGTCCGTTTCAATGAACTTTGTTTCCCGTTTAAGTCTCTTCAACCGAGCCATAAACCTGGCCTTCCACCTTCTCTTGACCCCTATACTTCTGTTTACCCAACACCACCTCTTCTGGATGACCTGCTGGATCAAACTCCTCCGGTGACGTCTCCACAGCCACCCCATCCTGATGTCCCGGCCAATACTGCCACGGTCATCCCGGACCCACCTTCCCCACCATCTTCACCGCCACCCACTCTACATACTTATCACCGCCGTCATAAACAACCCGCCTCTGTTCAGCCACCTAACACCACCGCCACCATTGCACCTCCATCCGAAAGCACAGCCCCCTCTAACACCCAATCCGTCCAGCATACCCGCCCTTCCAACCTGCGCCAAAACCCAAAAAAAACAACTCCTTACAACATTTCTTCCTTTGTTTCCTCTACCACTGATCCCGACACCGAACCAGCCACCTTTACTATTGCCAATAACTTTCCTCAATGGCGTCATGCTATGGCAGAAGAATACTCTGCACTGATGAGAAATGGGACATGGTCCTTGGTTCCTCGTGTACCGGGCTCTAATGTGGTAGATTGCAAATGGGTTTATAAGATCAAGCGGGATCCACAGGGCCACATACAACGCTACAAGGCCAGGTTATGTGCAAAGGGTTTTCGACAACAACAAGGCATCGATTATGCTGACACTTTCAGCTCTGTTGTTAAGGCTACTACAATTCGCTTAGTGTTATCTTTGGCGGTTACCCAACAGTGGCCTCTTCGACAGTTGGACATCCAAAACGCTTTTTTACATGGGGATCTACAGGAGACTGTGTATCTACAACAACCACCAGGTTTTGTTGACCCGGCCAAGCCAGACCACGTCTGCCTTCTTCACAAGTCCCTATATGGCCTCAAACAAGCGCCACGGGCTTGGTTTCATCAGTTATCTACCACGCTTCACAAGCTTGGTTTTCAGGGATCCAAAACTGATCCGTCCCTGTTTGTTTACTCTTCAGGGGGTACTCTCCTTTACATGCTTGTTTATGTGGATGATATCGTTCTGACAGGCAATAACCCACAGGTTATAGACACAGTGGTTCAGCAGCTTGGCCATTCCTTCCCGGTCCAGGATATGGGTCGTTTATCTTATTTCTTGGGTGTCGAGGTTCTTCAGAAAGGTCCGGACATCCTTTTGTCTCAACAAAAATACATCCTGGAACTACTACAGAAAGCTGGCCTCACAGATTCCAAACCACTCTCCTCTCCCATCTCCACTTCGGCTAATCTAGCCCTGGGTGACAGTCCCCCATTTGATAACCCGGCCAGATACCGCCAGGTGGTTGGGGCTCTACAGTATGCCACCCTGAGCCGTCCGGACATCTCCTATGCAGTCAACAAAGTCTGTCAGTTCATGCATTTCCCCACCACTAACCACTGGTCCACTGTCAAGCGTATCTTGAGATACTTAAAGGGTACCATTTCGTATGGTCTTTTAGTTCAGCAAAACTCCTCTCCAGTTCTTCATGCCTATGCCGATGCAACTTTCAATACCTTGACAGCCTTTTCTGATGCGGACTGGGCTGGTTGTCCCGATGACCGTCGATCCACCGGGGGCTATGCTATCTACCTAGGAACGAATCTTGTATCCTGGTCTGCACGAAAACAGAAAACCGTCTCTCGGTCATCTACAGAATCCGAATACAAAGCTCTAGCTGATGCTGTCGCTGAGCTCACATGGTTACAAACACTTCTGCAGGAGTTACATGTTCCAATCCAGACCGTACCTACCTTATGGTGTGATAATTTGGGTGCTACGTACTTATCAGCCAATCCAGTCTTCCATGCGCGTACAAAGCATGTTGAAGTGGACTTCCATTTTGTTCGAGAAAAAGTTGCCAAACGTCAGCTGTCCGTCCAATTCATCTCTACAGATGACCAGATCGCAGATGTCTTCACAAAGCCGCTGCCTTCTCAGAGATTCCTGAACTTACGGTCCAAGCTAAGAGTCGCTTCCCGGCCTTAGCTTGAGGGGGGATATTAGACAACTATTAGTCTAATAATTAATTAGATAGTTATTGTTTAAGGGTTGTTATGTATTCTAGTATCTCAAGGGTTCCGTAATTAATTAGATAGTTATTGTTTAAGGGTTGTTATGTATTCTAGTATCTCAAGGGTCAAATGTACACTATATATACATTGTATTCCTCAATTGATTATATACAACAACAAGTATACATATTCTCTGTTTAACTGCGTTGTAGCTGGAGTTCAACAAAGGGTTAAGAGATAACTATTGTACTGTGTTGTATGTGAAAGTCTCTCATGATTATTGAGTCACTAGCAGGTTTGGTTGTGATTGATGGGTTGAAGCTTGAGGGAGCTTCAATGGGCTTTTAGGTTAAGTGATAAGAAGGCCATTACAACTAACGGCAAGGAAAAATTACAGAGATGCTAGATGGATCGGAGAGCAATAGTAATTTCTTAAAGCACATAATTAATAAAATCTCGCAAGTTGCAACTTGTGGGCGTAGGTCATTTTGACCGAACTAAGTTAAATCCTCGTGTCATATTCTCGTTTACTGTTCTGTGTGTTTGTGTGGTTGATAACCCCAACAATAGTTTGGGATTTTTCTTTTTACATCTTAAATGGGCCAACAAAAAAAATGAAAATAAAATAGCTAACATGGGCCGAACATGGTGAAAGTTGCCCTAATATTTTCTTATTTTATTCAAAGTTAGATTTGTATTACAAGAATTTGGTTTTTCTAGTATGCGCAAGGAATCAATGGAGAGACTGGCTGAAGCATCTGCTGCTGAAGCACAGGCTGCTAATGCTGTATGGCAAGCTGCACAGGCACAGGCTATAAATCCACAAGAAACACAAGTTTTAAGCGACTCGCAACCTGCAGAAAACAATTCAGAGGGTAGTGATACACAAGGAGATGTTAGACTTCACCCAAAAGCTGTATGTGTTTCTCAAACTTAATGTAGTGTTTGGTATGAAGAAATAAATAAAGGAATTGTCCATTCTATTGGAAAGGCCTCGTTTGAAGTGTGTGCATATAATGTATATATGTGTCGGCCCTCGAGGAGCAAAAGTAAAAGTGCACTAATTTTAACGTTATTTTACTTAATTTTTGTGAAAATGGTGTTAAAAGCGTTGGGTTGGTCGGTTAATCAGGCATCATGAGTTGAGGGTCTCATTGCAAGCAGCCTCTCTATTCCTATGGGGAAGAGGTAAGGCTGTCTATATTGTAACCTCCTGAGACCCTACTTTAGCTTTGCTAATGGTGGGATATACTGAGTTGATGATGATGTCCATTATGTTGGAATGAAAAAAAAGCAGTTTGTTTACTATATTTTTTTTTATATTTAATAAATTTATATAATAACTATAACTAAAGCGACATATATGGAGAAAATCTAATGAGATGCAGTTGGTTAACATATATTGCAGTTTTAGTTAAAGTTTGTTTGTATTAAAGAACATATTTATTTTGATTTCCAGTTATGTTCAATTCATACAACGCCCTATTTGTGGTGCACGCATATAATGTATATATGTGTGGGCCCTTAAGGGGCAAAAGTAAAAGTGCACTAATTTTAACGTTATTTTAATTATTTTATGAAAATAACGTTAAAATCATTGGGATGATCAACTTCAAACGATAGCTTTGAGCCGGGGACTCTTTCGGAGCAGCCGCTCTATCCCAATTGGGATAGGGGTAAGGTTTGTATCTATCCTTCCCCCCCAGACCCTACTGAAAAGTGGGAATATACTGGGTAAGGTTGTTGTTGTTATGTTCAATTCATAAGTACTTGAATGACCATAGCGTTCTTACAAGTCAAGAAAACATTATATGACGGAATGTGATGACTCATTCTATTACCTTTTTCATTCCATTCTGTTGTTAAGTTCAGGTATTAGATTCTGTTCTTTTTCAGGATATAAATGCAAGTTATCTTTACACTGCAGGTTGTGGTTGCCAAAGAGACTGTAGGTAATCTTGGTGGGTTGGTAAGACAGTTATCCTTGGATCAATTTGAAAATGAGAGTAGACGAATGATTCCTTACCAAAATGACCTCTCATATCCTACCAGAAAGTTCACAAGGCAAAAGTCACCTGAGGGCTTGCATAAGAAGGTAAGATTACATGTTTTGTTTCAAATATCATAGAAGTACTTATATTTTAATGTTGCAGGTCGTATCTAATTTACTTAGGCCTCGAGACTGGAAACCTCCTGCTAACAGGAGGTTTTTCCTTGATTCCTATGAAATAGGAGAGCTTTGCTATGCTGCTGAACAAATCTTTTTGCATGAGCCTACAGTTCTTCAATTAAAAGCTCCAATCAAAGTGTTTGGTGATCTACACGGGCAATTTGGTGACTTGATGCGGTTGTTTGATGAATATGGATTTCCATCAACTGCTGGAGATATAACGTATGCTTACAATCCAATTTTCACTGTAAAAATCTTTTACCATTTTTAACTTTGTTGGATTTGAATGGTGCTGAAATTAGATCCCATTGACCAGATATATTGACTATCTATTCCTTGGTGATTATGTTGATCGAGGACAACATAGCTTAGAGACGATCACTTTACTTCTTGCTCTAAAGGTATATGCTTAAAAGTTATATCCTCAGTTATAAATTCTATATTCATCTTTTTTTTTTTTGGGTTTTGTTGTTTTCAGATTCAGTATCCAGAAAACTTTCATTTGATACGTGGAAATCACGAGGCTGCTGACATAAATGCACTATTTGGTTTTCGGCTTGAATGCATTGAGAGAATGGTAATTGGTGATTTCATTTAATAGAGTACAGGGACAGTTCTGGCCTGTTTAGGGGTAAATCAGTCAAATTTTACTCTATCCTTAACAAATCACAGGCATAAACTTATTTTGTTTTAGCTTGAATGAAAATGGCTTGGAAGTCTTCCCAATTTATTTTAATGAAAAACAGTTTTATTGTAATAAACTTGGTTTTTTACACATTAAAAGAAAGATGAAAAGAAGTTTTTACAGTCAGCTCTACCAATTTAACCCGAAGGTTTTCAGTGTGTTCTTATGGTGGTGTACAATGATTGTACAGGGGGAGAATGATGGGATCTGGGCATGGACGCGGTTCAATCAACTGTTTAACCATCTACCACTTGCAGCACTGATTGAGAAAAAGATAATATGTATGCATGGAGGCATAGGGAGGTCGATACATTTAGTTGAACAGATAGAGAAAATAGAGAGACCGATAACAATGGATGCTGGATCTCTTGTCTTGATGGATTTATTATGGTAAATTCTTTATTCATATTCTGCTTTTGGTTTTATTCACAAGGCTTTCTAGAAATTTTTTTGACTTTTTGTTTTTATCTTTTACTTTCTGCAGGTCTGACCCCACTGAAAACGACAGTGTCGAAGGTCTAAGGCCAAACGCTAGGGGACCCGGTCTTGTCACTTTTGGGGTATGCATGCAGTTTATTAATAATAAATAGCCAAATTTTAATCTTCAAGATCTTACTCATTTCAGTAGTGGTGGGCTGGTGGCACTTTCGGTCCATTTGCATGGGAAATTTTTTTATGAGTAACGGGTAAAATAGATAAAATTAAATACAGGTGAGCTAAAAAGAAAAATGTTCAGTGGTTGAAAGTCAACCCAAGTGTATTTTCAGTCCATAAAACCTTTTAAATCAATCTATTCCAGCAGTTGTATTGTTATCTTGGTTTAAAACAACGCACCTAAGGCGCAAGCGATTTTGTCTCCTTAATGCGTGCGTGCGTTGTTCATAAAGGGCAGGCCAGGCACAAAAAGCACACCTAAAAGCAACTTAAGCCACAGATGAGATTCACACCTCATGTACATAGCAAATGTTTATGCATCATGTAGTTGTGCAATAGGAGCTGGGGGACTCCTATAAAGCAGCCTCTCTATCCTATTTTTTTTAGGTAGGGGGTAAGGTGTGTCCTCATCTCCCCACCCCCAGACCCCACTCAAAGTGGGATTTTAACTGAGTATGCTTGTTGTTGTTGTACAATAGGTTTTTAAGGTTGTATAGTTAGATGATTTGTATATAAAATTACATACGATGCCTTTTTAAACCTATTTTGTAGGTAGGGGATGTTAAAAACTTGTAAGAAATATAAAAAAAATTAATTAAGCAGCTTGCACCTCACATATGAAAAGTGACACACTTTTGCACTTTCTTCCTTGGTTTTAGGCCTTGCGCCTTAGTGTGCTTCCCGTTTTCTAAAACCAAGATTGTTATTGACGTTTATTTGTATGGTAATGGTTTAATTTATTGTACAAAGCTGTTTTGGATTAACTAAACCATTCCAACTTGAACAAATTTATATGTCATTTGGACCTTTTGCCGAACAGTCTGACTCGACCTACTTTTTGTCATGTCCGACTAAAGGCATTATACCTACTTTTTGTAGCCTGACAGAGTTACAGACTTCTGTAAGAGAAACAAACTTCAGCTAATCATAAGGGCACATGAATGCGTAATGGATGGGTTTGAAAGATTTGCTCAGGGACAGTTGATAACGCTTTTCTCGGCTACTAATTATTGTGGTAAGCAGCCTTGGCTTAACATGTTAAATACATTATATCAATAAATCCAAGGGCAAGTTTTATTTTAGAAAGTTAATTAAACTTTAAGTAACCTGATTATATTCAGGGACTGCAAACAATGCCGGAGCTTTACTAGTGGTTGGCAGAGGACTGGTGGTTGTTCCAAAACTGATACACCCGTTGCCGCCTCCATTTAACTCGCCAGAAAGATCTCCAGAACATGTTCAAGATGACACCTGGATGCAGGTAGCTTTTAGCTTTCATATATAAACTTATAGACCTTCAAATCTTATAACTTGACCAAATCTATATTTCTTGTTTGTGTAGGAGCTTAATAATCAAAGACCACCAACTCCTACGCGGGGTAGACCCAAGTCTAATAATGATAGGAACTCACTTGCCTATATCTGACTGGTGATATAATATGCATAAGTTACAACAGATTACAGATTATATTTCGAGTACGTACAGCGTGTTCAACTGTTCATAGATTATTGTTTCTTGGTGAGTGTGGTGGTATACTTCTTAGGCTTGTTTAGTTGGTATAAAATGAGGACTAAAGGGGGTGCTTGATACTGTTTGTTTCTTGTATGATAAGTGATGGTTTGCATTTATATTTCCTCATCATATACTTGTGATTTTATAAATTAATTATTTATGTAATTATTATATGTATTATTATTAACAAAGGAGGATAATAGTGTATTTGTTGGATTTTCTTTTTTAAATTAGATTTTTGTTGCTTTTACATTTTGTTTTGTGTTTTGCCACTTATTTTCTTTTACGTTTTTTGCTCATACAAGTCATGTTCTATGATTTGTCTTTCTATTTTGCCATGTTAATAGATATTAAAATGACATGCTATCTGAGTAAAATAATGTTATGTTTAGATCTCTATTGTAATTACTCAATTTGAAGTGTTTGTGACATTTCAAATTTCAATCCTCCCTTTCAAATTCATCTTTTCATTTTTTTTTTTTTGTGTTATTTTAACCTCCTTTAGTTTTAAAGTTTGAAGTTTGTCTTACATTTTATATATAATTTGATTTTTATTCAATAGTTGGTTAATTCTAAAAAAAATAATAATCGTGAGTTTTGTTTGAAA
Organism: Mikania micrantha; assembly: GCA_009363875.1. Classification (NCBI taxonomy): domain Eukaryota; kingdom Viridiplantae; phylum Streptophyta; class Magnoliopsida; order Asterales; family Asteraceae; genus Mikania; species Mikania micrantha. The sequence goes on from CM018695.1 coordinate 18,272,240, forward strand.
GTGATATGATGGTTCAGTGAAAAATAATATAAACACCAACTAAAGAACATGATGTCGCTAACATTCTCAACTTTTATAAATTGTTACTTTCACTTCTCCTAGGTTTCTAAAATTTGTACTTAATCTCATGTAGTGTGTGTATATATGTATATATGTATGTGTGTGTATATATATATATATATATATATATTGTGTTTTTTCGATAACTATTATTTGTTAACTAACAATAAATAAATTCCTATGTGCTAATTTTTTATATATGTTTGTGTATATATTTGAGTTGGTTTAAGTTGCAACATAACTTTTGTTCGGAAACAAGTTGTATCAAATATAATATGTTTTAGTTCGAAGACATTAATTCAAGATTGTTTGAAAACAAGTTCAGTTGATAAAAATCTATACTTAGTCACTCTACTTACGCATTGGGAAAAAATAAACTCGTGTTTATTAATGATTTTTTACAACCATGAAACATACGATTCTCTTGAAGTACTTGACCATATTGATTTCATTATTCTAAAAAGGGTCGTGGAAACGTCTAGAGGGTGCGCTTGCGCTTTGCAGCGGGAAAAGCCGATTTTAATGAAATATAAACAAGAACATCATTGGTGGCGGGAGATAAGGGGCAATTGGGTGAACGACTGGGATGGTTAGATACTTAGATAGTTTCTGACTTTCAAGACATTCTTAAGAACCACGACTGAATGAAAACAGAAGGGGGACAATAAATATAATATTATTTTGCCCACATGTTGTGATAAATCGGTTTTGAATATAATATATATTGAAAAATAGGTTAAAATAAATATGGACACCAATGTAAATAAAAAACCTGTTGCAAAAACCTAAGTAATGCATGAAGACATAAATCATGAGTGAATTGTCCTAGATTCTCTAAACCTATTCATAATTCTACATCATTTGTCTATTATAAACTCTCAAAAGCTTTAAAGGGTGTGGCAGCTTGTACTTCGATGCAAGACACTTGTCAGATTTACCCATAAGCACATGATCAAACGAAGTTAACTAAAAAAAACTGAAGCTACAAGTCGACGATAGCTGACATATTTTATTAACATATTTTAAATCATAAAAGAAATTTGTGATGTATGTTAAGACAAATTCATGTTGATTTTTTTATTCTAAATTATTTTTTTATTAAACCACACATTTTTTTAAGATTTTGAAGCAATTAGTCATAAATTGTTTAACGAGTAGCTTTTTTTTTTTTTTTTTTCTGAACATGAAACAGACAGTCAACCGGATCATTTTGGCAAATAGATCATTGTAAAAAACAGAGCGTGATGATCTGACCCATCCATTTATACCTAAGACTTAAAATATAAACTTTTAAAACTCTTTTAACTATTAATTTATTATTAAATAAAAATTTAAAACCTTTAATTTATCAATAAGCGTTATCTGATTATTAATTATGACTTTTATTAACTTTATTTTATTGTTTTTGTTAAATGTGATTTATTAATTTATAAAAATATTCAAGTATTAATATTAAATTCGAATATTAGATTAATATGTGTTTGTATACGGATTTTATAAGATATATTTACTGGTTTTATTATGCTGTATTATTATGTAATTAGTTAAATAAATATAATAAGTTGAAACCACGTTTATTTGGTAAAAAATAAATAAAGAATCACGTACACTGATTTTATGAACTACAATTTATTCACTCATTTTCTATAAAATTTTTAAAATAATACGTTTAATAATACGCTTTTCAATCACACTTGGTGATGTTTATCATTTTCACCAGTTTTGAAACCTTTTTTACCCTAAACGAAAACTAAACCAAACCGAATTCGAAAAATGACTAATTGAACCGACTCAATTTGGTTCAGTTTCAGTTATAAATAACCAAACGAAACGAATTCATTCGAAAAACATTTTTATCCAAGCTTTCGTATTCTATTTGCATTCCAAGCAAGTTCAAAGAATACAGTGCCAAACACATCCAAAAACCAAGATTTAAGAACCACAATTCAAAGATTAACAAAGCAAACATAATATACATTATTAATTAAATTAATAAATTTACATATAAATTTGGTTTAATTGTTTAACAAAACAAACTGATTAAAAAAAGAATGAATCTGCTAACCGAGCCAAAACTGAATCAGGAATTCGGATGCGTTAGAAGCCAAACCGAAGTCCGAATTCACAATTTCATTTCTTTTTTGGCTAACTTAACAAGTTAGGTAACATAAGAGATAAGAGTATTAAAAAAAGGTGATTATCATAATAATATTATTATTTTCTCACAAACTTCTTGTGGCTGATGTTAATTTCATAAATACAGTTTTTTTAATGGGTAAGCTTCTAATCCTACACTGCTCCAAACTAAAAAATATAATACATTGTGGAAATGGACATTTGTGTAGTGATAAGACCATTGCATTGCATGTGATTAAACTCATGACCACTCATTCTAACAGACAAAACTTATACCCAAGTAAACTAATCCCACATTAGCTAATAAATATGATAATACAATGTGAAAATGGACATTTGTGTAGTGATAAGACCATTCACTATTTTTTGATCTCTTCCCTTAGGCTGTGTAGTGGGGCGTGAGCACCCGGGTGACGAGGGTGTCATGCCACGGTGACGCCCAACACTAGGCATGAGCCCGGTCACGAGGTGGACAACGTGCATGTGAGAGGAGAGAAAGGGGGTGATGGGTGGGTTGTGTGTATGTGAAGAGGAGTGATGGTTACAAGTGTACGAGTACACACAGCCTAGAATTACCATATAATAATTAAAAAGTATAACACAATGCTTTAATATAAAAAGTTAAAACAGTAAATATTTCAGAACAATTTGGTAAATTATTTCCACATAGAACCTCAAAGAGCGATCGTTAACCATATACACGACTTAAAAATGATGAGCAACATATCAAAACAGGATTACAAGGATCCCACCATACATGACTCACCCACTCAAACCTAATAGAATCCAATCCCACCATTCACGTATGTGTTCAATTCCTAGGCATATTTGTATATCAGGATTTAACTAAATCTGAATTCGATCAAACAATAAATCTCTAGTCCAAAAAGAGCATTCATACAACAATTAAAAAAGAAAAAAAAACAACAATTTTAACTTCTGGCAAACAAAATTGGGGATTTTTAAAACCAATCAACAAGATATTCTAATGGCAAAAAGATGAGGTTAGTATTCAATTTCTTCCTGCAATCTTCAGTAAAGGAGAGATTATACCTTGCAGTTCTTGTAAAGATTCTTGAATTCTTATCTCTTCCACGATCGATCTCTTAAGATTCCGAATACAGCTCTTTAATTCCTCTGAACCACTAATATCATCAATTCGATTTTCAACAACTTTCTTGGCTAAAACAATCAACACGCCTGCATACCGAGGCATTGTGGAGTATTTTTGCAAGAAACTCAGCAGCAAACCGAGCTCATCGACTCCCAAATTTGAAACACATTTCAGTAACTTCTTTCTTGACACCAACTCTTCCATCACTGCAACTATGTTTTCAGGGTTTTTGGCTCTTAACGCAGACACCAAAGCTTCTTTGTGATGAAATTTTTTTAACAGTTTATCATGTTCTGCAAGTTTCACCTTTTTTGGTCTCATGATCAAATAGTCCCCTTTTGAAGGCTTCTCGTTTTGGCCACGATGAAAGTAACGGAAATAAGAAGGCCTTAAAACTCTCTTTTCAGGTTCATATCCAAAGCCAACATGTTTCCCCCATTCGGGTTTTACAGATTCCATGCTTTCTTTGGTTTTTCTCTTGCCTGCGTACAAAATCCCATTTGAAGAACCAATTACCCTGGTGGAACAATCTGGTGAGAATGCTACTGACATAAGAGATGATGGAAATCTTACTGAGCTGGTGATCTTCAATGTTGAGTAATCGAATACTTTCAAATACCCATCTAATGAAACACTCAAGATTCGATTTTGATTACCAATTTTCCCCACGCAGAGTGATGTAATAGTCTTGTTGTGAGTTTCCATTGAATACAACAGCTTACCACCACCGATTACATCCCAAATTTTGACGTTGTTTCCACCGGCAGTGGCGATCAAACCACCAGATGGTAAGTAAATCACATCCTCCACCGGTGCCCCATGATTGATGCTCAACATTGATCCATTGTTTGAAACCCTAACATCCCAAACCCTAACGGTATGATCATACGAACCGGTGATAAACATATCATCACTCGCCGGTGATCCATCTCCGCACCGGACATAATCCTTATGACCATATAGGTTATGCATCGAATCCCCTGACAAAACATCCCAGTACTTAACGACAGAATCATCACCGCCGGAGAACAGATGCAACTTGTCAACACGAGGGTAGCTAACAAAATGGACAGGACGCGAGTGGCCGCTAAGACACCGGAGGGCAGATCGTTTCTTCGGGTCAAACACCTGGATTTGACCGGAATAGGACCCGGCGGCAATCAATTGGCCATCAGAGCGGAAACAAGCGGATGTTGCGGTGTCTTTGAATGCAGAGATTGTTGATTTGGGTTCCAGGGTTTGCGAGGAGAAGATTGTGAGCGTAGCGGAGTGGGTGGCAGCGAAATCATGTGGAGCTGTGGGGGAAAATGCAAGCGAAGTGATGGATGAAACTAGGGTTTGTGTTTGTTTGGGCTTGAACGACTTCCAGTAGCTGGATTCTGGTGACGATAGGGATTTTTTGTTGGTGGGTTTGAGCTTTGGTTTAACCGCAAATGTCTTGACGGTTGCTTCCGATCGATCATCCACCGCCATTGAAGGTGTGAAAGGAAAACGCAGGTGGTCAGCTCAGATTCTTGAAATTAGGGTTTAGGACTTTAGGGTATGTTTTTTCAATTTCATAATATATGCATAAACGTTATGTGCAACTGATAACCACGGCGTAAGTGTCCTCGGTGATGCTGCCATCAACTAGATCATTATTTTAGACCCGTCGGTGTGACTAGAGATGCACAAACTGGTTAACCGGTAGAAAATTGGATTTAAAATAATTGAACCGGTTAAAGTCTGGCAACCGGTTTTTACTAATAACCGGTTCGGTTAATAACCAGTTTTTCAAGATCTAAAACCAAAACCGGTTAACTGAATTGGTTAACCGCCAAATAACCGATATTTTCCTAAGTTGAACAGGTTTGGTCTGTTGAAACTTCAAACCGGTCCTAAAACGTCGGTTTTTTCAGAAACCTAAAACCTATTCTAATAACCGGTTACGAACCGGTACTGGTTCGGTTAACCGGTTTTTTTGTGCATATCTAGGTGTGACTAGGGCAATATGCTTAGGGCATGTGTTTGGGAAGTGACTGGGGTGTGAAAGTCATTGGTCACACCCTCATAGTGCTTTTGCACCATTTTAGTCGGGCGTGAGTGGCTTGAGCGTGATGCTGATCATGAGGATTTCGAAGAAATTGAGCCGTTAGGAGATAGTTGTTGGAAACCATAGAAAAACAATATTTACATTATAAATTCACCCAACTTCAACAAATACAATTTACCCATTCAAAAATCTTCAAACTTTACAAAGTCTCCCTACTTTATGGATTCAAACATCCCAAATAATTGTTTTTTAATCCATTCTTGAATTGTTATCTCCTCAAGCCGGTTCCAACCTCTCGAACAACCCAAACATTCCGAATCATTTTCTAACATTTGCTAACTGCTACTCACAACCACCGTTTTTCACCAACAATCATCTATATTTGAAAATGTTCCTGAAACACAACACAACCCAACCCCGACCCTGAAGTTATGCCGGAAACACAACTCAGCCCCGAACATTCTTGCTTAAAACAAAGACACAAAAGAAAGGAAGTCGTCAAAAAAGTTACCAAACCAAACAACACTAGATGGACCGAGGAAGAGGATGTTGCACTAGCTCGAGCTTATATCGATGTTTCTGAAAATCCGTTCGTAGGTACACAAAAAAATGTTTATGAAAATTCTCTACTATTTAATAAACATTTAAAAGATAAGTTAACACCTTTTTTGTAATAGGTAACAAACAAACAAGTACGAAATTTTGGAAACGTGTTCGAAGAGTTTTTTGAAGCAATGGATCGAGATGCCTATCAAACGAACGACTTCTTTTCGGGAAAATGGCGTGGCTTACATCGGATGGTCGCAAAATTCAATGGATTGTAGATCCAACACCACAACAATCAAAAAGGTGGTGTTGGTGACGAAATGGTGATAATTGAGTCTAGGGGTGAGCAGAAAACGGTTCTAACCGAAAAAACCCGAAGCCCGGACCGGAAAAAACCCGAAGCCCGGACCGGAAAAAACCCAAACCGTAACCGAAATCAATTATATGTGTTGGGCTTCGGTCCCTGGATGTAGACATTTTCGGTCTCGGGTCAGTCCACGGGTTTTGATACAAGAAAACCGAAAAATAAAAACCGGCCCGTCATTTATTTTTTGCCAAATTAAATTAATTTTTTTTATATTTAAACTCAGCCGTCAGCGTCAGCCACTCAGCCCAAGAAAAGCCTATTAAAAAACCTAATTTAGTATTGTGGGGTAGGGTTGAAGCAGCCAACCAAATAGAAATACGTGCGTATCACCATCCAGTGTATCTCCATCGTTGAAAATCCATAGAATTAAAAGTCTTACGTATTTACGTGGGTTTCATCATTGAGAAAAAGGTTAGTTTACATTGAGACTGTGAATTTACAATGGCATTAATGCATTATTATGGTTTTTTCATGTGGGGTGCATGTGGCATGCTGAGTGCTGGTGGAGCACTGCTGCAACTTGATGCAGCGCTGGAAGTGCAAACGTGGATGGTTATCATGTGTTTTCTATAATGGTTATTTATTTGTTTTATATATTAACTTGGTTATTTTATTTATTATTTGTTAGATGGATCAAACAAATGTAGAGAATGTATCAAGTGATGAATCCAATGGAGGAGACAAAAGAAAGAGCGAACAAGCATCTACTCATAATCAAAACAAACCAAAAAAAAAGTAAAACATCAGCTGCAGGTGGTCCGAAACCTTCAGGTTCTAGTGTTTGGGAAGAGATGGAGAAGTTTGTTGATGAGGATGGTAATAAAAAGGCAAAATGCAAGCACTGCAACAAAGCCTTTGCGGGAGACTCTGGAAAAAACGGAACATCAACATTGAGAAGACACCTTAATATTTGTCCAAAAAACCCAAGCAAGTTAAAAGATCAAAGTACTTGTTTGTAAAAAAGAATGATTATGTTGATGGCATATCTAGCATTAAAACATGGAAATTTTGTGCTCAAAAAAGTAGAAAAGCCATAGCAGAGATGATAATACTGGACGAGCTCCCATTCGCTTTTGTGGAGCATGAGGGTTTTAAAAGACTTATGGAAACTGTTTGTCCTAACTTTAAGATTCCAAGTAGATTTACAGTTTCAAGGGATTGTGGGGAAATTTTTTTAGAGGAAAAGGGGAAACTAAAATCTTTTTTTGCTAATACAAAAACAAGAGTTTGCCTAACTACTGACACATGGACATCCATTCAACAAATAAATTACATGTGTGTTACTGCTCATTTTATTGATGAAAACTGGGTTTACCACAAACAAATCATTAATTTTAAACCCATCAATAGTCATAAGGGAGAGGAGATTGGGAAGGTCCTACTTAAATGCTTAAGAGAATGGGATATTGAGAATGTCTTGACAATTACTACAGATAATGCTTCATCTAATGATACTGCAATATCATTTCTCAGAAATAGTTTAAACAACCTCTTGTTGTCAGGGAGATATTTACATATTCGTTGTGTAGCACACGTTATCAATCTGATTGTGAAAGATGGTTTAAGTGATAGATCCATTTCAATTGACCGCATAAGAAATGCGATTCGATATATCAGACATTCTCCCAAGAGGTTGGAAACTTTTAAAAAGTGTGCTAAGGAAGCAAAGATTGAAAGTAAGGCAATGCTATCATTAGATTGCCCTACTAGATGGAATTCGACATATGATATGTTGGATAGGGCAGCAAAATTCGAGAATGCTTTTGTTGAATATGATTTGACTTATCGAAGTTTTAGAAATGATTTGGGTGTCAATGGTGTTCCTAAAATTACAGACTGGCACTACGCAAAAGAATTGGCTGGGGTTTTAGAAATGTTTAAGCATAAAACCATTAGATCTTCTGCTTCGTCACATGTTTGTATATAAACTTTAATTATTATCAGCTTATATTTGACAACCTGATTTTCTTATTGATAATATTAAATTAGATGCAAATTTATAAGTATTAACTTGGTTTTTTCTACTAATACACAGGTGGTTGTTAATCTGTGTTTTAATGATATTATGGATATTGATACCCACTTACGAAGCATGAGATGTTCAAATGACACAGAAGCTAAACTTATGGGTTATTCAATGCAATCGAAGTTTGACAAATATTGGAGAAACTTTGAAACTTTTAACAAGTTTTTGTATTTTGCTGCTATACTGATCCTCGATTGAAGATGGATATTATTAAATTTGGTTTTAAAAGAGTCCTTATGATTGAAAAAGGTGACAAAGAAACAGAAAAGGACATTGAAAAAAAGCGTGACTTATTGGTTGATTGTATAAAGGATGAACTGAAACTAGTATTTGAGCAGTATGAGTTGAATAATGAAAGTAAAAGTTCAAAAGCCAATTCACAAATGGAGAGTTACGTGGAGAATTCATCTACAAATATTTCGAATGACTTTTTTTCTCAGTTTAAATCAGTTGGTGGTTGTGGGTTGTATAATACTAAGTCAGAACTTCAGAAATATCTTGAGGATAGACCAGAAGATGATTATCCGGGATTTGATATTCTTCAGTGGTGGAAAGCAGCATATTCAAAATACCCAACATTAGCAAAAATGGCAAAAGGTGTTTTTAAGTAAATATGCATTTATGATAAACATTTTTTATTTATTAATTACATATATGTTCATGTTTATTATTTTAGATATACTGGCTATTCCAATTTCAAGTGTTGCTTCCGAGTCTGCCTTTAGTACAGGCGGGAGAGTTGTGGAAACCTATAGAAGTTCTTTGTCTCCTCCGGTAGTTGAAGCACTTATATGCACTCAAGATTGGATCCGCAAGTCAAGTAAAGTGATTAAGGAGGATGAAGATTTGACAAACTTCGACGATCTTGGCAAAGGTAATATAAGAAAATCATTTTTATGTCATGTGATTATATTATTATATTGATAATGTTTTATATGTATTTTTTGTAGAAATTTCTGATAAACTTGATCCAGCTCACAAAAATCATGAGACCGACTAGAGACGGATTGTGGTTCATTAGGTTTGAAAGGTTTAAATTGCTAGGTTGATAGAACATTTTCATATTACATCTTGAATTTTTAAGAAGCTATTTTTATGGTTTTAATATTAGATATTGAATATGGTGGTTGAATTATATAGAAAGTTGCTGATTTTAGTTGTTTACTTTTTGTCTCATTTCTTCAATTGGTTTCATGGTTTTCAAGAATTTGTTTCATGATTCTGCAACTCGATCCATTGATCAATCGATATATTTTTATTTTTGTGCAGAAATTAATTTGATTTTAATTAAGATGCTAGAATTAAAATCTTTTAATCTTTTAAATAATGTGTCACATTGTTAAACACGAATTTGGCAATGATGTGCAACCTGATTACATGCATAAGCAAAGCAATTCTTATTACCTGTTATTCATAAACTCTGAAAACTAAGAAACATAATTTGGCATTTCATCGAACAAGTTGTAGGCATAGCTTAATCACAACTAAACAATTCATTTTATGATTCAAAAAACACCTCACAATCAAACGATTAAATAAGAAAAAAAGGTAAATTACTAAAAGTTCAACAGATTTTTGAAGAAAAATGGAACTCATGTTGAAACCTTAACTGTTCACGCATGTCTTCTTGGTCCAAATTTGATGGGTAAATCACGAATTTGATCTGCTGCTGCTGCCCAGTAGTTGTTTCTGTAAGGAAGTCATGATTTACTTCAAAAAACTAATTCAAAATCAATGGTTCAGTGAAGAATTTCACATATGTTCATCGGTCTTGGGTTTTGGATGGGACCGAGAAGAATCGAAATTGTAAAACCCGAAACCGACTTCAGTTTATTTGGTCCGGTCTACGGTCTTAAGTATATCATTTCTTCGGGTTTCGGTCCGGGCCGGGCTATACCGGTTCGGTTCGGGTTTTTGCCCATGCTTAGCCCTAATTGAGTCATTGATGGCCTATGCTAGAGAGAATAGAGTCAATGGGCCATTTTCTCATAAGGCGACATGGCAAGTTATGAGAAAAATCAACGATATAACATCCCGTTTCGAAGTTACAAGCTTAAAAACGTAGCAAGACGTCATCGTCGGGTAAGTACATGACTACTCAATCTGATTCCACTGGTCAATGTCCGGTTGATTTGAACGATTTATACGATGAAATTTAGATAAAATGCCACCAGAACCACAACATTCGCCCGGTAGAAACAATAAAGGAAAAAAGATCAATCTTCGTCTTCAACCGAATATAAAGAAACCATGGATACTATATCACAGTTGATACAAAAATTGCCGACTTAAAAGAGTAAAAACAATACAAAAATGAAATAATATTGTGAATTCCAACAATCACCTAATCAATCGTGCACGCGAAATGGCCGAGAAGATGATGGAACACATTATGAACAAATATTACATGTAGATTTTTTTTTATTTTATTTTGTTGTTTTATTTTAATGTTTAATATAAGGCTTTAATTAAAAAAATAAAAATTAAATACTAAAATATTAAATAAAGGCAATGCTTACAATAGAGTGATGAGGAGGTGATGATTACACATATGTATGTGAAAAAGAGTGATGGTTATAGTTGTTTATATGTCGTCTATGTGGAGTGATGAGAGGGTGATGACTACACATGGCCTTAGCTTCACATCCCAATCTGCAGCATAATACGTCGGGGTATGATGTGTAATTGTCCAAAAGCTCTTGGTGCTATTTGTAAGTTTCGATATTTAAACATCATATTTAAATCAAACATAATTGTGATTCAACATAATCATTCAAATACATTCATGTCACACCCTGAGCCGGTGGGCTGGATCGACTTTCCCGTCGGCCGGAAGGTTCTCGGGGCGCGATATCGTGTGATAATCAAAATGATCAGATTGTTCAACTAAGCAATTCTATCCAAAAGAATCCTTAAGTTTTCTATCTTGTATCTGCACAAGATTTACAAAAGATGATTCAAAGTCTTGTCATTCAAAATATGCACAACACAAAATGAAGCTAGGTCTTCTAAAAAGTCCACTAGCTTAAGTCCTGAATGCTTTGTGACTAAATATGTTTGACACCTAAGAAAACATGCATTTAAACAAAGTCAACACTAGGTTGGTGAGTTCATAAGTTTAGTAATTGAAAGTAATTGATTTATTGTCATTCACAATCACATTGTCATACACCAGTCTCATTGATAGTTGTCTCATTTGTCTCACACAATGTCCTCTCCATAGTTGTACTTACAAGCAATATTTCATCCAATCAAGTATGCTTATATATAGGGCATACGTAGGGGAACAAGCCCCAGCCGGCGTCCCACCACATACTTAACAAAATTCAACGCCACTTGCAATACAACTACGAATACCCATTTCTATCTCACATAAGTTTACCCAGTTTGATATTCACCCATAGATTGTGTTCATCACCCTTAGTGTTATATGTATACAATAAAAGAGTATGAGGGGAGTAAGTTATCAAAACCGAAGTGTTGATAAACCCTCAGTGTTTTAAGGAAAGTAGATTTATTAGATCTTACCCTTGTTATTACTCTCTCAAATGTAAGGTCAACTGTAATTCACTTCTAGTGATAGGAGTGACAGTTAACTTATTGCTATGGTACCACTACATTATCGTCGGTTTAGTTGCACTAAATTAACTGGCAAACGATTCTCTTGTAGGGACTTACGAATGGACATGATCTCATGAACACATGATTGTTGTGATATAATATAAACAGTCTTAATAGTAATATTGTTGTTATATGTTCACCCATTTTCATCATCTCAATGTTATTTGTTCTCAGTGTTATATGTTCTCGTAGTCTTTAACAAAGTGTTATAAGAACTTGTCTAAACACACGATGTTAGTAGTATGTGTGAATGATATTATTATCATGAAATTATGTTATCATGATTATCATTCTTGTTATCACTTGTAGTTGTCTCATGTTATCAAGTTGTTATCTCATTGTAAATAATGAACTGTCATAAGATCAAATCTTATATCACATAAGTTATTTAGTTGTTCGGTTGGCTTCATGAAGTTATATTGTACTAAAACTTTTAAGTAAATAAAAGAATTAGCATGTTTTTCAGCCCCACAATTTAAAATCTAAAAGATTAGAAAATGGGCATATGAACTCACCTGGATGTTGAAATGGTTGACTAAGACTCAAAATGCATGCGCTCGTTGTTGTTCTTGAGGTTGTTTTCACGATCCTGTATTGTATTCAAGGTTGTTTGTTTAGCCCCACTCTCATCGAGGTGTGTTATACTAACACTTAACGCATTCTAGTTTAAGTGTTAGTATATTATAGTATCCTCATTTAAGTGTTTTACATTCATGTAATAACATTGACGTATTGTTTAAACTTAAGTTTATTGGTTAAAATTTGTTTATTATAATTGTATTCGTCTTGAAGTGAGTCCCCATATTTGAAAGGGTAATGTAATAACCAATTTATAACCTTTACCACTTGATATTTTTATAAAAGATTCTTGGTGTTATTGAGTTGGTTTACAGAACCTTTCACCAACTTTGTAGTAATTTTTGTTAACTCTCAAAACACCATGCATGTTGTTTATTAGTATTATTTCAAGATGTGAAATTTCAAGTTTTAGGGTGTTAAGGCATTTGGCCCGAATAAGCACTCATGATGCGAATGAAACCCTAGCTTCGTCCGAGTGAGCATACGAATGAATATCCTCACACGAATGAGGATCATACACGCGAATGTCCATCAGTGACTGAATGAGGAGCATGCATGCGAATGAAAGCCCTACTTCGGCCGAATGTGAAACTTTGTACGAATGAAGATCCTCCCTACGAATGGCATCCCATTAGCAGTCATTCGTCTGGTAGTTCATTCGGGTGTTAACCCGTACGACCGAAGGTGGCTATTCGCCCATGGTTCATTCGCTCGGCATGTTCCATTCAGCTGAGCTGTAGCCGAGTTCTACGAGGGTGCTCTAATCAAGTTTTTGTCGAGGCCCATGGTGGTTCGTGGTGGTATTGGTACGGAAACTTGTCTAAGTGATGTAGGGTCGCGACAGAAGGGTCTAAAACTGATTAGGTTTGGTTTTGTTTAGTTGGGAAGAAAACCCTAGAAATCCGAACTTTGGGGCTTATTTTACCTTCGATTCGGTGATTTACAAGCCCGATCCTTTGTATTTTCGTGTGAGGAATGTTGAGAGCTTCGATTTGGTACCAAGTTTGAGTGATTTGGTCAAGAAACAAGAGAGATCTTGATTTTTTGTGAAGAAATCTTAGAGAGAAAGAGAGAGATGAGCCGGATTTTAGAGAGAGAAGGGTGTAGGTGAATGGATTAAATGAAGAAATGAAAATATTCAAGGTTTTTATACCACGTGTGTGTTCGGATTCGTTTCGATTGCTCGGTTCTTGCTTTCGTTACGTTTCTGGAACGTAAATGCGTATTTTACGAGTTTAATAATAATGGTTTTATTTTTACATTTTGAAAGTGGTTATTCCTAGTAAATCTTTTAAATTCATTTTCCTTACTTTACTGTATCGAAAACGTTTATTTTAAAGGTTTCGTCAGATCGCGTCACCTTCGCGCGTATTCATTCGAATTGTCACCCGAACGAACACGACGAGGGTTTCACTTTCTGATTTTTGTTTTCTACTTTCCAGTTATCATTCAGAATGTTAAACTCACAGATATGTTTGTGTGAATCATCACCCACGCAAACACACTGTCAGTTCATTATTCGTAAGCGCAATCGAATTGTTATTTGATTTGTATTTCCTCACTGACGTACTCAACTAAACTTGCCTATTTTCACATTGTTATCATTGAATTTGCATTGTTTTCTCACTGAATTGTCGGCCATCTGATTCCTGTTATTTGTGGACATCAGATCACAACCGATACGTTTTGTCATTTGTTTTCACACTGTTGTTTCACATGAGTTGTTGTATATAATGTATTTAAATTTTCACTTAAATACATACAACTGTTATTTGTTTTTCTTAGTCCTGTTGTCACACAACTTCTTACACATTGTATTTACACATAGTAAATAGTGAAAGTACACGTACCGTACGGACTTGCCGAACGATCTGGTACTGGTTGTCACAGTCTCCCCTTGTTAGAGATATTCCGTCCCGAAATCGTGTACCCCGCTGAGTTCATCAGGAAGTCTGAGTCTGTATGCCACAGGACCAATCCGTTGAGTTATCTCGAACGGTCCGACATACCTTGGTGTTAACTTTCCCTTAGCCCCAAAACAAACTACGCCATTCCACGGGGACACTTTCAACATGACTCGGTCGCCCACTTGGAATTCCAAAGGCTTTCGCCGTTTGTCTGCGTAACTCTTTTGGTGACTACATGTTGCTTGTAATCTCTGTTGAATCTAGGCTATCTTATTAGTAGTTTCCTGAATAAGCTTAGGCCTAGTGATTCTGTTATCTCCCACTTCGGTCCAACAAATTGGAGACCGACATTTTCTACCATGTAATGCTTCAAATAGAGCACATCCGATACTACTGTGGTAGCTATTGGTGTAGGAGAACTCGATGAGTGGTAAATGTTTGTCCCAACTTCCACCGAAGTCTAGGATGCATGTCCTCAACATATCCTCCAGGGTTTGGATGGTTCGCTTGCTTTGACCGTCCGTTTGTGGATGATAAGTGGTGCTCAAGTTCACATTTGTCCCTAAGGATTGTTGTAATGATTGCCAGAACTGCGATGTAAATCGATTGTCCTGGTCTGAAATAATAGATAATGGCACCCTGTGCCGTACTACTATTTCATCGACATAAAGTCTTGCTAGTTTCTCCATCTTGTAGTTTTCTCGAATTGGTAAGAAGTGTGCGAACTTGGTCAACCGATCAATAATGACCCATATAGAATCATGTCAGCTGGAAGTACATGGTAGCTTGGTTATAAAATCCACAGTTATTTGTTCCCACTTCCATTGTGGTATCTCTGGTTGTTCCAACAAACCTAACGGCTTCTGGTGTTTGGCTATGACTTTGGCACGTGTGAGGCACTTACCGACATAAGTAGCCACATCTTTCTTCATACCTGGCCACCAATAAAATGTCCTAAGATCTTGGTATATCTTATCGACACCAGGATGAATAGAATATCGTGTTTTGTGTGCCTCGTCAAGAACGAGTTTTCGAAGTTCATCTAAAGCCAGGATCCATACATGATCCAGATAATAGATAACTCCATCTTGTTTCGTCTCAAATTGTTTCTCGGCTCCACAGTTGAGCTCGTTTCTCAAGTCGTTTCTTGCCACTGCCTCTTGTTGTGCTTGTAGAATTTGATCTCTCAGACTTGTTTGCACAGTCATTCTCATTGCTTAACGCGCAAGGGTTTGACCCGTGCCTTCTAGCTCAAAGAGTCTGCAAAAACATTAGCTTTACCCGGATGGTATTTGATCACACAATCGTAATCGGTCAGGAGCTCAACCCAACGTCTCTGTCTCATGTTAAGATCCTTTTGATCAAATATATGTTTTAAGCTCTTGTGATTTGTGAAAATTGCGTATTTTATACCATACAGGTAATGCCTCCATATCTTTAAAGCAAAGACAACAGCTCCCAATTCCAGATCATGCGTCATGTAATTCTTCTCATGGATCTTCAACTGTCTTGACTCGTAAGCAGTGACTTTGTCTCGTTGCATTAAAACACAACCGAGTCCTTGATGGGAAGCATCATAGTACACTACAAAGTCGCCATTGCCCTTAGGGAGTGTTAAAATAGGAGCATTGCACAATCTTTGTTTCAGTGTTTGTAATGCCTCTTCTTGTTTCTGCGTCCACACAAATGGTTCGCTTTTCTGGGTTAGTTTTGTGAGTGGCAAGGCTATCTTAGAGAAATCCGAAATGAATCTTCTATAAAAGCCCGCCAAACCCTTAAATGATCTGAACTCAGTAGGTGTTGTGGGCACGTCCCAATTCTTGATTGCTTCAATCTTGGTTGGATCCACATGAATACCATTGATGTTAATCACGTGACCTAAGAACTATGTCACCCCCCGACCGGTGGCGGAATACGTCGAGGCATGATATGTGAAAGATTGTTCAAAGACTCATGATATAAAATCTAAAGTTCCATAATTCAAATTACCAAGATTTTAAAGTCAACACAAACATTACAATACAATTTCAAAAAGTCAAATACAAAATTAAAACATAAGTCTTTTGATAAACTATCTAAGTCCATTCTTCCTAGATTAGCAATATGATTCTTCACTTAACCTGTCACACATGTAAAGTAAAAGTCAACTAAATGAATAGTTGGTGAGTAGTCATATTTTTGATAGCATAAGTATAAAAGTATGCAAACTCAAATGACTACAAGGATGAAAGTTATGCATGCATATGAACAAGTATGTATAAAATGGTGTACCAGTCCTTTTTAACACGGAATTCACACGCGAAGAGAGCGCGACTCTCTTAGGAAGCCAAGTACTAGAATACGATTACGTTTACGATTTCAAGTAGCAAATAAGATCAACAAAGCACATAAGCAACAAGTATACAACACAAGCTCATCACATGATAGCATTTCAACAAGATAGGCATTCCTTAGTTTGCATAAGTATCAAAAGATATAAGTTTCTAAGTTTTTGAATAAGGACATGTGTGAAAGCCCCAAAATAATATAAAACTAAAAAGGGGATATGAAAACTCACATGTTTGCTAAGCACTCCAAAAATTACAACTTAAGCAAGTTGTGTAATATCAAGCACTTGTTAACCTATTTTTGGAATAATATGTATAAGAATACATCTACAAATTCCTTAGTCTCTAATCATTTTAGGGCATAAAGCGAGCTTAGACTTATAAGGCTTAGGTTTGATTCATTAGTCATATTTTGTATAAGCTTTTAAAGTTTACAAAAGGTAGGCTTTCTTAGTTTAGTAAATAAAAGAATTTACCAGTTCAAATAAATAAGTTTATAAGTTCAAATAATTAATAACTTATGATTTGAAGTTAAAACACTTTATATAAATAAATTTTATAAAAAACTTCCTTAGAATATAAATAAAGTTATATAAAGCTTACATAAATAATATTTGCAATTATAATTATTGAAATGAACCTTAGTTTAAGTTTTATAAAATAAAGTGATAAAAATGATTTTAATTATCAAAACAGAAAGTTTACAAACATTTTTGTGAATTTTTGCATATTTTATAAATTAGTAGATTTTTTTATATTGGTTTATATGTAAGAAAGTAATGATTTTAAACTTTTATTAATAAACAAATAATTTATAACATCAAAATATTAATCTAAGTATATTCAGAATGTCAAAAAAAGTGTATAAATAATTATCTAAAATTTTCTATATATTTTTCATAGTTTAGTATATTAAAATAATTATTTTAGTACTTAAAGTATAACTTAAATAAAGAAATATTAGTAAATAAAAATATTCTGGAATTATTAAAATTAACAGAATCTTTAAAAGATAAAAAAAATATTTTATAGAAGTTTTATAACAAAATTCAGAATTTTAAAACTTAAAATAATAAGAGAAAATGGCCTTATATGGCAAAAACCGGTTTAGGATGTGCTCGGCCGGACTTGAAACCGGGTACCCTGCACACAGACCCAGCACCCAAACCACTAGGCTGTATGAGAGTTTTTTTGAACAAACCGCAAACAAAATCCCTTTAAAGCCTCAATGTTGTTCATCCCTAATTCTAGAAAGAAACCCTAACTCTTCTCCTTTCTAATTCGAACGAACAAGTGTCTGTGAGCCCTTAGAATCATAGGGCTTTTGTTCTATGATAGGAGACGAGTCTAATGAGTGTATAGATTACCTCTGGAAGTTTGGGGGTAGTTGGTTCGACTTCGTGGAAGATTGCGGTCGTCCTCAAGATCAGATCGAGCTACTGGAGGTGTCTGAGATCGAATTGGTGCTTTGAGAAGGTTCAGAGGGAGGTCGCAAATATGTGTGTACGTTTAATTTGAATTTGGTGAAGGAGAACTACTGATTCGTGTTAAAGGACTAGTTTAACGTTTCGGTTAGGTATAATCAAGTTGTTAACGCGTGATTAGTGCAATTTAAGCATTGATTATGGTCGTTGGAAGCTGGTAGGTGTTCGACCGAGCGTGGTTGTGCATTAAATGGCCCGATTTCGTGATTGGGAAGAGGCATCGGTGGGGGTTGGGTGTGTCGGTTCGAACGCAGGAAGGAAAGGGGGAGGGGTGGCTGGATTGGCAACTTTGGAGGAATGGCATAACAGGTCCCTCCTGTTCTGCCTTTGATACTTTTTTCCTAAACTTTTCAAACACACACACATTCACAGTTTCGGGTTTTGACATAAATGACCCTTATAGTTTTACTAGTTATTGTTTTAATGTTAAAAACTTTTATAAGATTTATAGAATAAGTTTTATAACTAAAAAAAATGTTTATAAAACATTTTATTTAACAAGGTTTAAATAAAGTTAATAAAGCTTAAATATTAATAAAAGTGTTATATTTATAATAACATAAATAATGCTTATAAATATTTGTTTTGCTATTTATTATAATTATTATTATTATTACAATTATTATAGTTTATGAATCTAAAATGAATAAAATTTTAAGTATTAAACTCTCAAATAAATAATTTAATATATATATATATATATATGTATATAGTGAAACGATTTAAAAAAGAAATGCTTCCCATAAGTCGTATTTAGGAATTTCAAAATTTAAAAGTCCAAAAATGTGCAATTGTTACAGTTTTCCCTACTTTAGAAAATTTCGTCCCGAAATTAATTACGAGGAGTCTTGATCAAAGAGGTGAGGGTATTTTGTCTTCATTTGGTCTTCTCGTTCCCAAGTAAGTTCTGGCCCACGTTTAGAATCCCAACGCACCAAAACTATCGGGATACGCTTATTTTTCAGCTTCTTGACGTCTCTATCCACTATCTTCACTGGCCTTTCTACGAAATGCATCGATTCGTCAATACGTACTTCATCGAGGGGTATGTGTAAGTTTTTCATCTGCTAAGCACCGTTTAAGGTTTGACACATGAAATATCGGATGTACGTTTGATAGTTTTTCAGGCAGCTCGAGTCGATAAGCAACTTTACCAATCCTTTCTAAGATTTTGAATGGGCCTACGTATCGAGGAGCTAACTTGCCCTTCTTCCCAAAACGAACAACTCCCAATGTAATGTTGGTGTTTGAGTAGGATTTGGAGAATTGATTTGACGGATATCTATGGGTAAGTGTTGAATCTTAAAATACGATATGAATGAATCTAAGGATTTGATTCAGAGTTTGCTAAAACTATTGTGTCCATTGCCTAGTACAACAGGGTTTATCAGGATTCACATGTATTGCAAATTCTCGTTACGTGTGCACCCGCAACGATAATTTACATTGCATGATCACCCTATCCTTGAACCTTGAACACAAATGAGTTAATTTAGAATTTCATAGAGTGTAAAATGGTCTTATCAAAATTTATTAGGTTTTATAGGACGTTTCACTCCAATTATCAGATTGAAGAAATCTACCCAGTAGAACCATAAACTTTGACTTGATTGACCTTTTACAAGATCACATAGGAGTTATTTGGATTTCACATGTTATTTTAGAGTGATAAGCTTTAACCTATGAGGTTATCGCAAGTCCTTCACTTAGTATTCTATTCGAATAGTTTGAAAATCGTATAAGTATCATAATCCCCAAAACAAAAATTCAAATTAATTGTTTCAGTTTGAATGTTAAAATATATTGGAGATGGTTGTGACATTAGGAAACTTAGATCACGATGATACATATCATGAATCATAAGCCTAATATCATAAGATTTTGTTTAGAACGGAAGAATATGTGGAATAAGAACTTTAGGTTGAGATGATAACAAGTATCTTAGAGCATTTGGGGTTTAGTCCAAGTATACAAATATGTGAAATAAAACATTATAGAACTTTAGATTAAAATAATACCAATAATCGTAAGTATAATGTCTTAGAAATTTAAAGAATACTTTTAAGAGTAAGGATGTTGGAAAATGAAAGTTTTGCACATTATAATGTCATCCACATTCATAAAGAGAATTCTTTGAATTCTAATAAAATATGTGTAAATAGTATGATATTATACTACCTTATATGTAGTAATGAATCATCATTACTAATCTTAGATATAATTATGATACGATATGTATAACGTGTGTGCCATATATATATATTGATATAATAATGAATAATCACTATTAAATATAGAATAATGGCATCAACTCTTTTGACTTGTGTAGAATGTATAAGGATTTAACATCATAATACCATAGGTTTAGTGATGAATGAACGTCACTAACCATAGATATAATGTTATAAGATTCATTTGAGTTGTATAGAATGTATATGTGACATCATGACCTCTTAAAGATTATAAGCAATCACCCTTGCAAAGTCAGAGATGAAATATCATGATATGTGTATTATAAGATTTTAGAAATCATGACACTATTACGATTTTGATGAAATAAGTAATCACCCTTATTAATCATAGGTGTAAGGTGTCTAACCTTAGAGGAATGGTATCCCAATCAGAATACCTTTGACATATTAGAACTGTGCAGCTTGCGAGACGTTTGTTATGACATGCTTTTGCCTATAAGTGAAGATACTTTCATCGAGAGTCCCCAGGAAAGCTAAACGGCTTTCCTAGACATGATTCTCAACTAACGGTATTTCATCCTTCCAGTTAATACATGTCTGTCTTACAAACTTTGTTCTAACGAGAATAAGATCACAAAGATATACCTACGAATTATATGTGTTTAGAAGAGATAGAAGGACCTCGAATCCCTAAAGTCTACGTAGAGTCCACGAGCTTGCGAGAATGTAGAGAGTTCAGAATAGAAGTTTAATATGAGGTTTGTATTGGGAGTTCACTACGGTTAAAGGTTCAATAATAAGGTTCATATGAGAGTTCTCTAAGAGTTCAATATTAGGGTTCAGGATGGAGGTTCACTAAGAAAGGAAGTTCACCAAGCAAGAGTTCAGAATGAAAGTCCACCAAGCAAGAGTTCAAAATGGAAGTTCATGAAGCAGAGTTCAGAATGAAAGTTCACCAAGCAAGAGTTCAGAATGAAAGTTCACTAAGCAAGAGTTCAGAATGAAAGTTCACTAAGCAAGAGTTCAAAATGGAAGTTCACTAAGTAAAGTTCATAATAGAGGTTCACTAATCAAGAGTTCATGATGATAGTTCACCAAAGCAAGGGTTCATAATGAAGTTCACTTTAAGGTTCAATAGGAGAGGTCCATAATACAAGTTCCAACTAAAGGTTCAATACTAAAGGTTCAATAATAAGTGGCATAGATAGGTTCATAAAAAAAGTAGCTTAGTTATAGTCTAGGTCACCATTGTAATAACCTAATTCCATATCACCATGGCTCTGATACCAATCTGTCACACCCCGACCGGTGGCGGAATACGTCGAGGCATGATATGTGAAAGATTGTTCAAAGACTCATGATATAAAATCTAAAGTTCCATAATTCAAATTACCAAAATTTTAAAGTCAACACAAACATTACAATACAATTTCAAAAAGTCAAATACAAAATTAAAACATAAGTCTTTTGATAAACTATCTAAGTCCATTCTTCCTAGATTAGCAATATGATTCTTCACTTAACCTGTCACACATGTAAAGTAAAAGTCAACTAAATGAATAGTTGGTGAGTAGTCATATTTTTGATAGCATAAGTATAAAAGTATGCAAACTCAAATGACTACAAGGATGAAAGTTATGCATGCATATGAACAAGTATGTATAAAATGGTGTAAAAGTCCTTTTTAACACGGAATTCACACGCGAAGAGAGCGCGAATCTCTTAGGAAGCCAAGTACTAGAATACGATTACGTTTACGATTTCAAGTAGCAAATAAGATCAACAAAGCACATAAGCAACAAGTATACAACACAAGCTCATCACATGATAGCATTTCAACAAGATAGGCATTCCTTAGTTTGCATAAGTATCAAAAGATATAAGTTTCTAAGTTTTTGAATAAGGACATGTGTGAAAGCCCCAAAATAATATAAAACTAAAAAGGGGATATGAAAACTCACATGTTTGCTAAGCACTCCAAAAATTACAACTTAAGAAAGTTGTGTAATATCAAGCACTTGTTAACCTATTTTTGGAATAATATGTATAAGAATACATCTACAAATTCTTTAGTCTCTAATCATTTTAGGGCATAAAGCGAGCTTAGACTTATAAGGCTTAGGTTTGATTCATTAGTCATATTTTGTATAAGCTTTTAAAGTTTACAAAAGGTAGGCTTTCTTAGTTTAGTAAATAAAAGAATTTACCAGTTCAAATAAATAAGTTTATAAGTTCAAATAATTAATAACTTATGATTTGAAGTTAAAACACTTTATATAAATAAATTTTATAAAAACTTCCTTAGAATATAAATAAAGTTATATAAAGCTTACATAAATAATATGTGCTCGGCCAGACTTGAAACCGGGTACCCTGCACACAGACCCAGCACCCAAACCACTGGCTGTATGAGAGTTTTTTGAACAAACCGCAAACAAAAACCCTTTAAAGCCTCAATGTTGTTCATCCCCAATTCTAGAAAGAAACCCTAACTCTTCTCCTTTCTAATTCGAACGAACAAGTGTCTGTGAGCCCTTAGAATTATAGGGCTTTTGTTCTATGATAGGAGACGAGTCTAATAAGTGTATAGATTACCTCTGGAAGTTTGGGGGTAGTTGGTTCGACTTCGTGGAAGATTGCGGTCGTCCTCAAGATCAGATCGAGCTACTGGAGGTGTCTGAGATCGAATTGGTGCTTTGAGAAGGTTCAGAGGAAGGTCGCAGAGCTGTGTGTACGTTTAATTTGAATTTGGTGAAGGAGAACTACTGATTCGTGTTAAAGGACGAGTTTAACGTTTCGGTTAGGTATAATCAAGGTGTTAACGCGTGATTAGTGCAATTTAAGCATTGATTATGGTCGTTGGAAGCTGGTAGGTGTTCGACCGAGCGTGGTTGTGCATTAAATGGCCCGATTTCGTGATTGGGAAGAGGCATCGGTGGGGGTTGGGTGTGTCGGTTCGAACGCAGGAAGGAAAGGGGGAGGGGGTGGCTGGATTGGCAACTTTGGAGGAATGGCACTACAGGTCCCTCCTGTTCTGCCTTTGCTACTTTTCTCCTAAACTTTTCAAACACACACACATTCACAGTTTCGGGTTTTGACATAAATGACCCTTATAGTTTTACTAGTTATTGTTTTAATGTTAAAAGCTTTTATAAGATTTATAGAATAAGTTTTATAACTTATTAAGTTTATAAAGTCTAAAAAAAATGTTTATAAAACATTTTATTTAACAAGGTTTAAATAAAGTTAATAAAGCGTAAATATTAATAAAAGTGTTATATTTATAATAACATAAATAATGCTTATAAATATTTGTTTTGCTATTTATTATAATTATTATTATTACAATTAGAAAAGTTTATGAATCTAAAATGAATAAAATTTTAAGTATTAAACTCTCAAATAAATAATTTAATATATATATATATATATATGTATATAATGAAATGATTTAAAAAAGAAATGCTTCCCATAAGTCGTATTTAGGAATTTCAAAATTTAAAAGTCCAAAAATGTGCAATTGTTACAAACTAGACTTCTCTTAGCCAAAATTCACACTTAGAGAATTTGGCATAAAGTTGTTCGTTCTTTAAAAGTTCAAAGATTGTCTTGAGATGTTGTTCATGTTTCTTCTCACTTCTTGAATAAATCAGTATGTCATCAATAAAGACGATAACAAACTGATCTAGATACGACTTACACACCCGTTCATTAAATCCATTAACACCGTCGGTGCGTTCGTCAATCTGAATGGCATCACCATAAACTCATAGTGTCCATATCGAGTACGAAAGGCCGTCTTGGGTATGTCTTCTTTTTGAATCCTGAGCTGGTGATAAACTGAACGCAGGTCTATCTTTGAAAAGTACTGAGCTCCCTGCAATTGATCAAATAGATAATCAATCCTCGGTAACGGGTACCGAATCTTGATGGTGAGTTTGTTAAGCTCTCTTTAATCGATACACATCCTGAAGGATCCATCCTTTTTCTTGACAAACAGGACCGGAGCTCCCCATGGTGAGAAACTCGGTCTGATGAACCCTTTGTCTAGTAATTCTTGTAATTGATTGGATAGTTCTTGCATTTCCGATGTTGCAAGTCTGTAAGGAGACTTAGCTATAGGAACCGCTCCCGGAGCCAAATCGATTCGGAATTACACTGATCGCTCAGGTGGCAGTCCCGGTAGATCATCCGAAAACACGTCTACGAAGTCTTTCACAACCGGTACATCTTTAATATTGATTTCCTTCTTGTCTTTTTCCACAACGTGAGCTAAGAATGCGATACACTGCTTCCTTAGACACTTGCGTGCCTTCATGCACGATATTAATTTGACACTGTGATTTGCTTGATCACCATGAATTTCCAACACCTGACTGTTCTCCACTGGAATATGTAATAGCTTTTCGGAACTGACGAATTCACCTCTGTTAAGAGATAACCAATCCTTCCCGATGATGATATCGAAACTGCCCAATTCCATAAGTATCAAATCGATGGAAAATGTGTGATCACCAAGTGTTAGTGGGCAGTTCCTAAGTACTGAGTTAATTGTTATTTGTTTGCCATTTGCTATCTCAATGATATAAGGGGAGTCCAAAGATTCCTCAACTTGATTAAGTTGGCATGCAAAGTCGGACGAGATAAAACTCTGATTCGCACCAGTATCAAATAATATAGATGCATAAAAGTGAGATAAAAGAAATGTGCCAGTGACCACATTCGGGTCTTGTCGTGCTGCAGCAGATCCAATCTGAAAGGCTCGCCCCTAACTACTTGAGCCCTTGGTTGAATTCCCTTGGGACAATCCGCTGAGAAGTGTCCAGGTTCGCCACAAGTTGTTAGTAGCAGCAGTTGTAACTGCTGCATTGTTGTTCCTGTTATGAGCCCATGTGCTCCTGCATTGAGTGGCCTAATGACAAAGCTTTCCACAGTTGTTGCACTGCCTGCACTGGGAAGTTGGTTGATGATGATACTGGCAGTTATTGCACAATGGTGCTGTGCCAGTGTAAGGCCGCTTGATCTGTAGTGGTTGTGGTTGTGGTTGTGTGGCCTATGGTGTTTGAGTGGTCGCAGCATAATTCTTGACCACCTTCTGTTTCTTAGCCGGGCGTTTATCCGACTTTCTTGAGCTTCCAACCTTTGCTGCTTCAGTTTCTTTCTTCACTGCCCCGGAGGCAACCATTACATCTGTCAGTGTTGATGACAGAGTGACAGCCATCTCCAAGGTGGTAGGGTGAGCAGCAATCACATGCCCTTGAACACAGGCCGCCAGTCCACCGAGATACCGCTCTATTCGTTTCTCTAGTGTTGGCACTATATCTGGTGCCAATGTCGCCAACTCATGAAATCTGGTGGTGTAGGCCAGATGCCTAGCACCAATCATGACATGGTTGAGTAGTTCAGTCTCAACCTTTTTCAGCTCGTTTCTTGGGCAAAACTCAGCCCTCAACAGAATCTTGAAATCTTCCCACGGCATAGACAATGCCTCATCTCTTCCCCTGGTTTGTACTTGAGCGTTCCACCAAGTCAATGCTCGCTTGTTAAACAAGCCTGCAGCATACCTCACCTTATGCTGATCAGGACAACCACTGATGTTGAGGGTTGTTTCCATCTTCTCGATCCATTGGATCAAGCCGACAGCTCCCTCATGTGACAATTGCATTCGAGAATTTCGGCATCAATGATGTAAGCACATTTGGTCGTGCTTGAAATTCACATTGATTTAGCAAATTTAGTTATTACAGGTTGCGATAGTATGCGAGAAATGGTGAACGTAGGCGAAAACCATACGCATAACGAAGTTATAGATTGTCCGGAATCGCGAAACGAAGAAAAACAAAAAAATCAAGGAAATGGGGCTGGGGCGGTACGCCCCGAGCCACACGACCACCTGGGGCGGTGCGCCTGGTGTGTCTGGAGGCGGTGGATCGGCTTAAAAAGGATCAGATTGCATGGAAAGCATAAAATTTTTTTTTTATCTCGACCCTTCACGCTCAAAAACACCACCAGATCAAATTTTCATCATCTAAATCCTATTTTGAAGCCCTCTAATCGCTTGGATCGTACCAGGGAACGTTTCTGCAAGCCCTGATCGTCGTTTTACACTCAGAAAGCCTTCAGATCAGGTAATGGTTTGTTTTAACCGTCTAGCTTGATAATGATTGACTAGATCTTGATTTTGAACGTAATGATATAGTTAGGGTTGTTGATTATTGTTTAAATGATGGCTATGATTGATTAGAAACGAAGAACATGACGTTTTAACGGGTAAATCCTTGTTTTGATCTGTTGTAATGCCCGGTTTACATGAAATCATAACTATGATTATAATTGTTTAAACCATTTGATTGTGACAATGTAGGTGATTATTTGATTAATCTTTGAAATGCAAGGTTAAATCCAAGTGTTTCAAACTAATCACTATCATTAACATACTTATTGGAACGATTACCTGATGTTTATGATAATAGTTAGATTAGTATGTTAAACATGGTTATTAAACCTATTTTAATGCTACATCGTGATATTTCATGATATTTAGGTAATCAATAACAAGGATTGATCATTTATAAGCCATTAATCTGTCTAGAAACTGTTTTAGCATTATAATCGACAACATTAACTATTTGGTTAATCCGAGATTATTCTGATTAATCAAGGGTGTCATCAACCTTGTATTAGGAACCTAATTCAGTATAGGTTCCTACATTATCATACATTGTATGATATAACATTAAATTAACTAATTAAATACTTAATATCAGCCTGATGACAGTTAGGGCAATGTCTTTGACATTGGACGTTCAGAAAGATCTAATCAGTAAATTAAAACATAAATAACTAATTTAACATAAAAAAATGCAGAAATTAGCTACCACTACTATTCTGCGTGTGATCTTACCACTCTCCTGACTTCATGTGAGTTTCGTACAACCCCTTTTCTTTTTAATCTTTTAAAAACATCGGGGTAGCACTATGGAACTTTTATTAAACATATGATAGGTATCACTGTTATCTGCGTGATTTCATGTGATTTATTGAGAACTTGTGGATTTCATGGGATTTTGCCTGGAGACCGGAACTCTATCACAGTATCAAAAGTCCTCATTTTTGAACTGTATCAAATGAACCCATGTGGGGCCAAACAGGGAACAATGATAGTACTATCGATTGACAACCCATTTGCTAGGAGCTACAACTCCCCTTGTTGTGAATGTTTGTTACCTATTTTTAGACTTCTTAATGTTGTGATAGACATTAAGACAATGAGGCATTAAGTTGTTACCGACGGGTAGTATGTTATAGAACAAGAACGTCCGAAAGAAACTAGATACAGGTCCCATGGTTAATTTGAACTTAACATTTTGAGAACTTGTATTGCATATCATATTATTTAACATGAACTTTACGAACTCACCTGCTTTGTGCTGACGTTTTAAACTTAAACATTTTTGCAGGGAGACAGTGACCCACCGGATGAGGCAGCACTCTGAACACTTGTAATTAAATAAATCAAATAATGTAATAAGCTTAGTTTGTACAATTTATTATTGGTTGTGATTACTACATCCTTGTAATATATTTACTTTAAGTTAATCTGTGTGTTATGATACCAGATCAAGTAAGTCACCCCTTATCTCTGAGACATCGCCACTATGCTTCCGCAACCTTCTTAGAACAGTGAATGACATCATCAACAGGTGACGAGAGGTGGGGGTGTGACAGGGTGGTATCAGAGCCACATGTTATAGAATTTAGGTGGACTTAGATACCTAGACTATAACCATAGGCTCGAATAGTGACACAGAGAGCATCGAACATAATTAACGAACAAAACTTGTTTTGAATTAACCCAGGATAATCAGGTGGTACGAATTCCGAGTATGAGTGGCCAGTATAACTGAAATTCGCAACACGTGTGCATTCTAGTTTGATTTAATTTGTCACACCCCCAAATTTCAACTAACGGATTCATACTGTTTGGGACGTGACAAACCAGGATCTCAGATCATTAGACATAGCGAACACCTCTATATGCTTTCAAACATACTTATGGTCTTTATTGAAAAATCCAGAGTTTAAAACATTACGGAAGCATTTGTAAAAAGTAAAACAATCCCATGTTTGCAAGATGTAAATTACAATACTAATGTCTCAAATATTCAAATCCAAAACAACTATGATGTAAAACATGCATGAGACTCGATCTCCTAGTCCATGCTCATCTGTTCTTGTACCTTAGCGTCCTGAGAAAACATGTAAATCAAGTCAACACAAAGGTTGGTGCATACACAGGTTTAAGTATTCACAAATGTTTGAAACAAATGTTTGAACAAAATGTTGGCAGATAACATAATCACACATTGCATAGTCATGATAGCTAGTCATTTGTACTATTTACATAAGCGGTCGACACCGAAGCTGACTGTTAGAATGTTGTTTGCCTTTCCACTATTGTCTAGCACAACAATAGTAATGTGAATTGGCTAGTCAAACACTTGCGTAGATCCCATCTACC
The DNA here is from genome assembly GCA_009363875.1 of Mikania micrantha. NCBI lineage: Eukaryota > Viridiplantae > Streptophyta > Magnoliopsida > Asterales > Asteraceae > Mikania > Mikania micrantha. The sequence continues at coordinate 18,301,152 of CM018695.1, forward strand.
AAGTGAGGTTTGTCAAACCCAATAGATCTGTCTTCAACTACCACGCTTTGCACTACGGCAAACTAAACGGTTCGAAGTGTAAGGACTTGTAATTGCTATGTTCACACTTATAGTAAACAGCTAACTCATGCAAGTGATATGTATCTAAAATGTTTGTTGCACATGTTTTCTCCCCCAAAACAGTTGAAATAAGAAAAGGGGCCGTGTACGCACCTTTGATAGCAAACAGAATGATCAAATGCTTGTGAATTCGCGTAGATAATCCTCTACGAAGAATCTGTGTTTAAACAATAACGTTGTGTTATTTGAGATATCGTTTTGTGTTTGAAATTACATACGTGTCAACACACGTATTTTAGAGTGTTAGAAATGTGCATACATAAGTACGTGTTTTTAAAATCGTTTCATTAAATCATATAGCCATATACGATTTAAATACGCGTAATTATACACGACTACATTTTCGGGTTAAAATATAAATTTTATTATTTTATTTGGTTCGGGATCTCGTTACGTTTCCAACGCAACTCGAACGGATTAAAACGGAGTTAGGACAAAAATTTTATGATTAAAATACTGAAAATTGTTTTAAATCTCAAAAACTGTTGGAGCCCGGGTTCGAACCCGTGACCTCCAACCCAACACACACACACACACACACTCTACCATCTCATCTAGTTTTGATTTCATTACCAGAGTTCTTTTTAACTCCTTTTCACCAACAAAGGATCGGGTTCCCTTTGTTTCCTTATACCGAACCAACAAGACTCCAATTGAGACCCGATTCGAACTCGATCGAACTTGAAGCCATGGGGCTATTGTTCCATAGATCAAAATGAGTTCACAGGTGGTTTTAATTCGATTATGAATACTCAAAAGGTTCCAATTCATACCCTGAACCGCTTCGAACTTGAACACTCACACTCACCATTTAAATTTTCTACATTCGTTCGTTTTAAACTGAATTTTCATAGAGTTTTCATCAACTACCATATTTCAAAGCTTTCTGTGCAATTTAATTCAAATTTCGAATATGTTTAGGTCAAAACCCCAAACCGTTTTTATCTAAGAACCCTATCAATCGAAATCATGAAATTCGTTGTAATTGGATGTAATTCTCATAGGTTTTATGTAAATCGGAAGTTTATGAAACTGAGGATAACAATTAATTTGAGTATAAAATTCGTTTATATCAAAATCCCCAAATCTCGATTTTGAAACAAGCCCTAGAACTCGAGATAGTGCAATTCGATATAATTAGATGAATATGACATTGGGTATTCGATCAATAAACAATCTAGAAGCTGTATGTACATATTAATTTGATTTTCAACATTGTTTGCACCGGAATCCCCAAATCGTTTTACTCGAAGAACCCTAGAACTAGAATTCGTTCAATTCATTGTTATTTATTGAAATTGAGATATGGCTTTCATTAAGAAAATGATTTCGAAACTCTCTGTACCATTTGATTTCATTCTTAAACTCGATTGAACAGAAACCCCCAAATCGTTTTTGTATGAACCCTAATTGATTGAATTCATACAGTTCGATATTGAAAGCCCGAATTAGTACATGAATGTGCTTAGTTGGCTCTTTTAGGTGATGTAGGAGTCAAGTATTACCTGACTTGATTTCAAATTGTTTTCGGTCGACTAGAACGTGATCTTCGGTCACTTCCTGATCAAATCCTTCCATGTGAAGAGGCAGAGTACCACAAGTACCAGATTTCGATTCATCGGAAGCATCATTGGCTACTTCCCAGACTGCACCACAAGTACCAGCTACGTTATCACCACATGCACTATTTGCTTCACCCAGATATTCTTAAGCATCGGGTAAGAATGCTTATGTAGGGAAGAGGCAGAGTTCATCAGCTTAGAGAATTCTAGTATGAGATGGACTTCGACATATGTGAGGTCAAGCTCGTAAGACTACGGGTCTTCCCCCATGACGACAGCTGACACCGAGGGATGTGCTTAACACTATTCATGAGTTGAGAGAATCCTCCCACCAGGCGGAGCTACGAACACAACTTTAGCAGGCTAGCTAGGATCTACAGAGTATATGCCATGAGATACAGCAGTCCCGTACTATTCTAAAGAACATCGGTACTACCGTATTAGAGATACTTATGTCTCACCTGACTTTTATGAAGCAAGGGAATGCTCTAGATACGGTATCATCTTTGAATACCTTGTGTGTGAATGTATGTATTATATATTAATATCAAACTTGTATTAACTATAAGTAGATAATAAAAGAGAACTATGTGAGAACATTACTATATGAGAACATTTTTGTACGAGAACATGAGAACATCTATGTACGAGAACATGAGAACATTTCTGTACGAGAACATGAGAACATTTTTGTGTGAGAACTTATAAGTGTCCTGTATGATAATATATCAAAAACATGTGTGGTAACATATCTATATTACATATTGTGAACTGTGTAATATTTTAACATGTCTTTGAAATAGCAGGACTGAGTATAACTACGAATACTTGCGTGTTTTTTGTGCACTGAGAACATATCTGAACTATATCAATGTAGTTATACTATAATTATTATAATCACATTTCAACATGAATTTTCAGTATCACTGAATATGGTTGAAATTATGTGATTCAAAGGGTTATATCTTTAATGTTATTGAACTTATCCGAGTTTATCGACATGTGGGCAGAACAATGGCTCCAAAACGTGGTCGACCAGCCACGAACGCTTCCAAGAACATTACTAACCCTGAACTGAATCAAGTCCCACCTATGAACGTAGAATCAAATCCGGATCCACGTGTCAATCCGGAAATGAACAGGGCTCCACCTGTGAATGTTGAAACGAATACGGTTCCACCTACGGCTGCTAGTGGATCTGAACTAAATGAAGCAACGATATCTCGAATTGTAAATGAGCAACTGGTGGCAGTTATTCCAGGTATGTTGGCTCAATATCAGCAAAACATAGCTTCTAGCTCACATGGAAGCCATATAGAGTGCAACATTACTGACAGGATCACATAAACTTATACTACCACCAGTAGGAACATAACAGTTTCAGATTCTCCACCACATGGATGTACATATAACTACTTTGAAACTTATAATCCTCCAGATTTTACTGGTAAGGGAGGAGCTGAGTGGTTGTTAAAATGGATCAAAGATATGGAAACAAAACTTCATATCAGCGAGTGCTTAGAAGAGCACAAAATAACATATGCTACTTGTTCTCTTAAGGACTCGGCTTTGATATGGTGGAATACCCAAGTAAGATTATTGGGTACGGCCACTGTTGATGTAATGGGATGGAAGGAGTTTAAAACCTTGATTATTTCAAAATATTGCCCAGCCACCGAAATCATGAAACTACAAGAAGATTTCTTGAATCTTTCAAAAATAGGTACGAAGTGTGGGAATTATACGTAATGATTTCATGAACTCACATGTCTATTTCCTGACATGTTTCCTACTGAGCTAGTCTTGGTAGAAAAGTATAGTTAAGGTTTGGTTCCTCAAATTCGAGAAATGGTAGCTGCTGCCAAACTTACAACTTTAGAATATACCATTATGTTAACCAATAGATGTACTGATGAGGCAATAAGAAATGGTACCCTAACAATGATAGATGAGGAAAGTTCTAGCGGTACTAAGATCAAGGCATCTAGTAACACAATAGGAACAAAAAGGAAGTGGTTTTAGAAAAACAAAACCAAAGCTCCAGTTGAGATTAGCCAGAGCAAACCAAGTGTGAAAAACTATGGTGCGGCTCTCCCGGAAAGGAAAGGATATACTGGGCAGGGGCCCAAATGTAAAAAGTGTCCTTTTCAACACACAGGACCATGTCTTATTTGTGCAAATTGTAATCAAGTCGGAAACTACGCCAAATACGGTAACTTTTCTGCTATGCGGCCCAATCAAACACCAAGACAACCTTCTCAACGAAACAAGTTTTGCTTCAAGTGTGGAATCCCCGAACATTTTTTGAGATATTGTCCCAACCATAATACAAAGGAAAGCAACAAAGCTAGAAGAGGAAATTTAGATGAGAACAAACAAAATCAGACGTGATGTGAACATTTCTACCGGTATGTTTCTTTTTAACAATCAATATGCATCAATATTTTTTTTTCTGATATGGGGCTAAATAAGAATTTTACCTCCCCAAAATGATTATTTTACTTGCATTACCTGCTATGTACTTAGATAAATTAGGTGTCGTTAAATTTGTTAAGGGTAAGTTGATAAAAGCTCCTTATCTTCTAGTACTATCTGAAATGTGAGAACTTTCGGGTTAACTAGGAAGATTAGATAAAGGCTTTATCACATTTAATTTAGCACCTTGAGGAATATCGTTTCTTTTTGTAAAAGAAAAAGGATAGTGATTACAGGATGTGTATCGACTACAGAGAACTCAATAAATTGATATTCAAAGACCGTTATCCATTACCACGTATAGACGATCTGTTTGATCAATTACAAGGCGCTACTTGTTTTTAGAAAATCGATTAAAGATTTGGATATCATCAGTTACGAATTCATAATGGTGATGTTCCTAAAACTACTTTCAGAATTCGATAGGGACATTACGAGTTTCTAGTAATCTGTTTGGATTAACAAATGCACCTGCAGTTTTCATGGATCTGATGAATCTAGTATGTAGACCTTATCTGGATAAATTTGTGATTGTATTTATTGATGATATTCTCATTTATTCTCAGAACCAACAAGAACAAGCTCAACACTTGAAATTGATCTTAGAATTTTTGACACATGAGAAATTATATGCCAAATTCTCAAAGTGTGAGTTTTGGTTATGAGAAGTTCAATTTCTTGGGCACGTAGTAAATGAAAACGGTATTCAAGTGGATCCTAGTAAAATTGAAGCTGTGAAACAATGGGAAACACCATGAACCCCAACTGAAATACGTAAATTCTTAGGGCTGGCAGGTTATTATTGCCGATTCATCAAGAACTTTTCAGAGATAGCTTTGCCACTAACCACATTGACACAAAAAAATCAACCTTTTATATAAGGTTCACAACAGGAAGAGGCATTCCAACTGTTGAAACACAAACTCTGCAATGCACCTATCTTGGCAATACTGGAAGGTACAGATAATTTCACAGTGTACTGTGATACTTCTCGTCAAGGTCTTGGGTGTGTGTTAATGCAGAAAGATAAAGTAATTGCTTACGCTTCTCGACAAATGAAAATACATGAGAAGAACTATACCACTCATGATCTAGAACTTGGTGCAGTGATGTTTGCACTTAAGATTTGGAGACACAATCTATACGGAATCAAGTGTATTATATACACTGATCACAAAAGTCTTCAACACATTCTAAATCATAAAATGTTGAACATGCGACAAAGGTGGTGGGTAGAACTTCTAAACGACTACGACTGTGAAATTCGTTATCATCCATGTAAAGCAAATGTCGTATCCTATGCCTTAAGTCGCAAGGAACGAGTCAAACCTTTACGTATAAAAGCGTTAGGAATGACTATTTAAACTAGCCTAATTCCTCAGATCAGAGAAGCTCATCAACAAGCTTTACATGCAACGAACTATCCTGCTGAGGAACTAAGGGGATTAGACAAGCAACTCTAAACTAAGATTGATGGCGCTTTGTATTTCAAAAGCCGAATTTGGGTTCCTTTATTCGGTAACTCTAGAACAATCATCTTGGATGAGGCGCACAAATCAAGGTATTCTATTCATCTAGGTGTTGATAAAATGTATAAAGATCTTAAAGATTTTTATTGGTGGCCTGGAATGAAGAAACACATAGCAGAATACGTGGATCGATGTTTAACATGTCTCAAAGTTAAGGCTGAACATCAACGACCTTCTGGGTTATTGGAAAAACCTGAGATTCCCATGTGGAAATGGGATCAGATCTCTATGGATTTCATCACTAAACTACCCAGAACATCACGTAATCATGACTTTATATGGGTTATCGTTGATCGTCTTACTAAATCTGTGCATTTCTTACCCATCCGAGAAGATTACTTTATGGATTGACTCGCGAAACTCTATGTTAATGAGATTGTATCTCGACATGGAGTACCAATCTCTATCATTTCTGACAGAGATAGTCAACTTATGTCACGATTTTGGCAAACTCTTCAGAATGCACTGGGCATGCAAATCAATATGAGCACAGGTTATCATCCACAAACGGACGGGCAGACTGAATGAACGAATCAAACTCTTGAAGACATGCTCAGAAGTTGTGTGATTGATTTTGGAGGTAGCTGGGATATCAATCTTCCACTTTTTGAATTCTCGTACAATAACAGCTACCATACCATTATTCAATGCGCTCCATTCGAAGCACTTTATGGACGTAAGTGTAGATCGCCTATCCGTTGGTCAGAGGTGGTGAAAATCAGATTATAGGCCCAGAATTGATTCAAGAAAAAACTGATAAGATCGCACTCATTCAAGAATGAATTAAAGCTGCTCGTGATCGTCAAAAGATTTATGCTGATAATCGTCGTAGACCTCTAGAATTCTAAATAGGTGTTCGAATGATGTTAAAAGTCTCACCTTGGAGGGGCATTTTCAGATTTGGAAAGAGAGGTAAGATTTCACCAAGATTTATAGGGCCATTCAAAATTATTGAACGAATTGGATCAGTAACCTACAGACTGGAGTTACCTCTTGAACTCAGTAATATTCATGATGTCTTTCATGTATCAAATCTGAAAAAGTGCCTAGCTGATAAATCATTGATTGTACCTCTAGAAGAGATTCAAATTGATGAAAAACTTCCATTTAGTGAAGAACCAGTAGAAGTGATGGATCGAGAAATGAAAGTATTGAAGCGTGGTCGCATACCAATTGTCAAGGAGCGATGGAACTCACGATGTGGACCTGAGTACACGTGGGAACGAGAAGATCGGGTGAAAACAAAATACCCACACCCATTCTCATAAAAAATTTTCATCTAGTAAGTCTTCTCTAAATTTCGGGACGAAATTTCTCTAACAGGAGGAGACTGTGACAATTGCATTCGAGAATTTTGGCATCAATGATGTAAGCACATTTGGTCGTGCTTGAAATCCACATTGATTTAGCAAATTTAGTTATTACAGGTTGATAATATGCGAGAAATGGTGAACGTAGGCGAAAAACGTGCGCGAAACGGAGTTACGGATTATCCGGAATCGTGAAACGAAGAAAAACAAAAAGAAATCAAGGAAACGGGGCAGGGGCGGTACGCCCCGGGCCACACGCACACCTAAGGCGGTGCGCCCGACGTGTCAGGAGGCGGTGGATTGGCTTAAAAAGGATCAGATTGCATGGAAAACATAAAAATTCTTTTTCTCTCGATCCTTCTCTCTCAAAAACACCACAAGATCGAATTTTCATCATCTAAATCCTATTTTGAAGCCCTCTAATCGCTTGTGTCGTATTAGGGAACGTTTCTGCAAGCCCTGATCGTCGTTTTATGCTCAGAAATCCGTCAGATCAGGTAATGGTTCGTTTTAACCATCTAGCTTGATAATGATTGATTAGATCTTGATTTTGAACATAATGATATAGTTAGGGTTGTTGATTAATGTGTAAATGATGGCTAGGATTGATTAGAAACAAAGAACACGATGTTTTAACGGGTAAATCCTTGTTTTGATCCGTTGTAAGGCCCGGTTTGCATGAAATCATAACTATGATTATACTGGTTTAAACCATTTGATTGTGATAATGTAGGTGATTAGTTTGATTAATCTTTGAAATGCAAGGTTAAATCCAAGTGTTTCAAACTAATCACAATCATTAACATACTCATTGGAACGATTAATACATGTTTATAATAACAGTTAGATTAATATGTTAAACATGGTTATTAAACCTATTTTAATGCTACATCGTGATATTTCATGATATTTAGGTAATCAATAACAAGGATTGATCATTTCTAAGCCATTAATCTGTCTAGAAACTGTTTTAGCATTATAATCAACAACATTAACTATTTCGTTAATTCGAGATTATTCTGATTAATTAAGGGTGTCATCAACCTTGTATTAGGAACCTAATTCAGTATAGGTTCCTACATTATCATACATTGTATGAGATAACATTAAATTAACTAATTAAATACTTAATATCAGCCTGATGACTGTTAAGGCAATGTCTTTGACATTGGACATTCAGAAAGATCTAATGAGTAAATTAAAACATATATAACTAATTTAACATAAACAAATGCTGAAATTAGCTACCACTACTATTCTACGTGTGATCTTACCACTCTCCTGATTTCAGGTGAGTTTCGTACATCCCCTTTTATTTTTAATCTTTTACAAACATCGGGGTAGCACTGTGGAACTTTTATTAAACATATGATATATATTACTGTTATCTACGTGATTTCATGTGATTTATTGAGAACTTGTGGATTTCATGGGATTTTGCCCTGAGAACAGAACTCTATCACAATATCAAAACTCCTCATTTTTGAACTGTATCTAGTGAACCCATGTGGGGCCAAACAGGGAACAATGATAGTACTATCGGCTGACAACCCATTTGCTAGGAGCTACAACTCCCCTTGCTGTGAATGTTTGTTACCTGTTTTTTGACTTCTTAATGTTGTGATAGACATTAAGACAATGAGGCATTAAGATGTTACCCACGGGTAGTATCTTATAGACCAAGAACGTCTGAAAGGAACTAGATACAGGTCCCATGGTAACTTGAACTGAACATTTTGAGAACTTGTATTGCATATCATATCATTGAACATGAAGTTTACGAACTCACCAGCTTTGTGCTGACGTTTTAAACTTAAACATTTTTGCAGGGAGATAGTGTCCCATCGGGTGAGGCAGAACTCTAAACACTTGTAATTAAACAAATCAAATAATGTAATAAACTTAGTTTGTACAATTATTGTTGGTGTGATTACGACATCCTTGTAGTATATTTACTTTAAGTTAATATGTGTGCTGTGATACTGGATCAAGTAAGTCACCCCTTATCTTTGAAACATCGCCACTATGATTCTGCAATCTTCTCAGAACAGTGAATGACATCATCAACAGGTGACGAGAGGTGGGGGTGTGACACCTCATTGCCACTAAAGCCAGGTGGTTTGCATCCTACAAAATTTTTGTAGGAGTAGTCATGTTGGTTCCTGGTGTTCCTACTGCCTTCACCAGTTAGGTTGCTGTTACTGTTGCCGTTGTTGGAGTTGATTTGCTTCATCATGTCGGGAATCACTTCCCTCAGTTGACTGGTCAGCAGAGTGGCCAGTGCGATAGTAGCAGGATCCAAATCATGGTTGGGTGGTGGCTGATGAGGTGGAGTATGCGGAGGTGGAGGTGGAGGAGATGTAGGTGGTGATGGGGTTGCTGAATGTTGAGGTGGATTTGGTGGTGGCAAAAATGGTGAGTTCATAAATAAGAAAGGCTAACATGACATTGACACAAAATTACAAAGTTAAATTGCATTGTTATGTTCATAATTTAACTAAGCAATTATATCCAAAAGAATCCTTAAGTTTTCTATCTTGTATCTGCACAAGATTTACAAATGATGATTCAAAGTCTTGTCCTTCAAAATATGCACAACACAAAACAAAGTCAACACTAGGTAGGTGAGTTCATAAGTTTAGTAATTGAAAGTAATTGATTTATTGTCATTCACTATCACATTGTCATACACCAGTCTTATTGATAGTTGTCTCATTTGTCTCACATAATTTCCTCTCCATAGTTGTACTTACAAGCAGTATTTCATCCAATCAAGTATGCTTAAATATAGGGCATACATTAGGGAACAAGCCCCAGCCGACATCCCACCACATACTTAACAAAATTCAACGCCACTTGCAATACAACTACGGATACCCATTTCTATCTCACATGTGTTTACCCGATTTGATATTCACCCATAGATTGCGTTCATCACCCTTAGTGTTATATGTATAGAATAAAAGAGTATGAGGGGAGTAAGTTATCAAAACCGAAGTGTTGATAAACCCTCAGTGTTTTAAGGAAAGTAGATTTATCAGATCTTACCCTTGTTATTACTCTCTCAAATGTAAGGTCAACTGTAATTCGTTTCTAGTGATAGGAGTGATAGCTAACTTATTGCTATTGTTCCTCAATCTTGAATGTATAGAGCCTAAATGGAGTCCATTGTGGTCCTCACATAATCAGACCACATTGTATCCAATTTACCTCTATCCCATTTTTTGTTTCAGTGCTTTCAACAAAACAATTACCAGATATATGACATGGGATAAAGTTAATTCCTTAGTCTACAAGTCAATAGAATCGAATGATTTAATTACAATTAATTACTGTAGATTAATATCACCATGTGTCGTTTACCAAACCTGACTGATGCCGCCCTGTTACCGGTCATACAATACCGGCCAATGATAAAATACGATCAACGTACCGGCCTCACTCGCCAGAGGTTTGTCAACCAGTACAACCAGAAGCTGCCCCAGCCAAGACCCCTGTACAACCAGTTTTTACACTTAAACTATTTTGTCACATAAATGCATATTTACTTAGATATACTTGCTTATGCATGTAAATACGTACTTATACATACTTAATATGATACATATATAAAATTTTCCTTTAAACCACGTTTTCCTTTAAGTGTGTGTATGTATGTATCAGTTTTGTATGTATGATCTCATATCAGTCTGTATGTATGTAAATATGTTTTGTATGTATATTTTAGGTGAAAAATTGACTTTTTGTGATTAACTGTATGTATAAGTGTGTGTGTCTATGATCTGTTATATGTATGCATGCATGTATGTATGTATGTATGTATGTATGTATGTATGTATGTATGTATGTATGTATGTATGTATGTATGTATGTATGTATGTATGTATGTATGTATGTATCTGTATGTATCTATAAGTATGTATGTATGATCTGATATGAGTTTGTATTTATGTAAATATGTTTTGTATTTATATTTTAGGTACAAAATTGATTTTTTATTATATTCATACTAACTAATTTTGTTAAAGTCTTGACTTTTTAAACAACTTATTAAAGTCTTGGTTTGGCTAGGCTTGGTTCGGGTTAACTTTGGTATCAATTGGCTTTCTTAGTGTATGTATAAGTGTGTGTGTGTGTGTATGATCTGTTATATGTATGTATCTATAAGTATGTATGTATGATCTGATATCAGTTTGTATGTATGTAAATATGTTTTGTATGTATATTTTAGGTGCAAAATTGATTTTTTATGATTAAGTGTATGTATAAGTGTGTGAGCATGATCTGTTATATGTATGTATATATGTTTGTATGTATCTATAAGTATGTATGTATGATCTGATATCAGTTTGTATGTATGTAAATATGTTTTGTATGTATGTATGTTAGGTACAAAATTGATTTTTTATTATATTCATACTAACTAATTTTGCTAAAGGCTTGAGTTTTTAAACAATTTATTAGCAGCCCCACATGGGTAAAAATTTATGATTGTATGCCTATGTACGTATCTATTCCTATGTATGTATCTATTTTGTGTTTGTATTTATACTAATGTACGTAATGAGTGTTTGTATTTATAGGTATGCATATGTATGTAAGTATGTATGTATTAAGTTTTTGGGTAAAAACACTACTAAATAACTACTAATATTTCCAAGGCAGCCGATGCCATATCAGCCGCTGATGCCATATCATCCTATTGCAGCTCGTTGTGGCAGCCGAGGCTTACCCCTATACAACCAGAAGGCTGCCCTAGCCCCCAGCCCTTAGTGGTTATTTTCTATTAGGTCTTAGTAAAACATACCCTTAACAATATGACAAGGTAAAGTGTTTAAATCTTTAAACTAGGACCAATAGCTCCCAAAGGCACAATAACGTAACCCCCTTTTATTTCAAACACAAAAACAATCCACAGGTTGTTTAGCTTCAAAATGCAAATATTCTTTTCCTTCACCAGCTCAACAAGTAGTTTGTTGCGGCCCTGCTAGGACCTATTATAAGGTCTTCTGCGGCTAGCTCCTACCTGGCTTGGATGGTGTCCTGCTGCAAGCTTGATGTGGCATGGATGGGGGCCTGTTGTTGCAAAGCGCAACCCTGCAATGGCCGGTAAGGTGGCCTGCTGTTACGGCCCGGTGCAGCTCTGCAGTGGGTTGTATGGTTGCATTTGTCGCGGCCTGGTGCTGCCATGTTATGGCTTGGCTTGTGTGTTAAACTTTTATAATACATGTTTTTATACTTTTTATGTGTATGTATATGTATATACTTTATAGTGGCTAATTATAATTGTGTATGTAAAAAGTCATATTTGAATCCGGACGAGATCATGATGAAACACTTTGAAGAAATGGAATTACATGCCAAAAGGATTCCAACTATGAACAAGACTGGAAAGGGCAAGCGACCCTTTGAGAATCTGGAGCCATTGGAGGTAAGCACCATTGAGAAAATGGTGGTTTTCTTGGATTTATTGAATAGCTTTAATAAGAGGATAGTCAAAGAAGAATGTGTCAAGGTTCCGTTCAACAAAATGGTGAAGTGGTTCAATAAATACGTAATAAAGAAGAATGATTTTTGGGTTCCAGTAATGCAGGGAAATGAAGTGGACCTGTATTACCTGTATATGGCTGTCAAATTGAATGGTGGAAAAAGAAAAGTAACAAAAAATTGCTTTTGGTCATTAATCGCTGCTGACATGAAACTGGATTCAAGAAAAGGGTTTCAGCTAATGTTACAATATGATGAGCACCTTCAACAAATGGATTTGTATCATGCAAACATTAGAAGAAGACAACTTGAAGATTCTTATTTCAGCATTAAAGAAGGAATGAGCAACAACATAATAGAATCTCAACAGCAAAATGAATTAGCATTCAAGAAGAGGAAGGTCATCGCAATCCGAGATTGGCCTCCTGGTTGTGGCCCTGCTACAAGGAAGAAATGAAGCTAATAAGAAATATGGTCAAGCTTAGGGGAATGATTGTTGGGCTTACCTTTATGGGAAGATATATAATGGCATTTTAGTCATAAATGTTAATGTAGTATGTTTGCGGGTCAAAACAGTCGGTCAAAGTTGTTACTTAATTTTAGTTATGTTAGGAAGTTGTTTTTTGAAAACAACTTGGATTATTATTAAAATCACCTTCCCAAATAGTTTAATATTATTTATTTACTTTTTAGCCTTCTTGGCATTTTTGCATCTTTGTGTATATCTTACCATGTATTATCTTATTACTATATATATACACACATATATGTTATAAATTGTTGTGTATATATATGTGATTTCTATAGTATGCTAACCATTTGCAGTTTTGTGTTTTTGTAGATACATTTTTGGCGTTCGGATCTTTATATTTTGACATTTAAGGTATTTCTTTCATGTTAAATAACAAGAATGACTACTTTATTAATATTACTTTGTGTTTGTTATTTATAGATGTAAAACTCATGACACAGATAAATTGTTGTCAACAACAAAACCAAAGAAACCACTAATTAATGTTGATTAGGACTTTGGTTTTATTTTTTTAACAATTGAAGGTATAATTGAACATGGATGTACATTTTATTGTTGACTCAGTTTCATCGCTCACACAGTATGGAGTTTGGTATACATTGTCTTTTGTTTGGGTTGAGTTCATTTTGCCTATTTGTGAAAACAAAATATTGGTTATTTTTCTCGACCAACACGTAAGATCCTTTTTTATGTTAATATTTTATATGATATTTAGACTTCGTTATTTACTTATTAAATAAATATTGTTTTTTAGAGAAATAGGGTAGTGGTTTTCATCCCTGCAAATTTAATGAAATATTACAATAATACGAATTTGGTCGAGAACATGTTTGTATTAAATCGGTTCCAAATAGAGATTTTCGAATACAAAGAGTAGCCAAATTATGAAAATTACATCTTGATTTGGACCGATTTCAAGATTGTGGTTACCGAACACACTAAACTTCTCCCATTTACAAGTGATGTTCCAAGAGGGTTTCGTTTGTATCCCTTAGTGCCTTCTATAATGACTCTTACACATGACAGAGGATCTACAAAACTAATTTTTGGTACGTTTAAATACCACAATTAAAAATTTCTTTTTTCTATAATAAAATAAATACTAATTGTAAAACTATATTGTATTTATTATTTTATTTTAGATGGTGTTGGTAGAATAATAGCAGGTGAACTCTCTATTTGTAGTTTGAACTTTTCCTTCAAGATATGACGTCAGTAATCACTTTTATATAAACAAATATTATTTTCTAAAAACAATGTTAACACAAAATTGCTATTGACAGCGGTCACATATTACAATTGTTTTTTTTGGATTTGGAGTTTACTGATGCTATACGTATCGTTCGAGCCATCTCACGAAAGTCTGTCATATATGTATCTTGCGTTAAGTTGATTCATTTACTTGATAGTACGTTATTCACCACACACAAACTTTCTAATAATTAGTTTCATCTAATAACTCTTTTAATTTAATTTATTATCTTTTTCTGTTAATCCAGTGAATATTTTGAGGTCTACCAATTTGAGTAGGATTATTTTTGAACCAGACATGGGCGAGGCAAGAAATATTAAAATAAAAGATCGATATCAAAGTCAGTGTTCATGCTAAGAATTATTAAAACACACATCAATATACTAGAATTGTAATAGTTATGTATTAAAATTTGATGATGATGCTTTGTTATGTTTTCATATATTTATTGATGTATTAACTTTTCTTATCTTCATGTTGGATGTATGCTTTAAGTATTGTATAAGTATGTTTTTTATGCGTAATATGTTATTTGCATGAAGCTTAGTTAGACATATTCATCATTTATCTTTAACCATTTTTATTTGTTGAAAACGAAGGTATAAACATGGTTCACATTTCTAATGAAGTAATCATATTTATTGATACATTAACTTTTCTAATCTTCACGTTAGAAGTATGCTTTAAATATTGTATAAGTATTTTTATATGTGTCAACTATTATTAGCCTAAAGTTTAGTCATACATATTCATCATTAATCTTTAACCATTTTTATTTGTTGAAAGCGAAGGTATCACCATGGTTCACAATTCTGATGAACTAATCATATTTGAGATATTAACGAGAGTACCAGTGAGGACTGTAGGTCCTTCTAATTGTGTTTGTAAGAAATGGAAGGCATTATTGTTAACACCACAATTTTTTAAGATACATTGTTCCCTCTCATTAATTGCTGCTAATCAGAGAGCCGTTTTAGTGGATGACCTTACATGTTCTACTCTTCCAGTCAACTTTCAATTCGGTGATTATTGACCAGGCACCATTCTTTCTTTTCCATTAAATAATGTCACGATTTATTCGCATTTGGATGGATTGTTGTGTGTTCGCTTGAACCATACTTCTGAGTTAGCTCTTTGGAATTCAGTCATCGGTTCTTACAAACTTTTGTCTACACATGATCGTCATGGCTTTTTTGAACATAATGCTGATGCGGTCGGGTTGTACATCGATGCTTATGACGACTACAAGGTCCTGCACATAAAACGCATGTTTGTTGTATTTGACGTAAATGTGTATTCTAGGAGATTTGAATCTTGGAGGAATATACCATTCTTAACAAGATCGAAGTTTGTAAGCCTGTATTTCTCCGTGTCGTCCGGTACTTTCTGCGCTGATACCCTTTATTTCACAGTTTGTGATTGCTGGATCAGAGGTGAAAATGTGCTGATTTGTTTCGATGTTAATTCAGAGATTTTTAAGGAGATAACCTTTCCACCCCTTGTTTCAGCAGGAATGACTTTCAGAGACTTAGTGAATATTAAGAATGAACTTTACATGTTCGTTAGTACTGGCATAGAACTTATGTGGGTAGAGTTGTGGATGTTAGAAGATGATCACTGGATTAAGAGTTTGTTATTTCCTCCAATTCCACCAATACCATTGGGATTATTTTGTGAAATAACACATTTTATGACTAATGGTAATTGGTTTTTAGTCACTAACCGTGGGGAACCTTATGTAATTGAAACAAATAGAAAGCCCTTTGAAAGCTTCTATGCTTCTAATTGGTTTCGTTGTTTCGAGGGAGCAATGTTTATGGAGACTGTTCAATTTCCAACTCTTTAATTTAATTTTAACTGAATGTTTCATTATCTATGTTAATGTTTTAAGATATTTATGTTATATGAATAATTAATAATCTATCGTGTATTATGTTTATGGCAAATGAACTTTATATGATAAGTCTCCTTTATTTAATTTACAAGGTATTCATTAAATTACAATGACTAACGGTCTACCAAAAAATGTTAATGGTGCTTCTGCCTCAAATGCGTGTACGCCCCAGCTGAAAAAAAGAGAGAATATAAAGCACGATATTATGCGTCTCTTAAGGAGAATAGAAAGCCACAAGAAACAAATGTAGTTTCTAGCTCAAGTGCATCCTCTTCACGGGAAAAACAAAAAGCAGCTAACACGCGATATTATGCTTCACGCAAAGAGAGTTGCAAAGTATCTAAAATTTGCATTGGCGATAACTCTGAAAGTAATAGATTGATACCTCAAAGAACGTTACAAACTAATAGCATTGAAAATTTTCAATTAACAAGAAAGGATGTATCAAACACACAAAATCCAACAGACGATAGTACGCCGACAAGTACACTCCCTTGCGGAATTGGCGAAGTGATGCAAGAAATATCACGAGGTTTTTTTTATTTGTCAATTTTGATTGTTTAAGTTGACGTATTTGGTCATTTTCGTCACTTATTACAGTTAAATTTTTAGGTAATAGAATTCAACCACGCACACTATTATCTCAATTTCATAACGTGTTTAATTAACCAACCGTTCGTAATGATAACATACAAAGCCATCGTCTCTTAAATGAAGCCACAACTGTAGTAGCACAAGGTTTTTTTATTGACAATCCTTTTTTATTACAGTCATATGTTCTACAAAGTGTTGTTTAATATAATGAATTTGTATTTATTATAGAGAAAAATGTTGAAGATGATCCGTGTAACATCAGTGCCGGAAACGTCACCGGAACAGTGATCAACACAGTAACATGAACAGTAATTCAAGTACATAATTCAGTTGATGTTCATATACCAGTATCATTTCATGTTATCATAAAACAGACTCAAACTTGTTTCACAAACAAAACTCAGAATCATGGTTCGTCAGTCAGATAACTATCTGGCAATACAGAACCATCATGTGATTATTTGTTAGGATTCTAATATGTATACACGTATGTGATACTTTACAGAACAAAACGACATGGATGTCGTTACGTGAATGCTAAACCGACAGATTTTTCGTATAGGTGACGATCTGTGCGAATAAATCTGAAAGTTTAACGTTCTGAATGATATCCAATAATTAGAAAACAATATTGAAAAGTATATTTATCGCCGTGTTCGTACGGGTGACGATTCGAACGAATACGCGCGACGACCGTACGATTCGATTTTAAACCGTAAATTAATTATTTCTGAAAATTTAAAAATAAATAAAAGATATTTAGTTAATTTACTAGGAATAACTATCTAAAATAATTTTATAACTTCTATTTTAAAACCGGATCGTTTCGATACGAAAACGACGAGAAACCGACGATTCTACGCGAAACCGAGCGAAACCGAACGAACCCGGGTATTTTCACCTCATTTAATGAGGCATTCAAGCCTTCCAACCACCACCACCAACTCATCTCCTTCATAAAAATTCCTTCCACTCTCTCTAGAATTCTCCACCTTCTCTCTAAGATTTCTCACTCAAATCTCAACCATTTTGAGTGTTCTTGGTGTCAAAATAACCCCCATCACTAGTAGAACTCGAAAGTACAACCGATCTGAGCTTCCAACCGATAGATTCGAGGTGATATTCTTGTTTTGGTTCGGTTTAAGGGTTTTGAAAACCCTAATCTCGATCCCACCATCTTAACCGGTTTTACCACCTTTCAGCCTTTAGGATTCATACTATAGCACATTAAAAAGGAATAGGAACAAACCCCACTCGAAGCACCAGTCGATTTAGTCGAACACCATGGCTGGCTCCTCCTTGGTTCGACAGGCCGAATGGCCAGATTAGGTCACCGAAAGGCTTAGGCCGAATGGCCAGCCTCAGCCGAAAGGCCTCATTCGATCGGCCCCAGCCCATTCGGCCATTTCCCTTTCGTTCGGCACTTATGCGGCCAACCCTCCTTCGCACGAACCAGGACTCACTCGGCCAGTGACTCTTTCGGTCATTTATCCATTCGGCCAGCTGCCACATTCGCGCAGCACCTCCACCATTCGTCCCTCTGATTCGGCCCATGCTATTCGGGTAAGCTCATTCGGTCAACCCTAGTCGGCCAAGGTGATTCATTCGCTTGGCCCTATCATTCGGACCATCTGCTATTCGGCAACCAGGTCAGACCCTCCTCATTCGGCCCAAGCCTGGTCCCTTGGTAAATCGTATGGGTTGAACACTATTCGGCCGTGAGTCATTGGCTAGGAAATTGGGGTTGGTCACCTTGCATGCATGTATGATGTATGTGTGTGCATGGAAGCCACGTTGTGGTTCATGACATGTTATCAACTTGGGTGATCTAGAAATCAAGTATGGATTAAAAAGGTAGAGGTTAACATGGTGTCACTAGGAGGCAATAAACTAAGGCTTTCTTGACAACAAGGGGTTTTAGGGTTTTAATAATAAGCAATTTCATAAAACAAGGCATCAACTAAACACTGATTGATAACACTAGATTGTGCCAAAACAATTGAGAAACCACCATGGTTCAAAGCTATAATATGGGGTTTAGAGTGTTGATTTGAGTATTAACACTTAACCCTTAAGAAAATCCACAAAATTTGTAACTAACCTAGATGATTCACTTGAATTATATGGGATTAGTTAATCAAAGAACTAACAAGAAATCATTTGAATGGTCAAGTTGAGTAATGGGCCGAGGTTGGCCCAATGGGCTTAACTTAAGCTCATCATGTTATTTCTATTCATCTTTTAAATAATTATATTTTAGTAAAGGTAAATGACTTATAAACCTTATTAAATTAATTAAATGATTTTTCCTAAATAAATGTTTAACTTAAAATGAATTAGTTTGAAAATGTTTTACTTAAAGACTTTAATTGATTAATGTGGGATTAAGGTTACTACTGGGTAATAAGTTAGACTAAGTTAGATGAAGTCTTAGAAACACATTAGTAATCTAGGACACTTAGTTGCACACCGAGACCAAACCCTAGATACAACGTCCATTATTAATACTTATCGTATTCGAATTCTCTTAAAATAACTCAGGAACTGAAGATACTTAGGTTACAACAACGAGCGCGCATTTTGTGGGAATTCTAAATAGAGCAACACAGGTGAGTTCATTGCCCCTTTTCTAAACATTTTTGTTTTAAAACGCGGGGCTGAGAAGCATGCGTAAACTGTTTTATTTAAATTGTTTACTTAAATGCTTTTATTTATTATATTTTTTACATATAAATGGTTGTTTATACTCCTAGACTCCTGTCTAGGTAATCATTATGCAGAATTAACGAACAAGCTAATTAAATTGCTCTTACGAGTAATACTTTAATTCTAAGACTCTAAACAAACCCTTAGTCCATCAAACTCAAATTCAAGAATCTAAATTCAAAGTGAAACCAAAAGAACTAAAGCTAAAGACCATGTTCAAAGAAATCTAATTCAGTGTGTGATCTAGAAATAAAGAATCCTAATCAAGAATTCAATTATCATTGTGAAATCATGAAAATTCTAAAGATCAAATCAAGAGACTCAAGGAATCATAAATCATAAATGTGTGTGAATCATTGAAATAATGAATTCATTACAATCTAATGAAATCATTAATACTTGAGTTAAGGTGGATGTAAGTTGTATAGAAATCAAGACCACGTGTAACACACATAAAGTCCCGGCATAAATAGTAGACTCTTGTAGTCAAGCTATATGGGCAATAACGTGAACTATCAAATGAAATCAATATCAAAAATCAAGAGAATCAAAGAGATCAAGAATCAAAGGATATCCGTAAAGTCCCTGCATATACAGTAGACCATTGGGTCAAGCTGTATGGGCATCATTAAAATCCCGGCACGCTCAGGTAGGCTCCTGGTGAGTCCTGCCTGATATGGGTCACGTGTGAGAGGGTACAACTTGGACAACCACCAACAACTAAGTCTAAATGATTGAGTCAATTAAGGGCCAATCAACATGTCTTAGTTGTATTTAAATGTTTAATTATTAATTTATTAACCATTTAATGTTATGTTTCTACAATCGTTTTTGGGAAATCATGAAGACATGGTGAACCCAGGAAATCAGAGTTTTTCAAATCGTGGAAGTCAAATCTTTTAACATAGAAATGAGTGTAGGTAAGAATGCTTAATTATCATTAATATCAATGTCCTATGCGGTTTAGTATGTGGTGGGATGGCGTCTGGGCGGGCTTGTAGGCTCGACTCTGGGGTATGCCTATACATAAGCATACCGAGCTGGATGATACAGGTGATGTTAATGAGGTTAAGGTTTTATCTAAAAGGTTTACAAAGCTATTTTTCAATAACTAAACTATATGAACTCACCAATTATGTGTTGACTTGATCTTTTTGCATGACTTCTCAGGTGACGAACAGGTCAGTTACGAAGTCATTACTTTTGGACTAGGACTTCAGATAGAAGATTTAGTATTTTGGACCTGCATCTTTTTGGAAACATCATTATACAATATATTTTTGTATATCTTGTGCAGATACAAGATTGAAATTTATGATGTTGATGATAGATTTACATTGTTAAATTATTGATGTAATTTAACTTTGTAATTCTATTATATTTAGCATTTCTCATTTATATCATGTGCAATGTAAACAATCTGATCATCACGATTATCACTCACGATATCGCGCCCCGGGAACCTTTCGCCCAACGGGGAAACCCGATCCTACCCCGCCGGCTCGGGGTGTGACAGATTGGTATCAGAGCCATGGTTATAGAGAAATATAGGTCACTTATTTAAACGGTTTGGCCTAGACTATAACCTAGGGACCCTGCATGTAGAGAATCTAACACTTAAGATTTTAGTTGCATATCTTCTTCAGCATTCGATCACTGCACTAACCAATAATGTTATTGGTTATGATCAGAATGTCACCAAAAAGACAACCATCACCACCTCCCCCTACAAACGAGATGGACCCAGCAGCCGTTGCCCTCGCCACCCTAGTTACTGAACTGATGATGGCAGTTCTCCCTGGAATCATCACTCAAGTCATGAGAGGTGAAGTGAACACTCGATGCTGCCCGAAGACGATCAAGGGAACTGAAGGATTTGCACAAGGAGAGACAAGCAAGAAGCGAAAACGGTGTCGTCCTGAGAAATCAAGAGATCTCGTAATCTACACTAAGGCCATTCCCCTTCGCCAAATGGCCGTTGCTTCGGAGTCGGAGGGTCGTAAATGTTATGCTGGAAAATCCCCCCTTTGCGCTAGCTATCACTATCACCACCGTACTGAAATCTCATGCAAGCAATGCACCCATTGTGGTAAGATGAACCATTGGGATCATCAATGCAGATCTCTGATGGAAGTAAAATGCAAACAGAGTGCTGGCAAATTTCCTTTATGTGCCAAGTGCGGTCTTCACCATGCTGAGAATAAACTGTGCAAACATTGCCTGAATTGCGGGAGGAAGGGACACTGGAGTCGCGATTGTAATAATCCCCCGACTCATAACCCGAACCCAGGAAACACTACATATCCCCTTCCTCGGCACAGCAAGGATTGTTATGTGTGCGGAATGTCTGAACACATTGCACGAGACTGTCCCGTAAGGATATCCTCAGCAGGTGCTGCACGTTCAAAGAAAATGGTTATTTTACCAACTTCTGAGGCAGATTTGGAGTGGGAAGACCCCACATGTATGTTTCATTCTGTGCGTTTGATTATTGATGGCATTTTAAATTGAAATGCATACCCCGTTGTGGTTTTAGAAGCAATAAGTTTAAGGTAACCGTAAGCAAACTCGGTGTCAATAAAAATAATAAGAACAGTAACAGAAGGAAGCCTTAGGTGAAATAAGCGTTAAGTAAATAAATAAAGATAGGGTGATTCTTAATTACAGTCTAGTTACTATAGTTAGGAAAAGAACCTTATCTACTTAGAGCATTAGAGGCTGTAGAAATTCAGACGCTAAAACTAGTGTGTAAATTTTCACTTTCTCACCTAGACCCCATAGAACTCGAATCACTTGATTTAGAGAACCCCGGTTCTAGGATGCTAGGACAGGACGAATTTTAGAACTGTGCTAGAATCATAGCTAAACTAGATAAGTAGATCAGGGGAAATCAATTGTGAATGCAAGACGAAATTATGCCAGAGACAAATATTCCGAATGAAAGATGGGCATTCCAAGTTACGGTAATGCCTCTCGGATAGAGGAATGCACCCATGGTTTTCATGAACTTCATGAACCAAGTGTGCAAACTGTATCTGGACCATTTTTTCATTTTCGTTAGGGATGATATACTGAATTATTCTAAAAGTAAGGCAAAACACGAACGACATTTCAGGAAGATTTCAGAGCTGCTAAAGGAAGAACAACTCTAGGTAAAATTCTCCAAATGTGAGGTTAGGCTAAGCATAGTAACAGTTGGAACAATAGTTACACTGGACTCTCAAAAGTCACATGACTTCGAGTAGAAGTAAGGTGAATATACATCACCTCGGAGATAGTGTAAAGGATTACTCCAAAGGATAAATTTTTACCTTTATCCTAATAGGACTACTGTATTTTAGGTAGACCTCCCCAACATATAAAGCACACTTTCAAAGCTGATAATGGATTAAACAGATGGTGAAGTATGTATAAGGTTATATCAAATAACCTAAAAATTCACCATGTGTAACTTAAGGATCTCGATCTGACGATCAAGACCTAGAGTCATGAGAATCACACATGAAACATCATGGTGTGTGTTAGATTGTAGAGCATATAGACAGCTTGAGCTGAACCCGAATGGAATACTTACTACAAAAATAGTGGGTGGATTCCGACGGTAGACGAATTGAGAAAACTTATCTTCGATGAGGCACACAAGACTAAATACTCCGTTAATCCCGGCGCTGATAAGATGTACCAAGACTTGCGTGGATTTTATTTGTGGCCGGGAATGAAGAAAGACATAGCTGATTACGTTGGTCAATGTCTTACGTGTGCAAAGGTAAAGGAGGAACACCAGAAGCCATCTGGTTTACTGGAACAGCCTGAGATTCCGCTCTAGAAGTGGGAACAAACAGCTATGGAATTCGATGCCAAGCTACCTCGCACTTCCAGTGATCATGATACCATTCGGGTCATCAATGATCAAATTCTCCTACCTCAACAGTTATAATAGTAGCTTTGAATGCACGTTATTCGAGGCTCATTAAGGCCGGAAATGTCGGTCACCGAACTGTTGGATCGAGATAGGAGATAAACGAACAACTAAACCAGATCTTAATCGAGAAACTATTGACAGAGATAGCAGATTTACATCCAGGTTCTGGCAATCATTACGGAAATCTCTAGGGACACAGTTAAATATGAGTACAGCTTACCCTCCACAAACAGACGGTCAGAGCGAACGTACAATTCAGACCTTGGAGGACATGTTAAGAACCTGTGTGTTGGATTTCGGTGGGAACTGGGATTCTCATTTGCCACTGATTGAATTCTCCTACAACAACAAATACCACAGTAGCATCGGATGTGCACCGTTCGAGGCTCTTTATGGTCGAAAATGTCAATCACCGAACTGTGAGACCGAGATAGGAAATAATCGAATAACTAAACCAGAGCTTAGTCGAGGAACTATTAACAAGGTTGTTCAGATTCAACAAAGACTACCGACAACAAGAAGCAGACAGAAGAGCTAAACCAATAAATGGTGTAAGCCGTAAAAAAAATTTTCAAGTGGGAAACCGTGTTATGCTCAAGGTATTCCCAAGGAAAGATGTATTCCATTTTTGGAATACAAGGGCAAATAAGCATCACGATACGTAGGATCGTTCGAGATCATCGAACGTATTGGTTCTATGGAATATAGACTGAGATTCACCAGATGATCTCGGTGGTGTATGTGACGTGTTTCACGTCTCGAACTTGAATAAATGTCGTACTGACAAATCGTTGTCATATCAATTGAAGGAATTCAATTGGACGGACATTTATACTTTATCTAATAATCCTCAGAAGTTATGGCTCGCCAGGTTAAACAACTAAGGCGAAGCCATACCCCGACCGCCACGGTTCGTTGGAACTCAAAGCGCATGCTCAAGTTTACTTGAAAACGCGAAGATCACGTGAAGTTTAAGTATCCCCAACTGCTTACAGAGAAAGCCGTACCCGATAACTATTCTTAAATTTCGGGACGAAATTTCTCTAACAAGGGGAGACTGTAACATCAGTGCCAGAAACGTCACCGGAACAGTGATCAACACAGTAACATGAACAGTAATTCAAGTACATAATTCAGTAGATGTTCATATACCAGTATCATTTCATGTTATCATAGAACAAACTCAAACGTGATTCACAAACAAAACTCAGAATCATGGTTCGTCAGTCAGATAACTATCTGGCAATACAGAACCATCATGTGATTATTTGTTAGGATTCTAATATGTATACACGTATGTGAGACTTTACAGAACAAAACGACATGGATGTCGTTACGTGAATGCTAAACCGACAGATTTTTCGTATAGGTGACGATCTGTGCGAATAAATCTGAAAGTTTAACGTTCTGAATGATATCCAATAATTAGAAAACAATATTGAAAAGTATAGTTATCGCCGTGTTCGTACGGGTGACGATTCGAACGAATACGCGCGACGGCCGTACGATTCGATTTTAAACCGTAAATTAATTATTTCTGAAAATTTAAAAATAAATAAAAGATATTTAGTTAATTTACTAGGAATAACTATCTAAAATAATTTTATAACTTCTATTTTAAAACCGGATCGTTTCGATACGAAAACGACGAGAAACCGACGATTCTACGCGAAACCGAGCGAAACCGAACGAACCCGGGTATTTTCACCTCATTTAATGAGGCATTCAAGCCTTCCAACCACCACCACCAACTCATCTCCTTCATAAAAATTCCTTCCACTCTCTCTAGAATTCTCCACCTTCTCTCTAAGATTTCTCACTCAAATCTCAACCATTTTGAGTGTTCTTGGTGTCAAAATAACCCCCATCACTAGTAGAACTCGAAAGTACAACCGATCTGAGCTTCCAACCGATAGATTCGAGGTGATATTCTTGTTTTGGTTCGGTTTAAGGGTTTTGAAAACCCTAATCTCGATCCCACCATCTTAACCGGTTTTACCACCTTTCAGCCTTTAGGATTCATACTATAGCACATTAAAAAGGAATAGGAACAAACCCCACTCGAAGCACCAGTCGATTTAGTCGAACACCATGGCTGGCTCCTCCTTGGTTCGACAGGCCGAATGGCCAGATTAGGTCACCGAAAGGCTTAGGCCGAATGGCCAGCCTCAGCCGAAAGGCCTCATTCGATCGGCCCCAGCCCATTCGGCCATTTCCCTTTCGTTCGGCACTTATGCGGCCAACCCTCCTTCGCACGAACCAGGACTCACTCGGCCAGTGACTCTTTCTGTCATTTCTCCATTCGGCCAGCTGCCACATTCGCGCAGCACCTCCACCATTCGTCCCTCTGATTCGGCCCATGCTATTCGGGTAAGCTCATTCGGTCAACCCTAGTCGGCCAAGGTGATTCATTCGCTTGGCCCTATCATTCGGACCATCTGTTATTCGGCAACCAGGTCAGACCCTCCTCATTCGGCCCAAGCCTGGTCCTTTGGTAAATCGTATGGGTTGAACACTATTCGGCCGTGAGTCATTGGCTAGGAAATTGGGGTTGGTCACCTTGCATGCATGTATGATGTATGTGTGTGCATGGAAGCCACGTTGTGGTTCATGACATGTTATCAACTTGGGTGATCTAGAAATCAAGTATGGATTAAAAAGGTAGAGGTTAACATGGTGTCACTAGGAGGCAATAAACTAAGGCTTTCTTGACAACAAGGGGTTTTAGGGTTTTAATAATAAGCAATTTCATAAAACAAGGCATCAACTAAACACTGATTGATAACACTAGATTGTGCCAAAACAATTGAGAAACCACCAGGGCTCAAAGCTATAATATGGGGTTTAGAGTGTTGATTTGAGTATTAACACTTAACCCTTAAGAAAATCCATAAAATTTGTAACTAACCTAGATGATTCACTAGAATTATATGGGCTTAGTTAATCAAACAACTAAAAAGAAATCATTTGAATGGTCAAGTTGAGTAATGGGCCGAGGTTGGCCCAATGGGTTTAACTTAAGCTCATCATGTTATTAGTATTCATCTTTTAAATAATAATATTTTAGTAAAGGTAAATGACTTATAAACCTTATTAAATTAATTAAATGATTTTTCCTAAATAAATGTTTAACTTAAAATGAATTAGTTTGAAAATGTTTTACTTAAAGACTTTAATTGATTAATGTGGGATTAAGGTTACTACTGGGTAATAAGTTAGACTAAGTTAGATGAAGTCTTAGAAACACATTAGTAATCTAGGACACTTAGTTGCACACCGAGACCAAACACTAGATACGACGTCCATTATTAATACTTATCGTATTCGAATTCTCTTAAAACAACTCTGGAACTGAAGATACTTAGGTTACAACAACGAGCACGCATTTTGTGGGAATTCTAAATAGAGCAACACAGGTGAGTTCATTGCCCCTTTTCTAAACATTTTTGTTTTAAAACGCGGGGCTGAGAAGCATGCGTAAACTGTTTTATTTAAATTGTTTACTTAAATTCTTTTATTTATTATATGTTTTACATATAAATGATTGTTTATACTCCTAGACTCCTGTCTAGGTAATCATTATGCAGAATTAACGAACAAGCTAATTAAATTGCTCTTACGAGTAATACTTTAATTCTAAGACTCTAAACAAACCCTTAGTCCATCAAACTCAAATTCAAGAATCTAAATTCAAAGTGAAACCAAAAGAACTAAAGCTAAAGACCATGTTCAAAGAAATCTAATTCAGTGTGTGATCTAGAAATAAAGGATCCTAATCAAGAATTCAGTTATCATTGTGAAATCATGAAAATTCTAAAGATCAAATCAAGAGACTCAAGGAATCATAAATCATAAATGTGTGTGAATCATTGAAATAATGAATTCATTACAATCTAATGAAATCATTAATACTTGAGTTAAGGTGGATGTCAGTTGTATAGAAATCAAGACCACATGTAACACACATAAAGTCCCGGCATAAATATTAGACTCTTGAAGTCAAACTATATGGGCAATAACGTGAACTATCAAATGAAATCAATATCAAAAATCAAGAGAATCAAAGAGATCAAGAATCAAAGGATATCCGTAAAGTCCCTGCATATACAGTAGACCATTGGGTCAAGCTGTATGGGCATCATTAAAATCCCGGCACGCTCAGGTAGGCTCCTGGTGAGTCCTGCCTGATATGGGTCACATGTGAGAGGGTACAACTTGGACAACCACCAACAACTAAGTCTAAATGATTGAGTCAATTAAGGGCCAATCAACATGTCTTAGTTGTATTTAAATGTTTAATTATTAATTTATTAACCATTTAATGTTATGTTTCTACAATCGTTTTTGGGAAATCATGAAGACATGGTGAACCCAGGAAATCAGAGTTTTTCAAATCGTGGAAGTCAAATCTTTTAACATAGAAATGAGTGTAGGTAAGAATGCTTAATTATCATTAATATCAATGTCCTATGCGGTTTAGTATGTGGTGGGATGGCGTCTGGGCGGGCTTGTAGGCTCGACTCAGGGGTATGCCCTATACATAAGCATACCGAGCTGGATGATACAGGTGATATTTATGAGGTTAAGGTTGTTACCGAAGAGGTTATCAATGTTATCTTGTGTATTTTAAACTGTTAAACAGAGTGTTTTAAATCTTGGATGATCATAGAATTTAATGGTAGATAAAATGCTTAATTATCATTAATATCAATGTCCTATGTGGCTTAGTATGTGGTGGGATGGCGTCTGGGCGGGCTTGTAGGCTCGACTCAGGGGTATGCCCTATACATAAGCATACCGAGCTGGATGATACAGGTGATGTTAATGAGGTTAAGGTTTTATCTAAAAGGTTTTCAAAGCTATTTTTCAATAACTAAACTATACGAACTCACCAACCATGTGTTGACTTGATCTTTTTGCATGACTTCTCAGGTGACGAACAAGTCAGTTAAGAAGTCATTACTTTTGGACTAGGACTTTAGATAGAAGATTTAGTATTTTGGACCTGCATCTTTTTGGAAACATCATTATACAATATATTTTTGTATATCTTGTGCAGATACAAGATTGAAATTTATGATGTTGATGATAGATTTACATTGTTAAATTATTGATGTAATTTAACTTTGTAATTTTATTCTATTTAGCATTTCTTATTTATATCATGTGCAATGTAAACAATCTGATCATCACGATTATCACTCATGATATCGCGCCCCGAGAACCTTCCGCCCGACGGGGAAACCCGATCCTACCCCGCCGGCTCGGGGTGTGACAATCCATATACTTTTTTTTATGATGGTATACCTAGACACCATCGTGTTTTAAAGGAGCGGAGTCCATGTCCTCATTGCAGCGCAAAATTATTTCCATTTGAATTTGCTACCTTTTGTTGTATGAGCGGGAAAACAAAGTTAGCAAATTCGCAAATTCCCAATGAATTGTTCTGCCTTTTCACATCACAAGATGAGATTGGAAAAATATTTAGGCAGAATATACGTGCTTATAACACCAATTTTTCTTTTGCCTCAATGGGTGTGACATTGGCTGAAACAATGAACAATATGAGAGACGGTGTTTATACCTTTCGTGCCCATAAAGGAATATATCACAAGATTGATCAATTGGTTCCAAGGGACGGAGAACCTAAATATTTAAAATTATATTTTTATGATCCGGATACCGAGTTAGATCAAAGACTCCAATGGCCAAATCTTGATCGAAGTATTACTCAGATGTTGACACGTGCTCTTTCTGCAAACCCATACGTCAACGCATTTCGTAGTCTAGGGGAATTAGGACCTCTGGACAACTATCGAATCACATTGAATGCTTCTGTGGAGCTTGACCAAAGAGTGTATAACCGACCAACGACATCTGAGGTTTGACTAATGTTATTACATTTATGAAATAAAATTTCATGCATATAGTTAAATTTTTTAAGTTAATTACAACACACTATTATATAGGTTGCTGGTATTTTTGTTGAAGGAAACGACAATCTAAGTTCCTACAAAAGAAGTATTGTCGTTTATGGCAGGTCTGATTATGGTCAAACTATTCGGCCATACTTTGGTTGTTATGATCCATTGTCGTATCCTTTATTTTTCCCTAACGGTGAGTCAGGCTGGCATTCTAACATATCACAGGAAGGAGTATCGATCAATGAAGTTCATAATAATGAAGACAACATTGACGAGGAAATGGCAGGTATCAACAATTGTCATATCCTTTTTAAATGAATAGCTTAAATATAATACATTAATGAGTATTATTATCTTTTAACATTACTTTTATTCAGATCCTAGCACACGACATGGTCGGAAAACAGTGGCTATGCGAGAGTACTGCTGTTACAAGTTCCAAATTCGCTCAACAGAGAACGTGCTTTTGTTTGGTGGTAGATTGCTACAACAATTTGTTGTGGAACTTAGTGCAGTCGTGTTTGCTTTGAAGATATGGAGACATTATCTTTATGGCACTAAGTGTGTAGTCTTTACAAATCACAAGAGTTTGCAACATATTCTCAATCAGAAAGAACTTAACATGAGACAACGGAGATGGGTTGAACTATTGAATGATTATGACTGTGAAATTCGCTACCATCCTGGCAAAGCGAATGTAGAAGCAGATGCGCTTAGTCGCAAGAGTCATGCTCAAATCCATAGTGTCCGAGTGC
This sequence comes from Mikania micrantha, assembly GCA_009363875.1. Classification (NCBI taxonomy): domain Eukaryota; kingdom Viridiplantae; phylum Streptophyta; class Magnoliopsida; order Asterales; family Asteraceae; genus Mikania; species Mikania micrantha. Next base: position 18,331,214 of record CM018695.1, read on the forward strand.
ACACTAATCTCCATAATGATGTTCTCACAACCCAACAACACTCATTGATTGACTCAAGATAACTTGAAAAATGAGATGTCTTGCGGGGCTGAGCTACTATTGGAATTAAAGATGATGGTTTAATGTATTATTTGAATCGTATGTGGATACCGAATAGAGATGATCTTAGGATGATGATTTTGGATGAAGCTCATAAGTCTCATTACTCAATCCACCCGGGTGCTGACAAGATGTATCAAGACCTTAGAGCCTTGTACTGGTGGCCTGGAATGAAGAAGGGCATTGCTGAGTATGTATCTAAGTGCCTTAACTATGCCAAAGTCAAGGCAGAACACCAGCGACCTTCGGGATTGTTAATACAACCATAAATACCCATGTGGAAGTGGGAGAATATATCCATGGATTTTATTACCAAACTCCCACGAACCGCAAGCAGTAAGGATAGTATTTGGGTGATAATTGATAGATTAACCAAGTCGGCTCATTTCTTACCGATACGCGAGACGTACCCTGTGCGGAAGTTAGCGCGTATCTATGTTGATGAGATTGTTAGTCGACATGGAATTCTCTTGAGCATAATATCGGATCGTGATGCTCGTTTCACGGCACGATTTTGGGAATCAGTTCATGAAGCTTTTGGAACAAGATTGGATCTTAGCACCGCTTATCATCCTCAAACGGATCGCCAAATGGAGCAAATGATTCAGACACTTGAAGATATGTTGAGAGCTTGTCATCGATTTCGGTGACAACTGGGATAGCCATCTACCATTAGTCGAGTTCTCGTATAACAACAGTTATCACTCGAGCATTGGTATGGCGTCGTTTGAAGCTCTTTATGGTAGAAAATGTCGGTCCCCTATTTGTTGGACCGAGATCGGCGAATCACAGATCACTGGTCTTGAGATTATTAAAGAAACGACAGACAAGATTCACCAGATTCGCGACAATCTGTTAGCTGCTCGCAGTCGACAGAAGAGTTACGCGGATAAACGACGGAAACCTTTTGAGTTTGAAGTTGACGATATGGTATTACTTAAAGTATCACCCTGTAAAGGAGTGGTACGATTCGGGAAGAAGGGTAAGCTTGCTCCACGTTATGTTGGCCCTTTTAAGATCCTTGAACGGATCGGGAAGGTTGCCTACAAGTTGGAACTTCATCCTGAACTTAGCAATGTACACCCGACGTTTCACGTGTCCAATTTAAGAAAATGCTTAGCTGATCAGGATATTCGGGTACCACTCGAAGACATCCGCGTCGATGATACCATGCACTTCGTTGAAAAACCAGTCGAGATAATGGACCGTGAGGTTAAGAAACTCAAACGCAGTAGAATTCCAATTGTCAAAGTACGATGGGAGTCGAAGCGTGGTCCAGAATTCACCTGGGAGCGGGAAGATCAGATGAAGCTTAAGTATCCACATTTATTCACTACAGTCACTCCAAGTTGAATTTCGGGACGAAATTCCCTTAACTAGGGGAGACTGTAACATCATTGTACTTCAGGTTGTCCGTACATGTTTAACTGTACTGTTATGACCTGATATGATAAATATTAATGATGATTGCTATGAATTATTGGATGTCATTACTATTGGTATACATATTGAGAACCTATGATTTTATAGCATAAACCATGGGAAGTTTAGTTGAAAAACAACTAAACATAACCCGAGAGTTTATTGCACATATTATGGATTATTGGTTTGGAATGGAAAGGAATTAGGAGTTGGTTATTTTTTGGTTACTAAACAGAGTCAAGGACACATGGTCATGGTTTATCAAAATAGCGGTGGGACGGTGGCTGGGGAGGTTGCGACCTACCCCTACATATGCCCTATACATATGCATATTTCGGTCTATCACGGATGTGTCAGTGATATGGTTTAGTGGGATTTGGATTGAGTATTTATAATATTAAAGATAATCAAATTAATGGAAATGATTACACGATGGTGAGGTTACGAACATAACTTAAACGCGAATATTAATTCGGAAATATTAACTTAATAATGTATTCGCGTGGGTGACGATTCACACGAATATAATTATTAAGAATAATATTCTGAAACCATATTCCATTACTCGTAAATCAAATTGAAATACGATACAAGCGTTGGATTCAGAAAAGTGACGATCTTTACGAATACGTACGCAAGTAACGCGTTTCGACAAGATGACAAAATAATATTTAACGATATTAAAATAAATAAAAATTTAAAAACGTTTATTAGGAATTACAACCTAAAACGAAAACGAACGAATCGTTATACTGAAATAATTAATTTAACGAAAGTAAACTGAGACATATTATTTAAACGATTTCATTTTAAATCATTTTATTAAAACGAAACCTATTTATTTAAACGTTTTATGTTTTAAATGTGTTTTACGATAAAAACCGAGCATTTTATAATTATTATCGTGAAATAAGCGAGACCGAGCACACGGGAACGACACGATGTATAAAAGATGGAAAACCTTCCATCTCTTTCATTTTCTCAAGCTTCTCTCTCTCTCTCTAAACTTGCTAACCCGCCACCATCCTCTCTCTCTACCTTTTCTCACTCGTTTCTCAACCGATTCAAGAGATCTTGGTGTCCAAATGACCGTGTGATCGAGGAGAACAAGATTCCACGATAAAATCTCATGTTTAGTCGGCATTTTGAGGTAAATCTAAAGCTTTATTCTCGGTTTTGTTGTGAACCTCGAAATCTATAACATGTTGATGCTTTAACCGAACTAAACACATAGAATCATTGAAGTAAAAGGTTGTAGATCATGTGGAAACCCTAGAAATAAACCTGTAATAGATCTATGCAAAGAAGATGATGGCGAGTAGTGGTTCGCAACCCAGCTAGATCGGCCGAACCTCCATGAATGCTAGGTGGAGGGAGCCGAACCTTTGTCCCTGCAAACCCAGCTCCACGAATCTTCCCTTGTTCCAACTAGCTGGCACCAAACCTGGAATCTTTTGGCCGAACCTATGGCCTACGAACCTAGGGTTAGCCAAACCCTAGGGGCAACGAACCTCACTGGGTGACGAACTTTATGGGTCACGAACCCAAGGGAAACGAACCTATGGCTTTCTTGGTCAGCCGAAGCTTTAGCCTTAACCGAACCTATGGACCACGAACATGGACTTATGGCCGAACCTGAGAACCAGCGAACCTCTTAATGGCCGAAGCTTCCACCCAGCGAATCTATACTCTCTACGAACCCTGCATGGCCAACCTTCATCCTAGCCAAACCTTCTTTGGCGAACCCTGGACCATGCGAACCCTTAGACACTTAGCCGAACCTATGGCGTAATAAGGTGCAGGTTAGCTATAATCTAAGAAAAAAATCAAAATTGAGGCTTTGAACTAGAAATAAGGATAATTGATGGGACAAGAAATATATGGGGATCCATGCATGCATGAAACATATTAAGTGACCACCTTTTATTAATAAAGGTAAGTCTTGAATTATGAAATTTTTGCATGACTTAAATAGCTTATGAGAATGACCCAAAATATAATTTTCTTAAACTTAAATTAGGTTTTGAAACTTAGATTAGGATGGTTAATATAATCAACGTGCATGCATGCAAATATGAAAGTGTATATAAATTTATAAGGTTTATTACCTTTACAATGTGTACAACTTTTATATTCTTCCTAAAACCATTATAAATAGATTGATTTAAACTAAGTTAATGAAATACCTATGGGTTTAAAGCAAATCTATATAGACACTCAATAGTAATAAAACGCTTATGCTTATAAACACGAACACATATTAAATTACAGATTTTTGAGTTGCATTTGATTTCACGTACGTGAGCGCGCATTTCACAAGAACACTAATTCTAAGGACTCAGGTGAGTTGTCATAACCTCCTTTTATTCCCGTTTTGTTTTTAAACTTGGAGGTGGAACATGTATACCACTTTAAATATTATTTTGATAACACATGGGTGACACCTGGATTATCAATATGACATTCATATTAATGAATTATTATTAATTATGGATTGAGATGGATTATTACTTTTCCGTGAGTCATTGTTAGTTGAGTTGACTTAAGTCCTCCGCAATGATTGAGTTACTGTTGGTGAGTTGACTAACATCCTCCTAAGTGATTCCACTGTTGGTTGAGTTGACTACGGTCCTCCGCAGTGCACGAAGACACTTATAGGAATATCGTTGGATGAGTTGACTGAGGTCCTCCGCGATGATTCCGCCGTTGATTGAGTTGACTGAGGTCCTCCGCGGTAACTTATATTGATATGATTATGATGACTGATGCTTATTGAATTGATGTGATTGGTTGAACATAGGTGGATAATTATTTGTGATTATTGTGTATGTGATTACTTGGATTGTTTGGACGTTGTGTTTGTTGAATTTTGGCAGTGTTGGATTATTTCGTAGGTGCACATGTGGATTTTCTTGGGGAAATTATAAACTTTTATAAACTCATTTATAATCTTTCTTAAACATTTTATAAACGTTTTGATGCATAAAAACTTATGATTTCTCACCAACTACTTCGTAGTTGACACTTGATTTTCTACATGTTTCAGGAAACGAGGAGAAGTAGGTAGAGCATGATAGCTCTACATCTTTTGGACATCGTCAGTTAGGGTCTTGGACTTAGCTAAAATAACTAAAATTCTGAAGACTAGAGTTTAGTTAGTTTAGCTAAATCTTTTGTGTATTTGATGTAACTAATTCATGATGAACATGATTTTTAATGTAATTAATTTGGTTGATTAAATGATATGTGATGATTTAATTATATGTTCACGAGCTTATGAACAATCTACACATCTCTCGTGGCATCCTGACGTTTCCGCCATCGGTCGGGGTGTTACAAACTAACACATCCGAAGTTGCACGAGCTTGTTGTCAGACACATGATTCATGGTCCTTGTGGACGCTTACGTTCAAACAGTCCTTGTATGCAGGATGACCCTCCCATTTGTCGGTTTCGTTATCCTAGACAATTTAATGAACAGCCAACCCAAGGAGATGATGCATATCCATTATATCGAAGGAGAGATACTGGAATAAAAGTGGATGTATGGGAAAAAATATGGATAACAGATGGGTTATCCCATATAATCCAAGTCTTTTGCTGATGTTCAACTATAACATCAAAGTCGAGGTTTGCTCAAGCATAAAATCAGTGAAATATTTATTCAAGTATGTTTACAAAGGCCATGATAAACAATTTATTCAAGTTGAGTAAGATCAAGAAGAACAACAATCTGTCATTAATGAGATTAAAAAATTTCAAGATGCACGCTATGTATCGCCGCCAGAGGCTATGTGGCGCATTTTTTCCTTCTCTCTTTCACAGATTTATCCAGCTGTGTTAGCCTTACAACTTCATCTCCCTAATAATCAGATAGTTAGGTTCAGTGATAATGATATAATGTCTGAGATTGTTGATAGGGAAAGAGATAAGAGAACTATGTTGACTGAATTTTTTGAAACAAACAGAACAAACGAATCATGAAGACAATATATGTATAAAGATTTTCCCAAACACTACACTTGGAATGGAACCACCCGTCGTTGGAATCCCCGTTTACATAAAACATAGAGGGGTCGTATTGTTTCAGATAATCTAGCTGAAGGAGAAAGGTACTATTTATGGCTACTTTTGTCAAATGTTAAAGGTACTACTTCATTTAATGATCTTTGCACAGTTAATGGTGTCAGTCACACCACATTTTGAAAAGCATCTCTTGAGCTAGGCTTAATAGAAAACGATGAAAGTTTATCACATTGTCTCACAGAAGCCTCACTATTTCAGTCCCCGAATGCCTTAAGAAGGTTATTCGCGACCATCATAATTTTTTGTGAACCAGGAGATATTCGAAAGTTATGGAACGATCACTTTGATTCACTATCAGAATATCGTCTTTTACATTGTCAAAGTGTCGAACGAGTTCGGAATATGGTTCTTACTGATATTGAGGTGTTTATAAGATCTATGGGTAAAAATCTCCATGATTTTGATCTGCCAAACATAACAGCAGATGTTAACGTGCACCATGTAACACATCGTGAGGTACAAGAAGATAACGAGATAGTTGTGGATGTTGAACACTTACGTGCCAAAGATTTGCTTAATTCTGTCCAAAGAAACGTGTTTGATGAAATCATGTTGCATGCTGATAATGATTTATCAGGAGTGTTTTTTATAGATGGTCCATGTGGAACGGGGAAAACATTTTTCTACAAAGCTTTGCTTGCCGAAGTTCATTCACGTGGTCTTATTGCAATTGCTACAGCTTCATCAGGTGCTGTAGCTAATAATATGCCTGGAGGGAGAACCGCTCACTCAAGGTTCATGATTCCCATTAATCTAGATAATAATTCTTTGTGCAACATTAAAAAACAAATTGGAGCTGCTGCACTAATTAGGCATTCCAAAATAGTCATTTGGGATGAAGCATCGATGGCAAAACGACAAGCGATTGAGGTAGTCTATCGAACACTCCAAGACATTATGGGTGTTAGTCTTCCATTTGGTGGAAAGATAATGGTTATGGGAGGTGACTTCAGACAAGTTTTACTGGTTATTAAACGAGGCACTCGAGCACAGATTGTAGACTCGAGCCTACGAATGTCGTCTCATTGGTCAGTAACCAAAAAGATGCGTTTGACCACAAATATGAGAGCCCGTAATGATCCTTTGTTTTCTGATTTTCTTTTAAGAGTTGGTGACGGAAATGAAGAGGCTGTTGAAGGAAGTTTTATTTGCATACATGATGACATGACCATTCCATTCACCATCCCAGAGAACTCAATCAAAGAGTTCATCAATGTCATCTTTCTGTAGGTTGAAACCAATTTGTATTCTTCTGATTATATCATCTCTAGAGCAATATTATCTACCACCAATGACAGCTTCAATGAGATTAATGATCAAATGATTGACCTTTTTCAAGGGGAGGAAAAGATTTACTACAGTTTTGACGAAGTAGAAAATGATCGTCGCAACATTTATCCGATCGAGTTCTTAAAATCACTTACTGTTAGTGGCTTGCCTCCTCATAAGCTTCGATTAAAACTTGGTTGCCCTATTATTTTGTTACAGAACATCGACCCATCACATGGTTTATGTAATGGAACATGATTGATTTGTAAAGGGTTCCAGCATAATGTTATTGATGCAGAAATTGTTGTTGGTCAACACAACGGAAAAGGAGTATTTTTGCCAAGAATTCCTCTATGTCTTTCTGAAGACGACATGTTTCCATTCAAGCTTAAAAGGAAACAATTTCCGATTCAACTTAGCTTTTTCAATGACAATCAATAAAGATCAAGGACAAACAATTCCACATGTTGGTGTTTACCTACCAAATTCAGTATTCTCACATGGACAACTTAATGGGGCATTGTCAAGAGGGATCTACGCGAAAATACGAAGGTGTTGGTGCATCCTGCTAAGGATTTTGGACGAGACAGTGTTTACACATCTAACGTTGTTTTTCGTGAAGTGTTGCACGATGATTCAAATGCATGTGTTATTTAAGGTAATTTAATAATAGTTTTTGATAATATTATACTATTTTTATAATATATTGACTTTATTCATTTCTCTCTTAAATAAATTAGGATTCTACTTTGGTTGGAATGAAGAAAAAGCGGAAGACATGGCTTGTGTATTCGGTTTTCTTTTTTACAAGATCATAGTGTATGTAATTATCTTTATTTATTTGTGTATTTTAATTTAATTTAGTTTGTAAAAGTAATTACATAGATAATTCACACATTACTTTGTACATAAAACACGAACACTATCTGTTTCTCGAAAGCAGTGATAAATTAGAAAAATATGAACACCGCGTTGTATATTGTTGTTGCCGCCGCCGCATCGCACGGGTTTCCGACTAGTACATAAACACACATATTTGAGAAGGAATGAGGAGATATTGATGCTAGGATGTGCAGATCAGTATACAAAGTCAAGATTTAAAGAGTTGGTTCATTTAAGTATATTATCTAATTTCTTAATTAAACTTATAAATTTAAGTGTTTAATATAATATTAATTTATAGGAACAGAAAATAAACCGCATCAGGAATCATTCTTGCATAATGGTTATAAGGGTAGATTAAACAAAAACATCATCAAATATATATTGAGAAGTTATAAGTTGTCACCCAGTCAAGAAAAACTCCAGGTGAATGCATTTAGCTTGTTTTTTTAAATATAAATGAATTTTTGAGATTGGTATGTTTAAACTTTGATGCATATAGGGATACTATGTAACCAACATTTAGGCGATTAGTATAGGTATGATTTGCAAATTGTATCCGCATATGGGTGAAATTCCACATGCGTGGCTGGTACGGGTGGGCTAGAAGGTTATACGTAAGACACACTCCGCATGCAATCTAACCAATGACCAGCCGTGGGCTGGGAGGAACAAAACATAAGACTCGTTGTGCTATAGTTTCTAACCAGTGACGGTTATAAACGAGTGTATGCAGTAGTTGTATCAATTAGTGAAATAACCAGTAAAATGTGTAGTATTGCCAATATTACTTATGGTTAAAGGACCGAACATGATATGCTTACATATCGAGTCTGTTACTTGTATTCACAAACATTATGTTAACGTTTTATTTTCAAAAACTTTTCAGGTAATAATGAATGCTAAATTAGAAGCAAGATTAGATGTTTAAGGTCAATGCGCACCTTAAGCAAAGGTCTTGTAGCGAAACCATGGGGTTGTTGGAATTATACTTCCAAGTCTGAATAAACTAAAAAATTATGAAACAGTGTGTAATATATGTTTATGTAAATCTAGTTTTATTGTGAAATAAATATGAAAGTTTTCTATAAAATCCTCAAAAGTTATTTGTGAGTCATGAAATGCGGTTTTCATATCTATGCATATGAATTATTTACAAAAGTATGAGAAATGTAAAATAATGATTTCTGCTGCGTAAAATTATGAAATTTATGAAACAATAATTTCGCTTAAAAAGAAAAATAAACTCTGACCGAGACGTATCCATGGAACCAATCGGGTCGCAGCGCCCGGGTCGCCGAGAGCCCGGGGTGTGACAAAAACAAAACAAGAAAAAACCAAAACTGAATTTTTTGGTACGGTTTTTCATATTATAAAAACCAAAAAAAACCGAACCGAACTAATTTTTAATCTTTTTTAAAATTAATATATGCAATTGGTGTTTCGTAAATTAATTTATGAATTATCTATTGTTAAACATGTTTATATTTTCAATATTGAGTGTGAGAAAGAACAAAAAAAACAAAAACAAAATAAAAAAAACAAAAACTGAAAACCGAACTGGACCGGAAAAAAAGGAAAACCGAAAAACCGAAAACCAAATTGTTCATAATAACTAAAAACCGACTAGGTCGTTTTGGTTTTGGTTTTTGCCAAAAATTGAACCGAATCGAACCAAGCATACCCTATATACAATGAGTAAATACGGAGCATATAAGAAAATAAAAAAATAGTCGAGAATATAACGGAATTAAAGAGAAAAATGAGACGAATATAATTGTGCAATTTTTTTAAAAAAATAATATAGTATAAAAAGTTATAAATGTTTAAAAAGAGAGGTGGTAAACTTTATATAAAAAATTAGATTTATTAAAATATATTAAATGTTAACATTTTTTATCACCATATTAAATTTAGTTTTTTAGGTGCTTATAAAATGTCTTAAATGCTCTCTCTATTAGAAAATAAAAAATGACACATGCCACGATCTTATACAGTTACTTTTTAAATTAACCATTGTATAATAGTTAATGAGTTAGTTCATTTTTATGGGTTATATTTTATTTCTTTCCCTATTTATATATACATATAAATGTACATACACAACATATATGTGTACATATATGTGTGTATATATGTATTGTATTTGTATGTGCGTGTTTATATGTATACAGATACGTGTACACATACATACATACATACATACGTCGTACGTACGTACGTACCTACGTACATACATGCATGCATGCATACATACATACATGAGAATTAACAAATAGAAAGTTTATTTTTCTTAAGACTGCTAAAAAAATTTTCAAAACCCCCAAAACCGCTCAAATGAACTTTTATTGAACTCATTATGATGATGTTAGAGTTGTATTGTCGAACATTACATTATTAGCTTTTAAGTGTTAGCTTTAACATTTATCTATAAAATTTAGGTTTTATGGCTTGGTTTTCACTTTTATGATTTACCTTTATTCTTTAAGGTTTTATTTTAAAGTTTAGGTTTTAGTATTATGGTTTATGATTTAGGTTTAACGTATGGGGTTTAAGGTTCGATACGCCGGTTCTGCTGACGGAAAAATGGGTTCGTTCGGAGTTTTTTTGGGTTGGCTTTCAGGTTAGAAAAATCATCTTTAACATTTTTAGGCTAAATAAACTTTTTTGGGGAATGTTTTATACATACATACATACATACATATATTTATTTATGATTTATAAATTATAACTATGCTTGTATGTATATGAATTTAATTTCCTGAATGACAACATATTATGATATCATTTTCATATGACAAGTTATGGAATAAAAAATAGAAATAATAAAACATGCCGTTTGGTTTTATCCTTGAAGCTCCTTTGTTCATGTCAATTAGCAAATGTCTTAATCTCCATCATCTTGAATTATTTTTTAAAATATTTATTTAAATATTAATTTTCAAACTAAAATAAACTAAATAATGGAAACTTACAATCGTCTTTACGTTGTTGGCTAATCTTTTTACATTAGATACATCGAGATTCGTCGATGGAAACCATGTGGAAATATTTTGGGTGATTGATGAAGAAATATAATATTTAAAATGTATTAATAACATATTATTATAATGAACAAATTTATACTACTGGAATTTAGAAATTTGTTATTTTGTTTGATATTCTAATGTGTGTCGCCTTCATCTTTTCATTTTTAAGACGAATTTATTAGTTTATAATTGCGTAAGTTTGTGCAAATTAATTCAACAAAATTCTAATTGTGTAAATTGATATATTTAGGGGTGTTTAGGGATGGCAAAAAAATGTATCCAACGGGTTTATCTGAAACCCACAACATATGATACGTGTATTCCCGAAATTGACTAGTATTGAGCCGAGTATGGGATTAATTTTTAATATTTTTGCTGGTTTGGGACGGGCATGAGATTTGTTCATATTACTCGTCCTGATTACCCAATTATATGTACATGTTTACCCGTCTCGCTTACATGCCCTATGTACCCGATTATAAATATACATTTACCTGATACACCTGATTTTCTTTTCTCAGATATATATATATTGTTTTTAGTCATAATTGATTTCTAATTTTCACATTCTGGTTTCCATTTATTTATTGGTGTATTCTTTTGAATTTTAATTACAGAGAAAATATTTGAATGAAGAGCGTGAAAAGCAAGCACATATGTTGGGGTTATGGTAGCAAGTGAAATAGGAACTAAGAAAAAAACCTAAACGATGCTAATCAACTTTTGTTGTCCTAAACGATGTTAATTAATTTATGGCCTTTTGAATTTTTCATGTTATTTGATATAACCAACAATTTGTTCTTGTCATGTTTAATATATAATTTGTGGTTATTAAAAAAATAATTTTATTATTAGTTACCACTTACCCGATACATACCCGACGGTTTTACACCACTTATTTTTCAACGGGTATTTTAGCTAACTAACGGGTATACCTGAAACCACTAGTATACGTACCCAATACCCGGCGAGATAATACTCGATAGATTTTGGGTCATGTATATGACATGTTTTTATAATCGAGTATAAGGTTGAGATTACTCAAACATGTCCCAAGCCTAACCCATTTTCATCCCTAATGTTAGTTCGGTTTTAAATAAGTACGACTGAATGCGATCTATATTTTTATTCATGTCAAAGACAATATAGTTTTATCTTGGTAACAATTAAAATTATGTTGTATTTTAGCTATAGCATTTAATATTTATTTAAGAACACGAGTAATGATAGACTTATTTAAATTTAAACAACTAATAAATCAAACTCAAATAACTTTTTTGAATTGATTTATTTTTCACTAACATTGTTTCTGGGAGCGAGTTCTTTCAAAAAAAGAAGAAGAAGAAGAAACAAAGAAAGAGAATAAGAGAACTAATTTATACCATCTGGTAATATTAGTTTAATGGTTGTAACCAAGTGAGATTTAACAAAAAGTAATTTAGTTTTACTTTTCTTTTTTGAACGGCTTGAAACGACGACACCCAAGATGTGATTTCAACCGTCTCCTTAAATTTGATACTTTGTGTGTACACCTGAGCCCACCTTAGGAGGAATTCCACAGTAGGTAAACCCTATTATCTTGTCTTAGCAAATATGTCTTGGTTCAGTTTCAACCCAAAACGTCCTATAGAAGAGTCAATAAAGTAACCATTTGAGTATCTTTCGTTGGCAACATAAGATTTCTTTATTTATTAGATGCATTTCCTCTTAGATAAAAAGAGAAGGAGAAGGGCTGGTGGGGAGGGGGTGTTCATACGTGAATCAAACCTCATCCAAAGATTGAACAATTAATCAAGAAAAACTTCAAAAGTCACTTAAATTGAACAATTTTAAATGATCAATCAATGATTAAATGTGTCACACCCCCATATTCATGTCCTTCTAAGGGCGAGACGCAGATTGGTTGATAATGCAGGATTGTAGTCTTCAGTCACACTTGCGAGACCTACAAGTCTGTTTACAAATGTATGTCCAATAAATTGGATAAAATGGTTTTGATAAATCAGAGTTGCGGAAGCTTGAGTTTAAAAGTCTTCCAATGAGAATTACAAAATGAAAATATGGATGTGTTTCAATTGTTTAGGCATTACACATTAAAACCAAAATAACTAAAATGTTTCAAATGTTCAAAAGACAATCGTAGATGCATGAGGCGTCAACACAAAGGTTGGTGAGAGCACACGTTTTATAACAATGTAAACAGTAAACGTTTGCAGGACTACATAACATTACAATGCAATACCGATATAAGCCTTCCGCCATGTCCATCACATGACAATGGCAATGTGTTTTGTTAATTTTGCATCCATTCCGATCACCAATTGGGTTGGCCATCCAACACAACGAACGGGCTTGTTAGGCCAAATAATATTATTCAGAATTATCACGCTGAGCACCACACACTATTAACGATTCGATGTGTTTGTAAGGACTTTGGTGTGATGTGTCGCACATATGTATAAATGTTAAAAGCATGTAACGATGTATCCAAAAATGTTTGTTGTATCAAAATTTATTTGTATGCATGTTTTCTCCCCCAAGGTCGAAAAGAGGAAAAGGGCGTGAACTCGCCTAATATTGCAGTTCCTGTTTGCGTTTACTAGCACCTGCTAGGTACCACCTATAATCATATAGGTTTATGAGTTTGTGTTTTTGTTGATTTTGGGTTCTGTTGTATCACATACAACTCCAAGTGTTTGTGTGTTCAACATAGTATTCTTGTGTTTACTCGTGCTGACCCAACGACCCGTTGGTAACACATTTGCATTTGTTATTGTTTGTTTGTGCACAATGTTGAGCATAACATTTAAGTAACACATTATTATAATTCCTATGATTCTAATCATAGCAACGTTCGCGTAGATCACGTTTGACAATCACAAGAGTTCCCTATTTTAGAAAGTTTGAATTTTAGGAAAGTCTAACCATGAAATCTCATTTCATCAAACTAACATAGCTAACATGTTCCTAGAACATATTAAACACATATTCAAGCATAAAGAACTGCCATTCATGCATAAATCACCATACCTAGCATTTTACCAAATTAAAGTTTCCTTATTTAGTAAAGTGTAACTAAAATATATTTTCAATAAGACCAATGTTCTAAATATTTTTCTTTATCACTCCTAGAAATATTACAATATTCACATAACATCAAATCATGTTAAATCCACTTGAACGATCATCTTAAGCATTCAAAGTTACTATAAATAATAATGTATGAACATAGTTTGTATTTTCTCCAACCTAACATTCCAAACATGTTTATAAACTTATTAATAACCACAAATCATGATTTGAGATCATCTAGCATGTGTAGAACATAACCAATCCACCATTGTGTGCTTATTTTATTAGATAAGTTAACATAAGAGAAAACAAGGCATAAATCGGAGTTCGCATGTAACGAAAATCATGAAAATAAGATTTCAGGTTTTAAGTATGATCAGATGACCCATGTTGTAACGTTCAACCTTATTTGTCACAATTATTTCCCTCTAAGAGATCATAAATTTTTGATTGATGTCACTTAAGCACACTTACTTGTAAACTTCTTCTCTCATTCAAAGTCAGTGCGCCAAAAACATGTTGATAATATTTAATGTAAATAATTTCTTATGAACCCAACATCTCTCAAGTCCATGCTCGATGTGTGATTTGCCTAAGATGTTACATATGCCAACACGTGACATTAGTCGGTACACATGTCAACATGTGGAAGTAGTTTAAGACACGTGTCAACACACGACACTAGGATGGGACACATGTTAATGCATGCCACAGGGAAGGGACATGTGTCACACCAACATGCAACGCATCATAATGTGTAAACATGTACCGACATTGGTTGCGACCAATCCACATAGTTTCTTATAAATAAAACTTTGGCCATTTGCATGTATCAAGCCTTCACAAATTCATCTTCATAACCATATATCAATATGTATCCCTTTTGGAAGCCTCATACGAGTGTAAACGCTAGGATTGGGTGCTCAAAGATAGTCGAATCATGTAAGAAGGTTCTATTTAAGAAGAGATATTAAAGGACATTAGTTAAGTATTAGGCAGACTAAAGTGATTTCTATGATCTATTTTATGTGTTTAAACTCTTTTTCTGGATATTCATGTTATGCTTAAAAGCAATTTTACATATCTATGTTTGATTATATCATGGATAAAAGATAATGTTCATTTTACTATACTAATATGTTTAAATTTACAATTGGACAACTCGAGGTATTAATGAAATGAATATTGGTATAAAACCCTGTATACAAATAAGGACCAAATCATGATATATCAAAGGGACGGTGGGCTGGGGACTAGTTGTGACGCCCTACGTATGATATGAACTTTGATTTGCCTAGTAGATATTTTTGGGCAAACCTGTGTGGGATGATTTAAATAGGTGATAATGACCTTTTAGTATAAATTGGTTGTACAACTCATAGGATTAAGTGTGACGACCTCGTTAAGGTAGCACATCCATGATAAACTTAAGACTTTATTGGCTGGGTGATTGTTTATAAGCAATACATGGTGAAAGGTTATAGATGTTTATCTATACTTGTATTTAGTGTTTGAATTTATGCAAAAGCATACTTACACCTATATTTTGGTATGATGTTAAAATATGTTTTAAAATGAAAGGAATGTTGTCACACCCCCAAATTTCCATGTGTGGTGTTAGTCCACATGGGTGTGACGTGGCCAGAATCACAGCTCATGGTCATATAGAACAACTCTATATGTGTTTGAAATACAATGTTTGACATAAAGTTAACAAAAGAGTTTGCAGCGGAAATACATATCATTGCAGCGGAAAATACTAAGTTTAAATATGCAACGGAAAATAGATTGTCAGTTACAACATTGTTTTTAATACATAATCATAAACTAAATTGTTTGTTCAAAATGTCATGAAATGAAATGCACGCTATCCTATGCTCGTTCCTTATGTGCATCCTGGTTCCAACGCAGCTAGTAACCTGAGAATACATGTTTAAAAGAAAGTGTCATCACAAGGTTGGTGAGTTCATAGGTTTTGATATACATAGATAATAATCAAAAAACGTGTGTCATGCTGTTTATTAAAATGTTAGTCTCGAGCCCTAGGCTCCAAGTGTCAGTGCGTCACTAGCGAACTAGACTTGTTAGTCCTTGCCTTTGCCAGGTCTCGTAAAAACATGGCAAGATAGGTCGAGATTTCACGTGTCCCGACCTCCGGTCAGTATTGTGCCACGTGGGGTTCGTCACACCTAAACAGATCTATTCAAACTCACCTCTTGTTTGTACATTAACGGTAAGACTTTGTAAGGGCTTGTTACGATTACAACACTTATGTTTGTCTAATAAACCGGCATACACGAATATGTTTTTACAGTAATAGTGTTTGATTCGATTCAACAAGTATTCTCCCCCTATTTGAAAAGTTGTAAAAAAGAGTTAAAGAGGGGCTGTAAACTCACCTCAGTGATAATCAAATGGATAGTGTAAGTTACTACGTCGTAGAGATGTCGGTCACCGGCTACCTATATCGTATAGCTTACATGAGTTCGTGTAAGTGACCGTGTTTGTGTTCGTGCTTGTGTTTGTGCTCAACAACCTCGGTTGTTATGTTTGTCCATGTCGGTCCACATTGACCGTTTTTGACCGTGTCAAGTCAACGACCCGTTGGTGAACCGTGTGTCAGTTGTGATTCGTGTAACATTCGTGATTGTGCTTGTTGTGTGCAAAACGCGCAAATCGCGTTCATGGACAGCTTACTATTTATAGTAAGTTTCCATTTTTAGCATGCTCCATAACACATATCGTTTCAATGGTTCTAGCATGCTCATTAGTCCTACGTGATCATGTTACATCATAGCACGTTTTCATATGCGATCAAATAAACACGTTAGTCCGTTTTTAGTCATTAAAGTTTCCTAATATGGAAAGTTTCTAGGTTTTGGCTTGTTTATCAACAAAATCACGTAACTCATCTATATGATAATCACATTGCATCATTTTAAGTCATTTAGCATGCTCAAATCATGTCTTACATTCCTAGTTCAAGAATTCATACAATAAAGTTTCCTAAAATGGCAACTTTCCATTCTAGCATCCCCTTAACCGATTTAATGCTTGGTATATGCTAATAACCTCGTTATTAACAATAACGCATCCTTTAATCATCATTTTTCACCTATTATCATCGTCTACCAAGTTTTCAAAAACATAAAGTTACTATAAATAGTAACTTTGCCAAATATTCATCAAATGATCATCCTAGACATTTCTAATCCATTTTTATGTCATACATCATTACCACATATCATAAATCATCTTTCAAACATGCCCATTCCACCATAATCATCAACTAGCAAGATTTAAGTTCATAAAGTTACTATAAATAATAAGATCATCAAACAACCCACTTTTGACAATCTAGATCGCATTAAACCTTGCAAATGTACTTGAATATCATCAAAAATCATTTTTCAATAACCAAAGTTATCTAAAACACTTTAGATCATGCATGCATGTAATCACATATCCTCATTTCATAGTTTTATGGTTCCATATCACACATGCATCAACAAATTTCAATGTGGATCATCATGTAACATCATGGCTGATTAAAATAAGTAGAAACATCATTAAACCCAGATTCAAAGTGCCAAGATTCGTGCATGTGAGGTTTCATGGTGTGCATGTGTGTATATGAGTGTGATAAGAGCATTTTAGCCACAGAAACTACCTCAAAGAGTTTCTTTGAAGCTTGAATGTTTCTGGAACAGGTCTAGGTAGATTGAGGAGGGCCTGGGATTGCTTCTTCAGCAGCTACAAGACGTGTATAGTGGTGGATGATGCTTCCTAGCTCACTTTCAATCTTCAAGGTCTTCAATGGTGCTCCTCAAGGTCTCAACAATGGCTTCCAGGGGTAGAAGGTGAGTGTTTCAAAGGGAAATGGTCAAGTTATGATGTGCAAGGTGGGATATAATGATGATAATGAGTAGGGTAGCTATGATTTTCTAGGTTTTATAAGATTTTGTCGTCTGGATGTCGTCGCGTACCGCCAAGAGCTTCAAAAAGCTGCTTGGCATACCGTAATGAATTTCGGGATTCAAAATCCCCGGCCATCCATCGCGTACCGCCATGGGCTTCTCTGGGATCCTTAGCGTATTGCAACGAGTCCCGAAAGAGCCCAATAGGCCCAATTTCAACAGTTTAGCTCATTTTTCGACGTTTACTCGCTTGTGGGTCAGTGTTTGTCATCGTTTGAACTCTCAAGTTCAATGTTCGAGCGTTTTGTGAAGTTTCTAGTGTTTAGTTACACGATGTGCTAACGTTCACCAACGTTCGTGTTTTCTTAGACACGTGTGTGCATGTTGTGATAATTCACTGAAATTATTGTGTTTGTGTCAGTGTTCGTACTTTCATGCCACGTGTCACACCAAATTAAACTAATTATAATGTCATGTATATAATTATCAATTAAATAACCATTTAATTAAAACAAATGCAGACCTGGATTTTACGGGGTGTCACAAATGTTTTTCTAAACTTAAAACTCACAAGAAAAAGTTGATTAGTTTTAAATGCATGTAAGGGAAAGTTAAAGCTCGCTCAAGTAGGGATAGAAAGAAGATCAGTTGGGATCTAAAATGGATAATGACATCAACTTGTTTACTCTTGGATAAAGCATGTTGACTTTGGGCTATTTGTTTGGGTCTAAATGAGTCTGAGTCTGAAAAGTTCAGATTCAGGCCATTTGTTTCAACATAAAAACACATCTGAATGGAATGAAAAATGTTTAAATGAAGGTCTAAACCATTCAGACATGAGAGTAAGTCTGAATGGGAAGAAGCATACATCATCTTTGATGGGGACTGGCTCACCTCCAACTGACCGAAGCACATATTGTCGTTGTCGCTCCGCCACATCACCGCCACACACTACACTCCCTCTGCTCCGCTGCATAGTCCTTCTGATGCTGCATACTTCGCGACCGAAGACGAGTCATATCAACGATGCGAAGAAAAGTTGAGAGCGATTTAGATCGACCAGAAGATGAAGGCAATTCACATCGACAGGTGGCAGCTGCGACGAGGCGGGGATGGCAAGGCGGTGAAGACGAGGTGGCGATGGCGAGGCTGGGGACATCTAACATTTTTGAGGGTTTACGGTTTTGTAAAGAATGAGTGGTATTTAGTATTTTCATTCAGATGTTGAATCATTCTTAAAATGTTTAGTATTTATTAGTTCAGACCCTCTTAACCATTTATACATCTTAATCATTCAGCACTTAATGGTTCAAACATTAACAAACGGTCTCTCATAAAATTTTGAATCTAGATATTGTAAATGCCTTTTGTTTTGTAAATTAAACTTGGGTTTTATGCATAAATCAAGTTTACAATCCTCTGTTTGTTAATGTCTCTGATTAATCTACGTTATTACACTCATTTTTGATAAAAACAATGATTGTAAAGGTAGTAGCTAATTGGTTGCTAAATTTGTAGTCATCAAGTGCCAATGTCATCATCAACATTATCAGCGTACTCAATATATCTCATCATTAGCAAAGCAAAGGTAGGTTCTGAAGATGGTAAGATATAGACAACCTTACTTCTACCCCGTATAAATAGAGATGTTGCTTCCAATGAAGCCCTTGGCTCTCACCAAGTGCCGGTGTGATCATTTATGCAAAGTCAGTGGCTAAATTTGAAAAATATATATATGTGTTTCAAAACAAGGGTTTACAATTGACTATCAAAACTTGAGGCAAAAGGCTTGCATCATATATAACTATTTGCCGAATTACAACGTATCTATTAAATAAATGATTGAAGTGATGTTCATCAACTTTTGTCTATATATGCCAAAAGACGTTCAGATATAAAATTATACATATAAAAATTATATCATATGAATACTTGATCATAAAGATAAAAACATTTAAACCCTATCTGGGTCTTCATTTGTAATCTTAAAAATAAATATACGGTACACATTAAACAACATTAAATACTTGGAATCTTGACGGAGTTATTAGGTTAGTACAATAAAAGTGTGCTATATTTTGTTCTCAATCATATATATATAATATTTTTTTGGAGGTTATCGGGCGAGGGAGGGAATTGTTATATGACAACTTGTATATATATATATAAATATATATAAGCCAAACAAATTAAAGACACATAATTCATGCAAACCCTTTTCTTCTTCATCATCTTCAATAATTCAAACAAGAAATCATTCTCTATTTTTGTCATCGTCATCAACACCTTCCAGATAGATTTTGGTTTCTTGTTTCATCTTAAAATACAACCATAAACCCTAAAATTAAAGTTTGTTGGTCAATTGACCAAATTCCAGGACGGTATGTCGAATATAACAGCAGATGAAGTGAGTTTTTCTTCTGGTGAAGCTGGTCCAGAAAAGCAAGTTCAGGCCGACCTTAAAACAAGCTTCCATGGCGGAAGCTCAAACAATGCTTCCACTTCACTCCAACCACCTCCTAAAAGGAAAAGAAACCTACCAGGAACACCAGGTTTGTTTTGTTTAATTATTTGTTCTATAATTATATGCTTTTTATAATTTATAGATGTTTATACATTTTAATTAACCTGATTTAATATATGGTGATGACTAAAATATTAAAGTGAATTATAAACTTTGAAAGTTTATGAATATAAGCTAGTTCAAGCGGCCGTGTTGATTTTCTTCAACTCGATCAACATTACTTAGAATAGATAAAACTTGGACTCACTCGGTCCAACTCGAACCGACTTGAACCAACTCGATCCAACTCAGTCGAACTCGGTTCAGTCAGGTTTTCGTTGTTTTTTATCGATTTATGTTGTTTCTCACTGATTTTCGTTGTTTTTCATTATTATTGTTTGATTTTTTGTTGTTTTTATTGATATACTTATAAAAAATATTTTTTAAAATACTTTATTATTTGAATATATCTTTATTTATTTATATTCATTTTTATTTTATCAGTTATAAATATTAGTAACTTATTATGTTTGAAAAATGTTTAATTTTCGAAAAAATTAATTACTTTATGATCAATTGAGAGTGAACAAATCATAATTTAAAAAAAGAAAAAAATCCAAAAGAACGAGTATTTATTCGGGTATTTTTATGACTTAAAAGACATTAAACATTGAAATTAGGTTGAATAACAAATACCAAAAAAAACTAATAACTTTATTTAGTATTTGTAAATTTAGTCTCTATCGTTGATCATAGTTTTTGACAAATGTTGGGACCAAACTTGCAATGTTATCAAACTGCATGATTTACTTGTACAATTTGAAATTAAAAAAAAAATTAAAATATCACACAAAAGTTAAAATAAATAAATAAAAGCTTAAAAATAAAATAAAAGTTCACATTAAATAAAAAAATTAAAAAAAACCAACCAAAAGTTAAAAAAAAATATAAAACAAAGTTTGAGAAAATCAAATTAAAAATTTTGAAAACAAATCAGTTTCATTATTTTGGGATTTTTGTTTTGACAACGGTTTCAGTTTGGTTTTAGAGTTTTTTCTTTTCATATTAAGATTAGGTTATTACCCCGTGTATTATACAGAATAAATTTAAAAAGTTAAAACTGATAATTTAGAGATTATAAAATAGTATTTTGATATAAAATGATTATGCTACATATTAATAAATATTTTAAGTAGTAAAATAACAATTAAAAATTTTAATAACTACATAATTTGTATTCGACCTTCGTTTATAGTACAAGAATGTAAAATATTATTTTCATAATTATTAATTTTTTTCAACGACTAAAAAATACATAAAATTTATTTTACATGAAATGAATAAATTTGACATGTTACAAACCAGTGGTTTTATGAAAATTTTATATGTTGGATATCATATTAATCGTTATTGAAATTATTAATAATTAAAAATAATAAATATATAAAAATTATAAATTTTATTGTAAAATAAGATATAATTGAAACTTAATTATGATTATTAAGTTATAATAAATTATTAAAATAAAAAGATTTATATTATTTATATTTAATTATATAATTTAATTATTTAAAGTCATTAACATTAAATAGGATAGAAAGTTATTAAATATAATTGATCGAATAAGAAACGAATGTGAGAATGACAAGTGTTAAAAATTAATAACAAATAAATATGTGAATAACATGTGACAACTTTGTTATTCTTTTATTATAAAGTATACATTTGGAATTTATCAGTTAAACTGTTAAAAAATAAGAGACATATACTTTTTTGAACGGCTAAATTTTAGAATCACTGATGGATTACTGGAGTATCATTGCGCTACCAGCAGTATCACTTAATCATATCCACCACCAAGTCACCGATTCTAGAGGAAACTCAATACTTTAAGAAAACTCTCTTGTGCGATTCTAACCCATGACCAGTCTTATTCCATTACCAAGATATCGCTAGGCTCTAATGCCTTTGGAACCTTTAATATGACCCAAAATCAACAAACATAGCATGAAGAATAAACATTTAATACATAAATATGTGTGTGTACATATATATATATATATATATATATATATATATATATATATATATATATATATATCTGTGTGTGTGTGTGTATCTGTCTCTGTGTGTGTGTATATATGTGTGTGTATATATGCGTGTGTGTGTCTATATATATATATATGTATGTATGTATATACATATCTTATCTTACTATACTAATAAATAAAAATATATTTTGTCACTTGTCATGTTTATACACCACTTTTGCCACATGTCAACTTTTTATAAAATTCATTTAATTCTTTCATATTAAATAATTATATTATCTTTCTTATTAAATAATTATAATATTAATAACTAATAATATTATTTATCTTTTAATTTTTTTAAAATAAGAAATATTTTATTTTCTAGAAAATCAAAGTTAAATAAAAAATGTTTTCTTTAAAAATGATTTTTTTATAAAAAAAAATTAAATAAACTATAAACCAAACAATAAGATTTTTATAAACCAATGACATTTTTTAAATTTATTTTAAAACCAAAGTAAAAAAATGATAGAGAAAATTACACTTTTGATCATTATATTTAATGTTATATTTTAATTGAGTCGTTAAACTTAAATAATTACATAAATTATATTTTTTATCTTTGATTTATGAAAGTTAGTATTTGATAGAATACAAACTAAAGTTTTATTATCAATTACTTTAAAGATAATAATTGTTACAAATAAAAAATATCACATATCATTTGTATAGTTATTAAAGTTTTTTTATTATTGTTTTATTACTTGAAGTATTCATTAATATGTAAATTAATTATTTTATCTTAAAATATCGTTTTATAATTTTTTAAAGTTTTATTACTAACTATTTAATATTTTATATTAAACTCGTGTAATACACGGGATAATAATCTAGTATACATATATACATACATACATATATATATATATATATATATCTGTGTGTGTGTATAGATATATATCTATTATACATATATACATACATATATATATATATGTGTATATATATATATATAGATAGGGAAGGGTTCAAATACTAACCCTCCTTACGACGCTAACCCATTAACTTTGCCAAAAAATAGCCGAATCTTGAATTTTTTTTTTAAACATCATTGTAACACAATTTGAACACCATGTTCAGTTTTGAGTTTTGGCTAATTCATCACCGTTTGGGCTCTTACAGTACTGTAGGTGTTTAAATATTTAAAATTTACAGTACTGTAGCAAAAACCTTACAACGATGATATTTTTTAAACGGTGATGAATTAGCCCAAACTCAAAACTGAACATGGTGTTCTAATTGTGTTACAATGATGTTCAAAAAAAAATTCAAGATTCGGCTTCGTTTTGGCAAAGTTAATGGGTTAGCGCCGTAAGAGAGGGTTAGTATTTGATCCCAATCCTATATAGATATATATACACAGATAGGGCAAGGTATAAAAAATAACCCTCTTTTTTTGCTACAACTACATAACCCATTTCAACCAATCATAAGCTTACACATAAGCATTTCATTAAAATATTAAAAAGGGTATCATAGTTATTTTACCCATTATAAGTTTTCCCCCCCTCTTTTTTAAACATTAATAACTTTTTTATAATATATTATTTTTTAAAAAAAATTGCACCATTATATTCGTCTCATTTTTCTCTTTAATTCTGTTATAGTCTCGACTAATTTTTTTTTCCTTTTTTAAATGCCCTATATTTACATCATTGTAATGAGCTTAAATATAACAAATTTATTTGAATTTTTTTTATAAATGATAAATTACAGTGATGTAAGTTACATTGACGTAATTTATCGTGATGTAATTTACATTGACGTAAAATTCGGTTTCGGTTTTTTCGGTGAATTTGGTTTAAATTACAGTGATGTAATTTACATTGACAACAAATTAGTTTAAATTTTTTTCGAACAATGAAAAAATACATCACTATAATTATCATTGTGAGAGAAAAAAATCAAAATAATGTGTTCTATTACATCACTGTAATTTATCATTGTAATTATCATTGTTAGAGAAAAATAAAATAATGTGTTACGTCACCGTTAATTATGTCATTGTAAATTACTTCATTTTGTGTTACATTATTTCATTTTTTGTTACATTACTGTAATATACCATTGCTATAAATTTTTTTTAATTAATTTGTTATCTTTAAGCTCGATACAATGATGTAAATACATGACATCAAAAAAAAAAAAAACTAATCGAGACTATAACGAAATTAAAGAGAAAAATGAGACGAGTATAATGGCGCAATTTTTTTTTAAAATAATATAGTATTAAAAAGTTATGAATGTTTAAAAAAAGGGGGTAAACTTTACTTAAATAACAAATGTCTTAAATACCCTTTATATTAAAAAAAAGAAAAAAAAAGGAATCTGACACGTGTCACGATCCTACACACTTACCTTTTTCAAGTAACCATTGGATGATGGTTAATGGGTTGTAACAAAAGATGAGGGTTATCAAAAATTCCATCCCCTATATAGATATATATATATATATATATATATATATATATATATATATATATATATCTGTATAGGATTTGTATAGGATTTGGTTCAAATAAAAACCCATCATATTTGTGGTAACCTATTAACCCATTTAAGTCAATCAGATTCACCCACATCATAGATTCCCTTTTACTTTAATAAGGGTATTATGGACTTTTTATTAACCCATTTAAGACAATCAGATTCACCCACATCATAAAAATATATCCATTTTCCTTTTTTTAAATCAAAGTTTTCCCCTTGATTTTTATACACTTATAACTTTTTTATACTATGTTATTTTTTCATAAAAATTACATCATTAAACTCGTTATATTTTTCTCGTTAATTCCATAATAGTCATGCCAATTTTTTTTTGAATTTTTTTCGAGCGTTTGTAATTACAACAACGTAACGAACAATAAATATAATAATTTTCTCTCGTTTTTTCAAAATCTTTCCATCTTTAAAATGTTTTCGAGCGTTCGTAATTTTCTTTCATTTTTTCGTTTAACATGTTTTTTCGAGCGTTCGTAATTTTCTCTCATTTTTTCGTTTAAAATGTTTCAAAATCTCGTTTAACATGTTTTTTTGAGCGTTCATAATTTTCTCTCATTTTTTCGAGCGTTTACAATTACATCAACGTAAAATCTTTCCATCTTGTTACAAATTATTTTTTATTACAAAAATTAGTTCATTAATATTTTAAAAAATTAAGAACACTTTGAAAAAATCCAGATCCTTACATCAGTGTAATTACGAAAACTTTGTAAAAATTCAGCTCGTTACATCATTGTGATTACATAAGTGTAAAAAAATGCATTTCGTTACGTCAGTGCAAAAGGTCGTTGCATCAGTGTAAAACGTCGTTGCATCAGTGTAAAACGTCGCTGCATCAGTGAAAATTACGAAAATTTTAAAAAAAATTGACAAAATTATGCTTGAATTAAAGATAAAAAAGTGACAAATTTAATGGTGAAATTTTTATAAAAAAAAATAATAATGTATATAAAAGTTATGAGTGTTTAAAAAATTGGGGGGTAACTTTTTTTAAAAAAGAAATCAAGTACACCCCACCAAATGTTAAATCAGTGTAAAAAATGCATTTCGTTACGTCAGTGTAAAACGTCGTTGCATCAATGTAAAATGTCGCTGCATCAGTGCAAATTACGAAAATTTTAAAAAAAATTGAAAAATTATACTTGAATTAAAGATAAAAAAGTGACAAATTTAATGGTGAAATTTTTATAAAAAAATAATAATGTATATAAAAGTTATAAGTGTTTAAAAAATTGGAGGGTAAACTTTTTTTAAAAAATGAATCAAGTACACCACACCAAATGTCAAAAATGTCCTTAAACAAATCTCATCCACATGTTTTTTCAGATTGAATATGAACCACTCATTTCAAAAGGCTTTATTTTAACAACCAATGAAAATGAGTTAATAGGTTACCACATTTGGAATGGGTTACCAATGAAACATTTCCCTATATGTATATATGTATATATTTATATACATATATATATGTGTATATATATATGGGGAAAAGATCAAATAAAACGATATTTTTGCTCAAGAAAAGTAAAAACTATTATAAGTTTGTCATAGAATGTTTAACATGAGATTTACATAAAGGATTCTATACCATTTATTAAAACTTACGTGAATTAACAATAAAAGAACAAGAAGGAATTACTATATTTGTTAACTTTTTTGTGGGTAAATCAAATTTTACTATTTTTTAAAAAAGATCTGATAAGTTAGAAATGGTTAATAGTTTTTTTAAAAAAAATTGCACCACAAAAATAGAGAATTTTATTATCTTTAGTTTGAGTATAATATTGTTATAGTTTTTTTTTTCGTTTCTTACGTGGTCCATGATTATCGGTTGGTCTGTGATTTTTACGTTTGTTACGTAATAATTGGTCCGTAATTATTAGTCCTTGATTCTCCAAGTTGGAAATGACCAACCCCTACTTTCATAGCACTCTCTTTCATCAAATAATTTTAAATTTAAATAACAATTAAATTAATTAAACTAAATAAATAATATAAAAAGTAAATAAAGCTAGAATTTGAAATAGTATCAAAACTTATAAGGCGTTAAAATGCATTCACTTAAAATATGAAACTTAACGATATGCTTCATGAGATCTGCTCGTTGAAGATGGTAGGTTTCTTGGCGAGGCACCTCGTGATAAGTTTCATGTAATATCTTCATTTCCAAAGGGACAAAATGCCAGGTCTCGTCCACTATAATCATGTTATGTAATATTATGTAAGCATATTGGCAGAGCTTGAGTGTTTTGAAAGTGAGCCGAAATCAATATTTTTAACTAAAATAACCTTTAGGCCGAAAAATTAATACTACGGATAAAAAAAAGATAAGATTCGCCTGTGTGTAAGCATGTGTTATGTTCTAATGTTGGGTTGGGTTTTGAATTATAACCATTTACCTTTAAACATACCAAAAGCTCATTTCATATATTTTCTTGCTGCTTTCTTCAACCTTGCCTTTTTAAGTTTTTATGGCTTTCCAGAAAAGTGAACAACTTTACAAAAGTAGCCTCATTCAGGCATATAATATCGGCAAGAAAAAACCCACACTTGTATTGTGAAATGTTAACTACAGACGAAGAATTGGTTACGGTTTCATTTAATATGTTGTTTAATAATGAAGATTGATTGACACATTGATGTCATTTTTGGAAGCCTTGACTCTAAAAAACATATGCCAAAATCAACCGTCTTGTGAGGCTACAACTTCAAGCATAATTGTAGAGCGTTGTAAAATGTGAATGCCGCTCTTTGTCGGTTTACACAAATGTTCTCAATAGTACAACTAAGTCGGTGTGCTCAAAATTTGAATGCCACTCTTAGACCAGCCCCATCCATGATTTAATTGTTTAATAGTTCCGCCACATAATTAAAAAAAATAAATTCAGTCATTAAATTGGGTAATCAAGTTGCTAGACCAAACCTTTGGTTGATTATTTTTTTTATTATTATCTTAGATTTCAATTGACACGTGACAAATAATCATTGATTCATGTTTTTAATTTGAGTTGGTTATGAATAAGAATAAAGAAAATTAAGTTTGGTTCGTTGTATATGTTTTTAGATTTCGTTCTCGTTTTTTTTGTTCTCTATCACACCCAATATTAGAAACGCAAACATGTTTAACAATAAATAATTCATACGTCAATTGAACCAACACCAATTAATTACAACAAAACTAAATTAGTCATCGTGTTCTTACATTTAGAAAAAAGGTTCAAAAGTAAATAACTAAAAATGTAAAAATTCTGATTTTCATTGTCATTTGAAATGATAGAGTTCATTTAATCCAAATTTTCATCAATCCCAACGGTAAACTCTTTGTGTGGTATCCGGTTAAATAAATATAAAAATAGCAACATATATACTGATTTTTAAACAAGATTAAAAATCGGTTCGGTATTTTAGTTTTTGAAAATATGAAAAACCAAAACCGAACCGGAAAATTCGGTTTTGGTCTTTTTCGGTTATACGTTTGCTTCGGTTTTTTCTCACCCCTATCAGCAGATGTGCATTTTTGTAATGAGCAAACAACCTTTAGCTCTAGCATCCTAACCTATTCTAAAATATAGGAAATCCCTTCACATATCATTAACAATTGGTAGAAATAATTTTTTTTGCATCACGAAGGATTTCCTCCCAATATAAAAAGCTCTAGCATCCAAACCTGTTCATGTGTTGTTACGAATGACCCGACCCGTTTAATACAGTAAACAAAAATAAAAAGAAGATAAAAAATCACAAATACAACTTGTAACACACATAAAAAAAATGGATAACGGGTGTAAATTACAAAATCATTTGTATTTAAATAAGTATTACGTACCGCCTTGGACTTCATTGTCTTTCTTGACAAAGAATGTGCCAAAATTTGTTTAACTGGTTTGAAGTTTTATATTCTTTAAACCGTAAATGTCACTTCATTGGTGTTTGTATTTACAAAATCGAAATTCAAATCGATTTGGATTCAAAAATGACCAAGTTAAAATACGATTCGAATTTTCATATTCAAATTCGGTTCAGTGTATAATAGTGAATTTCGAATATCATAACTTCAATTCGAGTCGATTCGAAATTAGAATTAAAAACATTTATATGTATTTTTTTTAATTTATATAAGCAAGTAATTTACTATATTTAAAACTTAGGTTTTTTAATTAGATAATTTAGTTTATAAAAAGTAAAGGCTCATAACTCAAATGTGCGTTATTCCAATTATACAATGCCCATAATTTTAATAATTTAATGATATCTCTAATAATAGAACTTAGATGTTGGTTATTATTTGTCCTCAAGATTTGGTCTAGTGGTAAAAGGCTCACACTTCCTATTGGAGGTTGTGGGTTCGATTCTCATTATTGTCAAAATTTTGTGAGACATGACAATGACGCGTGACCCGGGCTATCACCCGGCTTTGTGTCCGTGCCAAAAGGGTTTTACGTGGCAAGGTTAAAGCTTCATGCCCGGTTTTTCCCTGGAACGGTTGGTTGACGAGTCTTCGACTCCAACCAACTTGGCCCGTCACGAGGGTTGGGTGGAGCCTCCGCTGCAATCGCAGCATGGGAGAGCATCTCTAATGCCACTGAAAATGCACCGCTACAATTGTAGCATGAATGTAAGGCTGAGGTTTTGATACTCAGTCACTGCACTCTGAGGCAACGGTCTTGCCGTTGCATCAACCGCTGTCTAAAAAAAAGATGTTGATTATTCTGTTATTTAAATGTTTAGAGTTTATTTGTTATTTTGAATGTATAAACACAACAACTATAAACAATTTTTTTTAATTAAATTTGAATCAAATCAGTTCGAATTCGAAGTGAATTCCAATCGAATTAGAATATAATCGAATTTTACATCAGATTCGAATTTCGATTTCGAATTTGTTTATTCGAAATTATTTTGAATTCGAATACTCTTAAAAACTTAAAAATTCGAATCATTTGATTTGAAATATTCAAGTTATTCGAAATTTGATTCGATAAACACCCCTAACTATAGTGAACAACTTCCACAAATTTTCCTCCAGCATTTAGTAACCTGCTTTTCAATGTCCCTCAAGATTCTAGATGTGTCTCAACAAGCCCCTCAACAATACCTAATCAATAAAACACAAACAAAATAAGTTAAAAACATAAATTGCTAATCGAATTAGAGAAATTAACATTTTCAATACATATAGATTCAGATGAATCTAACAATGGACCACTTAATTCACCGAATCATCAAAACCTCCATTAACTTTTAGAAACCACTATATCTTCGTTAGTGGTGGCTTACATTCTATTACACACATTGGAGCACTTATTTAAAGTAAATTACGGTTTTCACCCCTGTGGTTTAAGTGTTTTAACTATTTCGGCCCAAAATAAAATCTTTTATCAATTCAGCCCCTGTGGTTTAAACAACTAACGTTTTTGGCTCCCAACTATGCCTGACGAAAGGGGCAGGTTGGGTTGGGTAACGGGTTAGAACGGGTGCGGGTTATGATGGGTGCAGGTCAAGACGGGTTTTAAGAAAAGTCTGTTTGGGTTTAAACAGGTCGTTTTAAAAAAAATCAATTTCGCTCAAGTTAAAATAAGTTGTAACTAAACTAATAATTTATTTAAATAATTGTTAATGATTTTCTCGTTAAATATATTATTAATCATTCTTACCCATTGAAATCCATAATGTTCAAATGATTTTTAAGTTGCCTATCTTGACCCGCTTTGTGTTAAGGTACTACCCATCTCAACCCATACTATGTCCTAATATTACACATTTCAACCCAAAATGCAACAATTGTTAAACCAATTCTATCAATTTATCTTGCTATGAGTCAAGATTGTCAGGTATACTCTCAACTATAGTTAGATTTTGGGCAAAACTATGATAATAGTTAAGTTTGAGGGGCCAAAACTAATAGTTGTCTAAACCAAATGAGCTGAATTGATATAAGATTCTATTTTGACCAAAATAGTTAAAACACTTAAACTATAGGGACCAAAACCATAATTTACTCTATTATTTATTTGTTACGTTTATTATGGATCTTTAACAACAATGTAAGCTCATGCTTTATGTCAAAACACATGCTTTATGCTTTATGTTTGTAATCCTGTCTTTACAAAAATTGAAACTCACACAAATTTTGTTAAGAACAGTCACCAATTTCACTAGACTGTAATTCATAAATTTAATATTTTTTGAACTTTTAACACAGATCCCACTGCAGAAGTGGTTGCATTATCACCAACAACACTAATGGCAACAAACAGATTTGTTTGTGAAATTTGCAACAAAGGGTTTCAAAGAGACCAAAATCTACAATTGCACCGACGAGGTCATAATCTTCCATGGAAACTAAGGCAACGAACTAACACCGATGCCAAAAAACGGGTGTATGTATGTCCCGAGCCATCTTGTGTTCATCATAATCCGGCTCGAGCACTAGGCGATCTTACAGGAATCAAGAAACATTATAGTAGGAAACATGGAGAAAAGAAATGGAAATGTGACAAGTGTTCAAAAAAATACGCGGTTCAATCCGATTGGAAGGCTCATCAAAAGACTTGTGGCACCCGCGAGTATAAGTGTGATTGTGGAACCATCTTCTCTAGGTTCGATATCCCTAGCTAATAATTGTCAGTTAGTATAGTTAGTACTAATTCTGTTCATGTAAGAATAATTTTTTTTTTTTTAATATTTACAGGAGAGACAGCTTTATAACTCATAGAGCATTTTGTGATGCATTAACTGAAGAAAACAGCAAGGTGAACCAAGAATTATTACAACCTCAACATCTTAATAATCATCTAATGACATCAAGGTTAAATGACTCTCGAAATAAAGGATTAATGGGACTACCGGATTTCAACGGTTATGACCCGAAAACCCAGCCCAAGCAACTTTCTCAAGATTTGGTTCCGATGCCGTTCAAGCCATCAAACATGTCTGGGGGCATGTTCTCTAGTAACTCTGGGACTCTTTTTGGAAACCCAAGAGGTGGATCCTCATCATCTTCAGGGCTACAACTTAGTTCACCAAATGGTGCTTCCAGCTATGGGTACTTCCAAAATGAAGGTAAAGACGGAGGTTTTCTTTCTGGACCAGCGGGCCACATGTCCGCAACAGCATTGCTTCAGAAAGCAGCCCAAATGGGTGCTACCGCAAGCAATGCAATCAATTCTCCTATGATGCAAAAGAGCTTTGTTTCAAGCATGACAGGCCCAGATCCACTCAGTTCACCCGGCCCACTAGTGGCATCACCTTATGGCATCCATCAAGCCAGATCCTATGACAACTTCCATGTCCAACCTAATCAAACAACTATGGCAGGACTAAACACGACCAGTGAAGGTTACAATCTTTTTGAAAATCCCAACCAACAAGATATGTTTGGTCAAGGTCTTGGGCCCGAGCCCAATCCAGTTATGAATGATATAGGAATTTATAGTGAATTGTTAATTGGAGATCAAATAAATGGGTTTGTTAAGAATGTAGCGAATCACGAAACAAGAAGCGATGACAACTCAATCTTCATTCGTGAAGGACGAAATTCGGGCACTTCAAATTTAGGAGTTGGCCACTGCGGGAATGACACATTAACGGTTGACTTCTTAGGTATTGGAGGATCAAGGCCACCAAATATCCAAGAACAACAATTAAATGGGTTTGAATCATCAAGTCAAGTAATGAATCCTTTTCAACAACTTATCCATGGTGAGCCTTCAGCTCATGAAAAGCCCATTTGGGACGAATAAATAAGATGCAAGAGCCCATTTGTAGGAGATCTTTAAGTCAAGATGAAGTGCCCCTAAAGAGTAAAGAGAAGAGTATTAACGGGCTTAGTGGGCCAATCGTGTTTTATGTTTAGTTACTGGACAAGTGAAGCTAATTATAAAATGGTTAACAAATTATACATGCTTCACATTTCTCAATATAGGTGCACAAACCACTTATTTTAAGAATGAGTTTCATTCACGAACCTATTTTTTTCATTTCAGGTTCAAATTGGGCCTGGTTTTCGTGCATTCTTGTTTGGTTGAAGTAGAGGTGGCCAACAAAACCGGTTCTGGAACTGGAACCAACAACCCGAAACGGAATCGGTCATATCCGAACCGGTGGGTACAAGCGGTTCCAGATTTTCAGAGAAACCGGAACTGGTTCTACCTTTACCTGGCCAAATACCAAACCGAAACTGGCCGGAACCGAAACCAGTTATTGACTTTGTTGACCGGAACCGGTTCCGGTTCCAAAAAAACCCGGTTTGACTACCTCTAGGTTGGAGTACATAAAAGAAGTACCAAAATACCAAAGTACAGCTAAGTATAATTAATTTTATAATTAATAATATAAGCATTTAAACAACATAAAATTTATTTTTTTATTTACTTTTAAGAATTTAAAAAAATATATTCACTAAACAAACATAGTTATGCAAAATAATAACATATATTTTTATTTTCTTGCCGTCTTTGTTGTCGTTTTTTGTTTAGTCATAGCTGAAACTGTTGCTTATGTGAACTAACATATCATATGTGAATTATTCGTCAGATATAACACAAGAAAGTTCTTTGATAGCTTCTTTATCATGTATTTGTGTTTCAACTATTATTTCTTCAGTGACATTTGTTTAGCCTTGTATACCATCAATCACGCCCAAGTGATTCTTTAAGCAAATGTACATCTCTATTGCTAGCGGGTTGGAACGGGTGTTTTCGGGTCAGGTGTCACACTCCCAACTCTCGTCACCTGTTGATGATGCCACTATCACACCGAGAAGGTTGCGGAAGCATAGTGGTGATGTCTCAGAGATGAGGTGTAACTTACTTGATCCGGTATGACAACACACAAGATTAATTTACAGATAAAACATTACGAGGATATTATTGTTCTTACAAGCCACAAGTTACTGTTCACAACCTAAACTTACTAAACAAACTAAGATACTTAAGTACAAGTGCATGATTGTGCAGCTCTCACCTGTCATCACTGTCTACCTGCAAAAATGGTTAAGTTTGAAAGATCAGCACAAAGCTGGTAAATTCGTAATGATTGATCCACACAATATGATATGATATACAAGTCATTGATACAAAGTTCCAAAGATAACCATGGGACCCATATCTAGTTCCTTTCAGACTGAAATGTTCTGTTCTGTGAATATACTACCCATCGGTAAATATTTTTGTGCCTCATTTTTAATGTCTATCACATACATTAAGCTGATATTGGAAATAGGTAACAAACATCTACACCAAAGGGAGTTGCAAGCTCCCAGCAAATGGGTTGTTAGCCATTGTTTCCTGTTCGGCCCAGATGGGTTCACTAGATACAGTTCAAAAGATGAGAACTTTTTGATATCATGATATAGACTTACGAGCAAAATCCCATGAAATCTCACAAGTTCACATGAAATCACACAGATAACAGTGATACAAATCATATGTTCAAGAAAAGTTTCATAAAAATACCCCGATGTTCGTAAAACATTAAAAAGAAAAGGAGTTGTACGAAACTCACCTGAAGTGTCAAGTCAGTGGTTAATGTGCAGACTCGTGTTGATAGTTTAGTTCTGCATCAGTTAATGTTTTATAAGTTATTTGTGTTTTAATTATTATTAGATCTTTCTTAACATTCAATGTCAAGGACACTGCATTTAAAGTTATTAAACTGATATTAAATTTTTAGTCAGTTGTTTTAATTGAATATCATATAATGTATGATAATGTGGGAACCTATAATGATTCAGGCTCCTTATACAAAGTTGATGACTCATTGAATTAATCAAGATGTTCTTAGATTAACCAAATAGGTATTTTTGTTGATTATATCGCTGAAATAGTTTTCAGATGGATTTCTGGCTTAGGAATAGTTAATCCTTGTTATTGATCATTTAGGTATCATGAAACATAAGAGTGTGATATTGGAATAGGTTTAATAGCCATATTTAATATACTAATCTGACTGTTAACAATAACATCAGATCGTTATTCCAAGGAATATCTTAATGCATGTCATTATCTTAAAACACTTGGATGTAACCTAGCATTTCAAGGGATGATCAAGACAATCACAATCATTGTAATAATCAAATGGTTTAAACCATTATAATTTATAATATGGTTTCATGATAACCAGGCATTATAACGATTCAAAACAAGGATTTAACCGTTAACATATCAAGTTCTTCGTTTCTAACCATTCCTAGTCATCATCTAGGCAATAATCAACAATAATAACTATTGCATTACGTTCAAAAACTAGATCTAATCCATACATTATCAAACTAGTAGGATAAAACAAATCGTTACCCGTTCAGACGGATTTTTAGATGAAAAACAACGATCAGGTGATGTAGAATCGTTCCTTAGCTCGAACCAGATGATATGGTGGCTTTAAAACTGGATTTTGGGTGCTGGAAATTCGATCTGGTTCATGGTTTTGGTGCTGGTGTTTGAAAGAAGAAGATATGAAATCTTCTGCATGAAATGTGATTCTTTAATCTGAAATATCTGAACCACCTCTTCGTTGCGTACCACCAACAGGCCTGATTGGGGCTTTGTGTATCGCGAAGAAATCCGGAGACATTTAATTATTTTGGACTCATCACGTACCGCCAAGGAGACTCAAAATAGACTTGGCATACCGCGAAGAGTTTCGGAATGAAATATCTTCGAATTTTTCATGTTTTTACGATTTTGTAGAATCGGGAACTCCGTTTCTAGCACGGTTTTCATCTACGTTCACGATTTCCCCCTATTTTTAAATTGTGGCAATTTCGATCGTATCTTTAACGTGGATTTCAACCAAGAATGATGTGAGCTTCTAACGTAATTGTCATAGTCCCCTCCTGTTAAAGAAATTTCGTCTCGAAATTTAGTGAAGACTTATCAGGTGACAGTCATTTATGAAAACAAATGTGGATATTTTTCTTTCATATGGTCTTCACGTTCCCATGTGTATTCAGGTCCACGTTGAGAGTTTCATCTAACTTTGACAATTGGAATGCGGCTTCGTTTCAACACTTTGACCTCCCGGTAACACTTTGACCTCCCGGTCCATCACCTCTACTGGTTCTTCAGTGAACTAGAGTTTGTCATCGATCCGAATTTCTTCAAGAGGTACTATCAATGATTCGTCCGTTAAGCACTTTTTCATATTTGATACGTGAAAGACATCGTGAATGGTACTAAGTTTGGGAGGTAATTTAAGTCTATAGGCTACCATTCCAATTCGTTCTAGAATTTTGAATGGTCTTACAAATCTTGGTGAGAGTTTACCTCGCTTTGCAAATATGAAAATGCCTTTCCATGGTGATACTTTCAACATGACTCAATCACCTATTTGGAATTCTAATGGTCTCCGACGATTATCAACATAACTCTTTTGACGATCGCGTGCATCTTTGATTCGTTCTTTAATTAGTGCGATCGTGTCTGTAGTTTCTTGTATGAATTCTGGACCAATGATCTGACATTCACCTACCTCCGACCAGCAGATAGGAGATCAACATTTGCGTCCATAGAGTGCTTCAAATGGAGCGCATTGAATACTAGTATAGTAACTGTTATTGTATGAGAACTCAACAAGTGGAAGATGAATATCCCAGCTACCTCCAAAATCAATCACACAGCTTCTAAGCATATCTTCAAGGGTTTGATTTGTTTGTTCAATTTGTCCATCCATTTGTGGATGATAAGCTGTGCTCATATTGATATGCGTGCCCAGATCATTCTGAAAAGTTTGCCAAAATCATGACATAAATTGACTATTTTTGTCAGAAATGATAGAGATCGGTACTCCATGTCGAGATACAATCTCGTTGATATAGAGTTTAGCTAGTCGATCCATAGAGTAATCTTCTGGAATTGGTAAGAAATGCACAGATTTCGTAAGGGGATAAACTATAACCCATATAGAGTCATGATTGTGTGACATTCTGGGTGGTTTAGTAATAAAATCCATAGAGATCTGATTCATTTCCACATGGGAATTTCCGGTTGTTGTAATAACCTAGAAGATCATTGATGTTATGCCTTAACTTTGAGAAACTTTAAACATCTATCCACATATTCTGCTATATTTTTCTTCATTCCGGGCCACCAATAAAAGTCCCTAAGGTCCCTATACATTTTATCGGCACCTGGATAAATAGAATACCTGGATTTTTGCGCTTCATCCAAAATGATTGTTCTCATGTTACCGAATAGAGGAATCCATATTTGGCTTTTGAAGTACAATACCCCATTAGTTTTGGTTTCTAGTTGTCTGTCTAATCCTCTTAGTTCCTCAGCTGGATAGTTTGTTGCTTGTAAAGCTTGTTACTGAGCCTCTCTAATTTGAGGAATTAGACTGATTTGAATAGTCATCCCTAACGCTCTCACACGTAAAGGTTTGACTCGTTCCTTGCGAATCAAGGCATCGGTTACGACATTCGCTTTACCTGGATGATAACGAATGTCACAGTCATAGTCATTTAAATGTTCTACCCATCTCCTTTGTCGCATGTTCAACATCTTTTGATCTAGAATGTGCTGAAGGCTTTTGTGGTTAGTGTATACAATACATTTGGTTTCGTATAGATAGTGCCTCCATATCTTAAGTGTGAATATCAACGCACCAAGTTTCAGATCATGAGCAGTATAATTCTTCTCGTGGATTTTTATTTTCGAGAAGCATAAGCAATTACCTTATCTTTCTGCATTAACACGCACCCGAGACCCTGACGAGAAACATCACAATATACGGTGAAGTTGTCTGTACTTTCCGGTAATGCAAGTATAGGTGCATTGCAAAGTTTGAATTTCAACATTTGGAATGCCTCCTCCTGTTAGGAACCCCATATAAACTGTTAATTTTTCTGATTCAGAGTGTTAGTCATAAGGCTATTTTTGAAATGTTCTTAATAAATTTCCAGTAATAACCTGCCAGTCCTAAGAATTGACGAATCTCAGTTGGGGTTCGTGGTGTCTCCCATTGTTTCACTGCTCTAATCTTACTAGGATCCGCTTGTATACCATTTTCATTTACTACATGTCCAAGAAATTGAACCTCCCATAACCAAAATTCACATTTGGAAATTTTAGCATATAACTTCTCACGTGCTAACAGTTCCAAAATTAGTTTTAAGTGTTGTGCGTGTTCCTGTTGGTTTCGGGAGTAAATGAGAATGTCATCAATAAATACAATCACAAACTTATCTAGATAAGGTCTACACACTTGATTCATCATATCCATGAAAACTGCAGGTGCATTTGTTAACCCAAATGACATTACTAAAAACTCGTAATGTCCGTAGCGGGTTCTGAAAGCTGTTTTAGGAGCGTCATCATCATGAATTCGTAACTAATGATATCCGGGCCTTAAATCAATTTTAGACAAATAAGTAGCACCTTGCAATTGCTCGAATAGATCATCAATATGAGGTAGTGGATAACAATTTTTGATTGTTAATTTATTGGGTTCCCTGTAGTCAATGCACATCCAGAATGAACCATCTTTATTTTTCACAAAAAGAATTGGTGCTCCCCAGGGTGAGAAACTAGGTCTAATAAAACCTTTGTCTAACAGTTCCTGTAATTGACCTGAAAGCTCTTGCATCTCTGAGGGTTCTAAACGATAAGGAGCTTTAGCAACAAGTGCTTCACATGGAATCAAGTCAATACGAAATTCAACTTGTCTCACTGGGGTAATCCTGATATATCCTCAGGAAAAACTTCAAGAAAATCTTTAACTACAGGAATATCTTCGATACGTTTTTGTGGAGAACTATTCTCAGTCACATGTGCTAGGAAAGCCTGACAACCTTTCCTTAAGCATTTCTAAGCTTGCAGACATGATATGATACCAAGTTTTCCACCAGCTTGTTCTCCTTGAACTATGAGTGTATTACCATCAGGTAATGGAATGCAGATCACCTTGTTTTGACACAAAACTTCCGCTTGATTATCGGAAAGCCATTCCATGCCGACAATGAAATCAAAGCTTCCAAGTTCAATAGGAAGTAGATTGATATTGAAAAGGTGATCATTGAAATTCAAGGAACATCCTTCAATAACATTGTTACTTTTGATCAACTTGACATTCGCAAGTTCAATGACATTGGGATGTTCAAGATCTACAGTTGGCAATGAAAGTAATGATTCAAATTTAGAAGAGATAAAACTCTTATCTGCCCTTGTATCAAACAGAACTGATGTGCATAAATTATTGTGAAGGAACGTACCAGTGGCAATATTTGCATCATGCCTAGCTTCTGTTGCACCAATCTAGAAAGCTCTGCCCCTAGCTTCGTTCCCGAGAATGGTGTTGTTGTTGTTGTTGTTGTTGTTTGGACAGTTTCTCATGAAATGGTCAGGGCTTCCACACTTGAAGCATGACCTGTTTGGTTGTGTGGGTTGTCATGGTGCTTGATTTGGTTGACTAGCAAGAAAGTTACAATACCTTGCATAGTGTCAGGCTCGGTTATAGTTCACATAAATAGGACATGGTCATGTATGATGAAAAGGACACTTGTTGCATTTGGGCGCCTGCCTAGTATAAGCTTTCCTCTCAGGAATAGCTGCACCATAGTTCTTCACTGTTGGTTTACTCTGGCTAGTCTCAGCCGGAGCTTTGGTTTTGTTTTTCCTAAACCATTTCCTTTTGGTACCCCTCGTGTTATTAGGGGCACTTACGGATAACAACCGCCTGAGTTTTCCTTGACTATGTATCACTTCTTACTGCCTAATCAGTAAGCTTAGTGGTCAACAAAATGGTACGTTTGAGTGTGGTTGGTTCTGCAGCAGTCACCATTCCCCGAATCTGGGAACCAGACCTTTGATGTACTTCTCAATCAGTGATGGTTCTGTAGGAAACATATTGGGAAGTAAGCAAGTAAATTCGTGAAACCAATCGGTATAAGGTAAACAGTCAGCACCGATCATAGAGTGATTCCAGAATTCTTCCGGTAATTTCTGAATTTCAGTACTTGGGCAGTACTCTAACATAATCAGAGTTTTAAAATCGTTCCAGCCCATTGCATCAACTGTGGCTGAACCGAACGTTTTCTCCTAGGTATTCCACCAGGTTAAAGCTGAGTCTTTCAAAGAACAACCATCATAAGACACCTTATTCTCGGCCAAACATTGACTGATTTTGAGTTTTGTTTACATTCCTTGATCCACTTTATAAGTCTCGTCGCTCCTTCCTTGCCTGTGAAAGTAGGAGGGTTGGAGGAAGCAAAGTACTTATAAGTACATCCCTGCTGTGGTGGATCAGGAACAGTTGTTGTTGTACCAGTGTTATGATGTGTTTCTACGTGTCCACCAGTAGCATTGTTTTCAACAAGGGCATGGTCCCTACTAGAACCAGAAGTGATGTTTTGTTGATGTTGTGTTAAGATACCCGGTATTACAACAATTAGCTGTTCTTTCACTATTCGTGCTACTGCTGCTTCGTTCAGTTCTGATCCACTTGCAGTCACAGGTGGAACTGTGTTCACTTATGGGTTCATGGGTGGAACCGTATTTGTTTTCGGATTCATAGGTGGAACCATTTTCGCTTCCGGATTAACAGTGGAACTGGATTTGTTTCAGGGTTAACAACGTTCTTAGAAGTGTTCTTAGCTGGTCGACCTCTTTTAGGAGCCATTGTTTTGCTCACATGCAGGAAAACTCAGGTCAGTTCAAGAACATTCAAATATAACCCTTTCAGTCACATAAATTCAACCATATTCAGTCATACTGAAAAAATATGTTGATATGTGATTATAAAAATATTTGTATAAGTACATTGATATTATCTAGATATGTTCACAACACAAAGTAATCACAGTGATATTTGTAGTTATACTCAGTCCTGTTATCTCAAAAACTTCTTATAGTATCATATAGCACACTGCATTGTGACACCGATACATATATGTTATTGTTCAAGCTAGATACGTTATCACCAATGTTTTGATATGTTATTACACATGTTTTTGATATGTTGCAATACATGACTTTGATACGTTGTCACACAAACAATGTTTTGATATGTTATTACACATGTTTTTGGGTTGACCAATGTCAATGCTTGGTGGCCAATCAGCCTGTCTTATAAAGTCCTGACAACGAAGAACACTAAATGACTAGTTTGGGTTGACCAATGTCAACACTCGGCGGCCAATCAGTCTGTCTTCCGAATTCCTGATGAGTATGCTGTATTAGTTCTCTCCGTACCATGTGCACATGTACTTGTTTACCAACCAAATCCTGTCCAACCACTTACATCTGTTTGAGTTTGAGTCAGAATTTGAGTATGGCTTTTAGTATGAGTTTGAGTACGTATGCAAAAATATGATTTCACAATGAGAAAGTATGAGTTTGTATGAGAAAGTATGTGTCTGAGAAAGTATTCGTTTGAGAAAATACTTATTAATAATAGTTTATAATTGAAATAATAAGGTTTCAAGTTTAAACAAAATAAGTATACATTTTAACTACAAACAATTTATAAAACATGCAAGTATTTATATAAAACAGTTATATAAAACAATTATATAAAACATTTAACATGTTTCTCAGTCCCACAGTAAAACAAAATAGTTTGAAAATGGACAAATGAACTTACCTGTGTTGTAGGCTACTTGAATAACCTAGAAAAGCGCTCGCTCGTTTGTTATATCGGATGTGTCTTCAATACCTGATTTCATTGGTTATAGTTTTGGGGTGGTAAGTGTTCGACCTAAGTGTGTGAGTAAGTGTCCTAATTGTTACTACAATGAGTTACTAATGTTTAATGCTACCTTATCTTATTTGACTTAACATTCTAAACCTACCCAAAGCTAGTAAGTCTTAACTTAGTCAATCAAGTTTAAATTGAAAAGATATATTTTTAAAGTATAAAGGTGGTTGGTTTTAAGAATGTACATTATTATAAAAGAAGTTAATTTATTTATAAAACATTATTCTCTTTTGCAAATATAATTAATATTATCTTATAAAATCCATTTATATACCATTAAGTATTATATTTTAATAACATAAGTTAAAGTAATGAAATATTAAGTTAGAATCTTAGATCTTAGACTAAACTTCTCATATTTAGCCTAAGTGTCCAAGTATCCTTTTGAGCTTGTTAACTTAAGTATTCTTGAGTTTGTTTGCATTTAGATCTTTAATGTCACTCCATTTCGATTCTAGTGAGTTTTTCAAATCCTTACTATACAGAATTACCACGCTAAGCGCCACACGCTATTAACAGTTCGAGATGTGTTTAATGAGGACTTATCAGTTTTGTGGATGAGTGCCTCACATGCACATACACAATATTAGCATGTACAAATGTAACCAAAAAGTATGTTTGTTGTTCAAAAACAATTTGTATGCAATGTTTTCTCCCCCAAAGGTAGAAAATACAAAAAGAGGCCATGAACTCACATGATAGAGCAGTTCCGGTTATGAGTGTGTTCGCATCTGCGAATGCTAGCACCTGCTAGTATGCACCTATAATCATATAGGTGTGAGTATGTGTTTTGTGGTGTGTTGTATCCCATACAACTCCAAGGTCGGTGCGCTCAACCGAGTGTGTTTGTTGACTTGTGTTGACTCAACAAATCGTTGGTGACACGTTTGTTGTGTTAAGTCTGTTTATGTGTCTTAATGAAAGTAAGACACCAACATGCATCATCCTATGACTCTAACCGTGATACTTTCACATAAGTAAAGTTTCGTAAGTCATAACGTTTCCGTTTCGGGAGAGTTTCTGTAACATCCGACCCCGTCTACCACCAATATTGTCCGCTTTGCCCACTCGGAGCTCACGGTTTTGCCTTCGGCTGCCCGGGTGAAAACTTCCCAGGGAGGTCACCCATCCCTGGATTGCTGCAGCCCGAGCATGCTTAACTGTGGAGTTTTCATGTGCTCCACAGCCAGCTAGGCCGAAAACGCGTTGGTGATGTTAGAGGTGGATCGTTACTTATGAGCCAGGAATCTCTCCTGTTCACGGCCGATGTGGGATTTGCCTTGGATGTTACATACACACCCCCTTAGGTCTCTTCGTCCTCGATGAGGTTTGCCACACCATCCCATGTAGAACAGGAGTGGCTCTGATACCATTCTGTAACATCCGACCCCGTATACCACCAATATTGTCCGCTTTGCCCGCTCGGAGCTCACGGTTTTGCCTTCGGCTGCCCGGGTGAAAACTTCCCAGGGAGGTCACCCATCCCTGGATTGCTGCAGCCCGAGCACGCTTAACTGTGGAGTTTTCATGTGCTCCACAGCCAGCTAGGCCGAAAACGCGTTGGTGATGTTAAAGGTGGATCGTTACTTATGGGCCAGGAATCTCTCCTGTTCACGGCTGATGTGGGATTTGCCTAGGATGTTACAGTTTCTATATTTAAAAAGTTTCTATTTTTGTAAAGTAATGTTATCAAATCCCATTTCATAAAATCAATACTTTTAATATGTTTATAAAAATACGTTTAATTACTTAAATCGTATCGTTTGCACATAAATCACCATTAATGGCGTTTGCCCAAATAAAGTTTTCTAAAGTATTAAGTATTTGTTTAAGGGTCCTTTTTCATAAATCAAAGTTTCCAAATATGTTAAGAACCATTTTTAATCATATTTCAATAACCTAAGTTAACCAAAACATCTTAAAACATCAAAAGCCCTCTTTTGATAACAAAAGTTTCCATATATAGTAAGTTCTAAAATGTGTTTCTAAACACTTCAATATGCATTTGACAATCTCTTTACATGTCTAACATGTCTTGATCATCACAAATCACTAACATGCAACATAAAAGTTTCCTTTTATGGCAAGTTTTACCAAATCGACACAATAACTTATCCAAACTCCAATCCAACAATCCTAGACTCTAACTTCTGTAGATCTATATCAAAATAACACAAGAACACCAACAATTTCGTGCACAAGAGCCACATGGAGTTGCATGTGGGTGGATGTTCATGCATGTGAGTT
Organism: Mikania micrantha; assembly: GCA_009363875.1. NCBI lineage: Eukaryota > Viridiplantae > Streptophyta > Magnoliopsida > Asterales > Asteraceae > Mikania > Mikania micrantha. The sequence goes on from CM018695.1 coordinate 18,375,030, forward strand.
TTCACCCATTGCATGTTCGATATAACCATAAATAAGCCATGGAAACTACCTTAGCAGCTAGGATTTGGGCTTGGATGACTTCTGATGGCTTTAGATGAGGCTGATGACGGACTCTTCACTCGTGGATGGCTTCCAAGGATTCCCTTTGAGCTTCAATGGCTTCCCAACACCAAGAAATAGCTTCAATGGTGTTTTCAGAAGGTTGGAGGATTGATTCAAGTGGGTTTTGGTCGAGAGATAGGGTAGAAGTTCGGAGAAAATGGAAAGAAACCGGCTAGAAAGTGAATGGGGTTGGTTTTTATAATGTTTTGTCGTTTGGGACTCATCGCGTACCGCCATGGCCGATCATGCATGGCCTTGGCGTACCACGATGAATATAATATTCATTTTCATCCCGAAACACGCCGCGTACCGCCAAGACCCTTGTGCATGGTCTTGGCGTACCGCCGAGAAATCCGGAGTTCAAAACTCCCGCTCACTCTTCGCGTACCGCCGGGGATCTCGCCGAGGGTCCTTTGCGTACCGCAAAGGCTCTATTTCTTTGTTTTTCGATTCTGTCAATTCGATTTCTTTCGTGTTCGATTCCCAACTTTCATCTTAAACATCTAATACATGTTTTAGCACATAATCATATAATAACAAATTTGTTGTTTAATTATTGTTTGATCACCAACGTTCGTGAGACTCGTGTGTGTTTCGATAATTCCTCGAATTATCTTTGATAGTTTGTGTTCATTGTTACGAACCGTTTGCATGATTGATTAAACATAATCAACATGTAATGCACAATCCAATAATTCCCCGAATTATTGTTTTGCATTTGTGTTTGTGTCTGCCATACTTGATTTCCAAAACCAATGTGTAATGTATGATTCGATAGTTCCTCGAACTATCGTTTCGCAGTTGTTTGTGTTTTACTCATCTAATTAAACAAAATTAAATAAAATGAAACAAGTATGAATGTGAAATGTAACGTTGTAAGAGTTGAAATTTATGTCAAATTGTAGGGTGTCACAATCTCAGTCTTCAACCATCCTTAGACCATGGAGCCAAAACACTATCGACCATGTTATGATTAGTATCGATGGATTGGATCAGCTAATATCAATGGACTTCAAGTTGCCCTTGCCGATACCACAAGTTCGATTGGTCCTCTTTAACTAACCATTAGGCCATCGATACTAGTAGTATCGATGGTCTTTAGACGATGAACCTGTGGAGGCCTTCGACACTAACATTCTCGATTAGTTCCGTCAATCCTAGGCTTGTCGAACTTAGCAAGTTCGATCGGAAGTTGGAGCTGCACATGGGAGACCATTGATACTATTGAGCTGAATGTTCATCCTTCGATATTGTTGGTTTCCAGAAAATCCGGCCATGTACAACCCTTCTAACCTTTATATTAACATCCTTCAAGAGTTCCTAACCTGATATCGTGCAAAACCTATAAGTTTTGAAGTGGTAAAAACCGATTTAAAGCTTACCTTGTCGGAATAGTAGAAAACCCACAAAAACCGAATCTTCTCACTAAAACTGCGACCAATCCAGCTCGTTTCACCTCCGATTGTTTGTACTTCTGAGTTCCCTTCGTTCCCTCGATCATTTTGACTACTAGAATGTCAAATTCGGTGTACAAATGAAGGAGTTATGGGTGCTTGAAGTTAGAGAGAGAGTAGTGAGAGAGGATGACCGGGATTTTGAAGAAGAGAGGGGAGGTGGTCTACAAAATGGGGGAAAAAGAAGAGGTTTAGGGCTTTTATAGCCCGGGTATGTTCGGGCATTTTCGGTTTCGTTCGGTTTCGGTTTAATGCGTCGTTTTTCTCCGTTTTTCGTGACATTACGTAACTTTGAAAAAAAATGGAAGTTTTTAAACTTTTTAAAGTGGTAATTCCTAATAAATTAACTAAATATCTTTAATTATTTTAAAATTTCAAAAACATTTACTTTTAATTGTTTCACCGAATCGTATCGTTTTCACGCGTATTCGTACGAATCGTCACCCGTTCGAACACTACAATAACTTTACTTTCCGATTTGATTTTCTAATTATAAGATATCATTCAGAACATTAAACTTATAAATATATTCATGCGAATCGTTACCCACACAAATACACTGTTACTTTAATATTTCAGTAATGACATCTAATATTGTTTTAGTTAGGTTATCCTCACATACGATTACAATAAAAATATCCTAACTAATATTTACACGTAGTATCCCGATCATAGTCTAACATATTTAAGCATATCGGTATCGTGTTTGTGTGTGTTGTTTGTCAGTATTGAGCTTCTACACTGTTAACATTAATTGTTTCGTATAACATTAACACATAATATTTTACAAATACTTTCCGTACCAGTATCTATAGTACCTTCCAACTGTTCCGAACTACTGTTCCGGCACTGATGTTACACTTTGATACGTTGTCACACAGACAATTGATATGATACCACTCAGGATTTTGATATTTTGACACACATGATATGTTATGACATCCAGTTATTGTTCATGAAATAAAAGTTTGATATAAACACACATGTTTACACAACACACATACTAAAGTAAAACGTTTCATTACTACAATACAGTTTTTATACATCAGTAAAGTTAAGTACAATGGAGTGTCAAGATACTAACCATAGTAATAAACAACCTAACCTGATGGTATCTATTCTGCATGTCAAAAATATCCCATAACATCGCACACCCAACCTACCCGTCTCCACTTCGTGATATCTACAATGGAACATCCCAAAAGTGTCAGTTCCTGATCCTATTTACCGTAAAAAAAGTATGGTAAGCAAGCTATCACCACAGCTATAACAGCCATCAGTATAGCTACCACCATTATCCTCACCTCCATATCTAAACCTCTAAACCTCTCCACCTGCCCTCTCACTCTCTCAACATACTGCCAAAATAACACAATCACAGTCTGCATCGCCGACCATCGCATCCTCTCCTCCATGACCATCCTCCAGGCCCTCGTCCCAGCTTCCAAAGCAACAACCTGCTTTACCAAGATCTGGTGAGCAGCACGAGTCTTGGTCAAGGTATCACGGGTCTCCTGCAGTGATCCGCGGGACTGCATTAGCTATAGTTCGAGGGCCCTGTAGGTCCAAGGTGACCTACTATAGCTGGGCTTGCAACTCAGCCTGCCTAGAGGACTCACCCACCTCGTGGGTGGATCCTGGAAAATCTCAGTGAGCAAGCTGATGTCTCGGTTATAGTCCAGTGGTCTTGTGGGCTTGTCCCCGCATTCGTCTAATCCCAGTAAAGACCAGTCTGTGGTGTTGGGCTCCTAGCCCGTCTGATGACAGAAGTATCCTCATCTGAGACCTGAGGATATGGTGGTGGTAGTGTGTGTGTGTGGTACAAGCGGTGGTGTGTGTGAAACCTGAGGTACCACTCTGGATGCTGCCGAAGATGAATCTGAGCTGACCCCTCGCTAGAACTGGGTGTGTCATCCAAAATCACAAATGGAATCCTCTGATAGGTATATCGTTCCCCGGGATTTTCCATCGCTGTATCAACACAATTCCAAAATCAGTACCATGAAATGTATATTCAGTAATAATATTCACGCAACCATGATATGAAATATGTTCCTTTCCTAAAGCAACTATTAATAATTGATATTATTATTGTTATGCTTGTCATTAAATTTACTAGAACGCACACGTGTTGCAAATTCTAGTTATGCTGGCCACTAATAAGTGTAATTTGTACCACCTGATTATCCTGACTCAAATCAAAAGAAGTTTTTTTTATGTAGTTATTTTCGGTGCACTCAGTGTCACTATACGAGCCTATGGTTATATTCTAGGTCACTAGGTCAACCAAAATTTCTATAACATGTGGCTTTGATACCACCCTATCACACCCCCACCTCCCGTCAACTGTTGATGATGTCACTGATCACACCGAGAAGGTTACAGATGCATAGTGGTGATGTCTTAGAGATGGGGTGTAACTTACTTGATCTGGTATCACAACACAGAAGGTTAATTTACAGATAGAACATTACAAGGATAATAGCATTCTTACAAGCCACAAGTTACAGTTCATAACCTAAACTTACTAAACAAACAAAGATACTTAAGTACAAGTGCATGATTGTGATCTCTCACCCGTCATCACTGTCTACCTGCAAAAATGGATAAGTTTGAAACATCAGCACAAAACTGGTGAGTTCATAATGATTGATCCAAACAATACGATATGATATACAAGTCATTGATACAAAGTTCTGGAGATAACCATGGGACCCATATCTAGTCCCTTTCGGACTGAAATGTTCTGTTATGTGAAGATACTACCCATCAATAAATATCTTTGTGCCTCATTTTTAATGTCTATCACATACATTATGTTGATATTGGAAATAGGTAACAAACATTTACACCAAGGGGAGTTGCAAGCTCCCGACAAATGGGTAGTCAGCCAATAGTAATATCATTCTTTCCTGTTCGGCCCCACATGGGTTCACTAGATATGATTCAAAATATGAGGACTTTTTGATATCGTGATAGAGAGTTACGGGCAAAATCTCATGAAATCTCACAACTTCACCATAAGTTCACATGAAATCACACAGATAACGGTGATACATATCGTATGTTCAAGAAAAGTTCCACAGTACCCCGATGTTCGTATAACATTAAAAATAAAAGGGGTTGTACGAAACTCACCTGAAGTGTCAAGTAAGTGGTTAACGTTCAAACTCATGTTGATAGTTTAGTTCTGCATCAGTTAATGTATTATAAGTTGTTTGTGTTTTAATCTACTTATTAGATCTTTCTTAACATTCAATGTCAAGGACAATGCATTTAAAGTTATATTGAATTCTAAATCAGTTGTTTATTTGAATATCATACAATGTAAGATAATGTGGGACCTATAATAATTCAGGCTCCATATACAAAGTTGATGACTCATTGAATTAATCAGGATGTTCTCAGATTAACCAAATAGGTATTGTTGTTGATTATATAACTGAAACAGTTTCCAGATGGATTTCTGGCTTAGGAATAGTCAATCCTTGTTATTGATCATTTAAGTATCATGAAATATAAGAATGTGATATTGGAATAGGTTTAATAACCATATTCGATATACTAATCTGACTGTTTACAATAACATCAGATCGTTATTCCAAGGATTATCTTAATGCATGTCATTATCTTAAAGCACTTATATTTAACCTATCATTTCAAGAAATGATCAAGACAATCACAATCATTGTAATAATCAAATGGTTTATACCATTATAATCTAAAATATGGTTTCATGATAATCGGGCATTATAACGGGTCTAAACAAGGATTTAACCGTTAACATATCAAGTTCCTCGTTTCTAACCATTCCTAGCCATCATCTAGGCAATAATCAACAATAATAACTATTGCATTGTGTTGAAAAACTAGATCTAATCCATACATTGTCAAACTAGTAGGATAAAACAAATCGTTATCCGTTCGGACGGATTTTCAAACAAAAAACAACGATCAGGTGATGTAGAATCGTTCCTTAGCTCGAACCAGATGATATGGTGGTTTTAAAACTGGATTTTGGGTTCCGGAAATTTGATCTAGTTCGTGGTTTTGATGCTGGTGTTCGAAAGAAGAAGAAATGAAATCTTCTGCATGAAATGTGATTCTTCAATCTGATCTATCTAAACCGCCTCTTCGTCGCGTACCGCCAAGAGGCATGATAGGGGCTTGACGTACCTCGAACAAAATCCGGAGACATTTGGATATTTTGGATACATCGCGTACCACCAAGGAGACTCAAAATAGCCTTGGCGTACCGGAAGAGTTTTGGAATGAAATATCTTCGAATTTTTCTTGTTTTTACGATTTCGAAGAATCGAGAACTCTGTTTCTCGCACGGTTTTCACCCACGTTCACGACTTATCTCAGTTGCAAATTATCTTTATTGACTTGGTGAAGTCAAAGATAATGTTTTGGATCCAATAACATGAGATATTAAGTTGAGGAGTTTGACTAAACCCCATGTAAAAATATATTTGAAGGAAACCTAGCCTAGTTGATTGGAGATCCCAAGATCTAGGTTCAATAGGGCAACTAATTCATATATCTAGGGTGGTTAATTCATATATCTAGGGTGGTCACTGTGGGGGAATAGTCATACAATGGATGTATAAGCTAATATATATGTTGATATATATCCTCCTAAACTGTAAAAGGGTGTTTAATTACGTCCTAGTCCATTCCTATAACAATCAGTGACATTGTTGTGTGAGGCTAAGCATAATATATGGTTAATGATCTATGTAAATCATGATACCCAAAATGCTTTAAATGATTTGTGAACAAATCACCTATGTTAGAGAGAAGTGGCGTCGCTTCGAATGGAATTGTGGGGCATAATTCCTAGGGCTCTCCCAGAACCAGGATAGTGTTCCATGACCATAACAGACACAATAATGAGGTGTCAACCAGACCAGGAAGAGTATTGTGTGAAGTGTAATAACATCTACGTAAAAAGGTGTTTAGTTCAAGGACATCGCGTCTACTAGCCGCTAGGAGACCAAGTATACTTCACAAAGGAAAGTTCAAAGGGAACACATACTTCTCCTGCAATACTCAACCGTTGAAATTGTATCTTGAAACTTGAGAATACGAGTTGATTTTTATTCATGTGGGGGATTGTTGGAAATTTGATTTATTTGATTAATTATCAATTTTAATTTGAATTAAAATCAAGACTCTTCATCTTACTCAATTAAATCAAGGCTTTTCAAATTACATGTATTGATTATATGTTTTAATTCAAGACCCTTGGAATCACCATCTTGTAGTATAAATATAAGACAATTGGTGTCTTGTTTTTTTGTTGAAAAGAATACTACATACCAACTCACATAAACTTAGAAGAATTTTCAACTTTCTTGACTCTTCATGCTCTTGTTTAGATATCTTTTTCAGGTGCTAGGTTAATCTCGACAGTATACAAACTGTTTCGGTTGTTTTACCCTGGGAGACAGATGCGTTCGTCTTGAGAAGAGACGCGAAATATGTTTTAAGGGAAGCGTATTGAATACATGCCTCAACCATAATCATTAACACGTTTAATCCATGTTGTAGTGAAAATAAATGAAAGACATACTGGATTGAAAACATCGTCAAATGGCTTGGTTGAAGATTATACATAGAGCATGTTCTAGTCGAACAAGACACTTAGAGCACCCCACGAATAGATTGATCAAAACAAGTTTGGTATATGAATTCGTAACTTATGTTATATTATTTTAGTCTTGTAACTGATATTGTACTAGATTATTTCCTACGAATAATGAGAGTATCGTTATTATGTATATTTTATTATTGTTTTATAATAAAAACGTAAACCCATTTCCTACCGTTGTAACTTAAACACACTATGTTTTGTTGATATGTGAATGTTTTAAACAAGTAATTAAGTGTGTTTAACTTAGGTGATTTAGTTTCACGCTTCCGAGCGAAATTTTCATAACATTTTGTGTTAAAGCTAAACTGAGACCTAATTTGAACACGTGTAAACGTGTGAGAAGTTTGGGTGTCACACCCAGGCCCCGAATTTCTTTTTAGTTATCGGGGCCGACCCTAACTAAAGATACATGCACTAGCATGCATACACATTAATGGTTTTTAACTTATTTATTTTCATTGGGGAAAATACTTGACAAGGTGTCGGTTTTGGTTGATATATTGGAACTCTTTGAGCCTCATATGTTTTTTTTTACTATATATGTTGTTTTAACTTGGTGTTTTATTATTCAAAACTTGTTCTTGTGCCTCTATATTTCACCACTATTTAATACCACGATCATTAACTGTATAGATAAAGCGGCGTGGTTATATCATCCTTGAGAAATCCCTATACACAATGATCCTGATGATTTGGAAACCCTACTGAGATTCAAAGAAATCAATCGTTGTGGCATATAGGCTTGCTTATTTTGACGAATTACATACGCTAGATGGTATGGATTGTGATAAATAGTATGCCTAATTTCATTGTGTAAACTTGATATCCATCGTATATCCGACCCTCTTTGTATGGTTGTGCCCATTGATGCTTTGACAAAGCTTTTATAGGGGTCTCCACCCCCTCTTTTTCTGGCCGTAGTATTAATATTTCAGCTAAAAGGTTACTTTTAGTTAAAAATAATGGTTTCACTCTCACACTTCAAAATATTAACTTTATTGTAGGTCTCGTAAATTTATGCCTCCCATTTCAAAGCGTTCAAGTCTCATCACTGGTTGTGGCAATCGTACCCTCTCATATCCATATTCGTGTTCTGGTATGTAAATCAAGCTAGTGAGTGTGATTTATTTCATAATGCACGTCAGTTTCTTGGGGAAACGAAAGGAATGATGACTCAAAAGTGGGAGTCTGTAATTATGCTAATGAAGCAAATTCATTGATATAAAAGTTTATATGTTTTGGGATTTTGAATATTAATTAAACTTAATTGTTTTTATGAAATTATGCTTAGGATCTGAGACTTCTCAACCCTACCAGTTGGCAAGATTGGGTGTTACACACTGGCTCATCATACTTAACCAAAATACTCTAAAGTGGGTATCATGTACTTGATGTAACTCTTGTTTCGCACAGGGATTGGTAGGGGCCAAATCGCATCGTAATCTAATATGCAAAACCTCTCCTATACAATTGTGTAAAATGTTATTTCTCACGGCTTAAACCCATGGCTTGACCAAAATACTCTTTATCTTATAAACTCGATCCAATTTTATTTTATTTTAATTATTTTTATAATAAATTTATATGCAGTAAGAACAAGCTAACAAATCAAATATGTATTTCCCTAACAAAAGTTAAGTTGGAAGATGATAGAATATAAGTTGTCTTGCACACAAAACAACAGAAAGCGTTTATACCGACGAAAAATTTGAGCCCTGTCCCGACGACATTTTGTTGGTACAATTCATTTTTCCCTATCCCGATTACATTTCATCTGGAAAACTATCTTCAGTATAGGTTTTTTCTTTTTCCTGACGACTTTTGTCGTCAGTATAGGCTTAGTCAGGATAGACCATTATTCTTGTAGTGACGTATGTTTCTTTCAATAGATTGGTAGACTTCACATTTAAACTAATAAATAAATAACTAAAAGAATACATCCAACTTTGTGATTTAATCTTTTTCCGTCTTTCATTAAATGAGAGTGTGCATCTAACTCTCTTCATCTTTATTTTTCTTACATGTCTCTCATGTTAAACAATCATGTAAAAAATATATTTTTAGAAGCTTGACATAAAGTTAGATATTTTATTTAAAAATAAAAGTAAAAAAAATATATTTTGAACTTAAAAGTTTTGTTTGTCGTTAATTAAATTTTTTAATTGTTTTATAATTTCTTAATTATCATCATTAGTTAGGATTTATTTTTATTTTATTTTACATGCAATACACAGGTTTGATAAACCTACTATATATAATAAAATACTTCATTTTATGTCAATCATCTCGTTCTTATTCATTTGTACTAAGTGTTACATTTTTGCCTCCAGTGAATTATATCTCTTATTAAATAATTATATTATATCTTTTATTAAATAATTATATTTTCTCTCATATTAAATAATTATAATAATAATGATTAATAATATTATTTATTTTTTCATATTAAAAAAAGCTTTTCATAAATTAAAAATCAAATATTTATTGTTAAAAAAATACTTTATAAAGTTTATAAAACATGAAATTCTTCTAAAAAGTTTTTTTTAAATAACTAATTTAAATTGATAATTTTAGAAATTAAAAGTTTTATAAAGAAATATTTTTTCTTAAAAAAAATTTAAAAATAAAATAAACTATAAATGGCCGCCTTTGAACAACATAATTTTATAAATAAATGATGTTTTTTGAAAAACTGTTTAAAATTAGCATTTTTTTGAACGGCGAAAGTCTTAGTCGTGCGAACCCACTGTTTCCAGACCATGTCACTGTTTCCTGGAGCTCCCAATGAGCCACCACAATCATCCCACGAGGAAACCCCATTGAGAAAACCCCCTGACCCCTATTTCGCTGCGGGAGATATTTGAACCCAAGACCTTTCATTTGGAAGAATTCTGGGGTACCACCATTGAGGCAATGCCGCAAGTTTTAAAAATGAAAGAAGAATTACAATTTTGGCCCTTTATTGTTAATGTTATTTTCTAATTTAATCCTTTAGCTTTAATAAGTGTTAAATTCAACTAAATAGTCTCATTATCCTAAAATTTAAGAATGATTATTAACCAATAGATCATGAAATCAAATTTAAAAAGGAAAATTCAAAATTTTAGAGGAAAAATTATTTAATGATAATTTAGTTATAACCACTTTCTCCCTACATTTTTTAAACGTTTATAACTTTTTCATACGATATTATTTTTTTAAATACATTATAAAAATGACCATTTTTTATCTATTAAATGAATATAATGTCGATATAAAACAATGAAATTCTTTCATAGTTAATTTTGTCTAATTATCGTCATTGTGTATTTCTTAAATGTTTATTTTTTGTGTTTTTCTTATAATTAATTGTGTCTTTTTACGGTTAAGAGCTTATTTAGTTTAACATAACTCACTTTAATAATTACAAAAATGACGTTTTAGCTTTTTGATTTACAACAGTAAATTTTTGTAAAAGAGCTAATCTTTGTAATGCACTATGTACTATTTATGTATTTATTAAAGTTTTTAATTATTTTTTTATTATTGAAAATGTTTATTAATATGTAATATAATTATTTTTTATCTAATTTTTTTTATATAATTTATAATGTAATTTCATTAATAATTGTTTTATTCAATTCATACAATGCATGTACGTAAAACGAGTCTATTTGTATGTATAAATATATTAAAACTAGCTGTGTTGAGCTAATGTGAAATACTTTTTTTCAAAAACATATAAACTTAATTGATGTGTCAATATTGTTTGCAAAATTTGTATCCTTTAAAAAATAAATTAACAGAGTTGGCATTTGAGACGAAAGTTGTTACAAAATGTGAATATTAGGGCATGACGGAGCTTAATTTTATAAGGTATCTATATGTAATAACGGAGATTGAAAGAAACTTCTAGGAGGCCAAAAGTCACAGGATTAATTTTGTAAGGATCTCTAAGGTTGATGCGCATAAAAACATCTCTGGATCAAGTTATGAACTATCGGAAGATATACAACCACTGAACGATAGAAATTAGCCTTCGGAAGAACCATTGCTTTCCAAGGATAATTCTTTTCCACTGAAAACAACCGGTTCCCTTCTCAGTGGTTAAAGGCTCAAATCCATCGGTGCTTCCAATCGACCATCAGTGCTTCCGATCTTCAGTGGCTCCCAAGGCCAAGACTTCCGAAGACTTTTTCTCTAACAAAGATTCTCGATACTTAAGGAAATAAACAAAGCTGCTTTCTCACATTCAGAATAACAGTGAAGACATTTCGATGTTAGTTAGCAACAAAGAAGATTTGTCAAGGCTACAAAGATACTAAACAGTTAATGCATTTTGTTGTTTAGGTCTTTATTGTAAAAGTCAATGGAATCTTTTGTATTGATTGTAATTAATATGGTTTGGCTTGTCAAGACCATATCAGATACTAGATTAAGCATACTTTTGTTTCTAGTGTTTTGTCCAGCCATGTATTTCTACGAGGATACGGCTGTAGGTCTTAGTATATAATCCTTCACTTGTTAGTTAGCAAATCACGAGTGAGTGCTTGAGATAAGTGTTGTAATCCTAACAGTTGAATGCAATATACTTTAACCTTGAATTTACAATTGCTTTCGGTACTTTGTTTTCAAACTGTTTTACAAAACTAAGTTGATAGAATTTCCGGAACTATCAACTTTGTAGAAAATAACTTGTGATAAGTGTTGTATAGATTACTCAACCCGATCCAACAAGTGGTATCAGAGCCTTGGCTCTTAACTTAAGTAACTAACCATTCTCAAGTTACCGTTTGTATATCTTCTACTACTCTTTATTTTTCAAGCTACTTCAAAGTCACAATGACCACCATCAGCAAGCATGACACTGAGAATGGTACTCTCAATAAGCCACCCATGTTCACTGCTGACGACTGTGATACAAGGAAGGTCAGGATGAAGGGTTTTATCAGGAACCAAGACTTCAAACTTTGGATGTCAGTTCTTGAGGGACCGTTCATCCCAACTATTGCTGCTGCAGGCACTGGTGGAGCAGCTGCGCCAAAAGACACTACTCTATATTCTGATGAAGACTACAAGAGAATGGAGGTGGACCCGAAGGCTTTATGGCTGATCCAGATGACGATTCTAACTCAATCATACCAGCATTTAAGAAATGCAAATCTGCACAGGAGCTGTGGAACTCTCTGCAGCAGATGTATGAGGGATCTAGAGATGGCAAAAAAACCCGAACCCGACGGGTTTACCCGAAACCCGCTACATATGGGACGGGTATTCCCAAACCCGATGAGTATTGGGCCGGGTATGGGATTAATTTTAAAAATTTTCGTGGGTATGGGACGGGCTTGGGATTTGTTCATATACCCGTTTACCCGGCCCGATTACCCGATTAAATATACCCGTTTACCCGTCCCGTGTACCCGATTATAAATACCATTTATATACATTTGAATTAATAGAATTTGTTTCTTTTTTAATCCTTTTGAATTTTAGAAATTGTTCATATAATTTGTTTCTTTTTTTATCTTTGTTTTTTTTTTGTGGCAACTACAAAAAAATTTTTGAACCATTTTGTTAATAATTGCTATTTTTTGGTTTATCTTGAACAATGATAATCAACTTATAACATTTTGAAATTTCATGTTATTTGATATATTAATAGCTTGTTCTTGGCATATTTAACATATAGTTTTTTGTTATAAAAATATAAATTTATTATTAGTTACCCGATACCAGACGTGTTTTAAGCCAGTTATTCTCAACGAATATATTTAGCTAAACCCGCTGGGATACCAGAAACCCGCCGGGATACTCGATACCCGACGGGTAAATACCCGATAGATACCCGATGGGATTTGGGACGGGTATGGGACATACTTTTATAAACGGGTATGGGATTGGGATTACTCAAACCCGTCCCAAACCCGGCCCATTGCCATCCCTAGAGGGATCTGAAGATGTTAAGGAAAACAAAAAGGACATGCTGAAACAGAAGTTCGAGAACTTCTGTCTAGAAAACAATGAGAAGATGGCTTCTCAATATCTAAGGTATGTCCAGTTGGTTGACGAGTTAGTGGCTGCAGGTGTAAAGATGGAGAACCAAGACGTGATAAGGAAGTTTCTTAGATCACTTCCATAGACGTGGAACATCTAATTTGTTGCCATTCGGAGAAAAGAGAATCTAAGAACTTTAAAGCTTGGGGAACTATTTGGTATACTTAGTGCATACCAATTGGAAATTGATGCTCAGGAACCCATACCTTCCCATGTACCTTCCGGTTCAGTAGCCCTATATGCACCCATCCATAATCCACCTTACCAAAATTACCAACACATCTACCACTCAACTTCCACACCCATTGTCATTTTTCCTAAAACCCCCACTCCATCAACTTCACACTCAAACTCATTCACTAACACAACTCCACTGCTTACTTCAAGCCAAGGAGCTTTTATGGCTGAAGAGACCAACTACTTCAATATCTGCCAAGAAGAATTAGATGGAATTCCTGCTGATGATCTTGAGGAGATGGACATCAATTACCAGATGGCCATGATCTCCTATAAGGCAAAGAAGTTCTATCAAAGAACTGGTAGACGGTTTAAGAAGCACAACCTGAAGACAGGGTTTGGCCTAGACAAGTCCAAACTAAAATGCTTTAATTGTCAACAATTGGGGCACTTTGCCAGAGAGTAGATCTCCAAACTCTCAGCCTTCAACATTTGGACAGTCACATCAAAGACCATCAAGCCCTCAAATAGTGCCAATGTTGCAGAACAACGTGATTTTTCAGATTGGAGTTTCCAAGCTGAGGATACATCTATCTCCAACAGTGCCCTGATGGCTAATGACTCAACCTCTACATTCAAGATAACAGAAGATATGTGCACACCTGAATGTTTAGAAAAGTTAAATTCTTATAAAAGGTTTAATGTCAAGTCTGTAATGAACTTGAGTCATTACAAGTTGTCAAGGCTAATTTTTTTGAGTATGAAATAAATTATAAAGAAAAGATTGATGAAATGGACCATTTCCAGTTTAAAGCATGAAGACACTAACAAACAGTGTCAAATTAACAATCTTTTAGAAATGTTAACAACTGCCAAGACAGAGCTTGTATTGGCCTGTCTTGGCAGAGTCTTACAGAGACAAATTTTTGAGTCAGGGTGAAAAGTATGGATAACTTTTTAAAATGAGTGATACAACTGAGTTAAAAGAGGGGCTAGTTTGGGTTATAACAAAGTTGGAACCCCCATCTGCTTATACCCCGATGGTGGAGGTTCGGTGTAGACCAGAAGTGAATCTTGTGTATGATGAAATTTTGGATATACACAAGGTTCAACAAGAAAATGATTCACCTAAATCTATCCCAACTGAATCATCTAATACATCTGAAGATGACATTTCTAAAAACTTTGAAAAGTTAAAGAAAGTTTCTAAACAAAATAAAACCAAGAAAAACAAATCATCTTTTGTGAAGGCTAAATATGTTCAAACCGGAATTACATCTTCAGATGATTATGTCACTTGTTCATCTGACAAGTCGAAAAGTTCTAGATCAAAGGATAGAAAAGCCAGTGTTACAGGGATTCAGGTGAACCATAGCTCAGCCATCTTCAAAGGAGAGAAGCCTAAAAAATCTCTAAATGATCAGACCGTGTGTCTGATGTGTGGTGAGACAAACCATTTTCCTACTGACTGCTTATATAATCCAAGAAGCAGAATTCACTCTAGACCACATGGAAGAGGAAGAAAGGAAAGTTAGAGTAAAGCATTGGTGTCCTCGGAAAAACACTCTGCTCTAGAAAGAAGAAAAGCAGGCACTTCTGCCAATAAGAAAAGAGGAAACAAACAGTCTTCCGAAACCAAAAAGGTATCGGAAGCAATAGTTAAAAGTGCTTCCGGCACTCAACATTTAGGAAGAAGGAGAGCAGAAGAACAACCCTCTCACCAGATGGAGCCCAAACCAACAGAAGAAAACGAAAAAGTTGCTTCCAAGGGTAGTCAGAGGAAGAAAACTTCTCCAATAGCTCCAACGGTCAAGAAAATTTGGAAGAAGAAGGAAACCACTAAACTAACAGTTCAACCAATTGATCAACCAGCCTGCTCATCATCTGTCCCACCTAGGATGATGTCAAAGAAATTTTTTTATAATGATGCCAATGGAAAACCCAAGACCACATGGGCTTGGGTTCCCATCAGAACTAATTCATTTCTGGTCGTGTGTAGGGACAGCAGGAATCAAAAAGCAACTTGTGGATTGTTGACAGCGGCTGTTCCAAGCACATGACTGGCAACAAGACCCATCTGCACAAATATGAACCATTCTTTGGAGGGTCTATTGCATTTGGAAGTGATCCGGTAGGAGGTTACATCATAGGTAGGGACACAATCATAAATGGCAAGGTAAACTTTGAGAATGTGCATTTTGTAAAAGAACTGAATTACAATTTACTGAGTGTATCACAGGTGTGTGATCAAAAGCACAACATGTTGTTTACTGAGCATGAATGTATAGTCTTGAAACCAGGATTTGTTGTTCCTAATGATCAAACTCTGCTCAGGGCTCCAAGAAGAAACAACATGTACATGCTGGACATGAGCATAGCTACACCACTTAGTAATATAAGTTGCTTTGTCTCAAAAGCTTCCTTTGATGAATCATCTCTTTGGCATAGGAGACTTTGTCATATAAACCTTAAAAACATGAATAAACTTGTAAAAAATAATTTAGTAACTGGTTTACCAACAAAGGAGTTCATCTGTGTTGACAAATGTGTTGCTTGCTTGAAAGGGAAGCAACACAAATCATCTCATCATGCCAAAGAGATAAATTCTATCACAACAGTCCTGCATTTGCTTCATATGGACTTGTTTGGCCCCACAAGTGTTAAATGTCAAGGTAGGAAGTCATATTGCTTGGTGGTCACTGATGATTTCTCTCGGTATACCTGGGTGTTCATATTGAACTCAAGGATGAAACTGCTGAGATCCTAAAATCATTCATTCTTAGAATTGAGAATGAGAGTGACCATCATGTCAAAATCATCAGATCAGATCAAGGAACAAAATTCAAAAACCATATTTTAAATTCTTTTTGTGAATCTAAAGGTATAACAAGACAATTTAGTGCTCCTAGGACTCCACAACAGAATGGTGTTGCTGAGAGAAGGAATATGACATTAATTGAGGCTGCAAGAACCATGTTGTCTGATGCCAAACTACCAATAAATTTTTGGGCAGAAGCAGTCAATACTACCTATTATGTTCAAAATAGAGTATTGGTGGTTAAGTCACATGGTATGACTCCTTATGAAATTTGGCATAAAAGAAAGACATTTATTGGATTTCTTAAACTATTTGGATGTCAATGCACCATCTTGAATACTAAAGATCATCTAGCCAAGTTTGCTGAGAAATCAACAGAGGGCTACTTTGTTGGGTACTCTTCACATGTAAAAGCATATAGAGTATACATCAAAGCTTCCAGAATTATTGAAGAGTCTGCAAATGTTCAGTTCAAAAAACATACTATCAATAAACCTGGAATAGGCCCTGATTGGTTATTTGATCTTGATAAATTCACGTCTGCATTTAATCTTGTGAAAGAGTATGTTCCAGATCAACTAGTATCTACCTTGGAATCCTCCAAGCACACAAGAGAAGAAGACTTTTGTGTTGAACTGCCAATAGCTTCAAAACAAATATTGGCAAAATCCACTTCAACACATAATGCTGCTACATAGTCTGAGACAATCAACACTTCTCAGGATGTCCCTTTAAGTAACTCTACATCTGTTCCAGTGAGTCAAGAAGAAGTTGGGAGTCCTTCTGTTGAAACAAATACTCTGGAAAATCTTCCCACCAGAGAAAATCATCCCACAACAGTCCAGCCTCAAAGACCTCAAGATCTTCCAGCAATCCAGCTTGAGGTGGTACTTCCAAACCTTGAGCTAAGCAACTTGGATTTGAATTCTCAGCTGGAAGTGATCCCAGAACTCTCATTCATAATATCCATCCAGTTGAGAACATTATTGGTAATGTTGAGGAAGGAATAAGAACAAGAAGCTCTCTGCATGAAGCAAACATATGTTTGTTTTCTTGCTTTCTATCCCAAATAGAACCAAAGAAAGTTGCTGAAGCACTGAAGGATAGCAGCTGGGAAGAAGCCATGCAAAAAGAACTTATTCAATTTGAGAGACAGGGGGTTTGGAAGGTCTACCCTTTACCCAAGGGTAAGTATGCCATTGGAACAAAGTGGGTGTTCAGAAACAAAAAGGATGGAAAAGGAGTTGTCATAAAGAAGAAAGCAAGGTTAGTGGTGCAGGGATACACCTAATAAGAAGGAATTGATTATGGTGAAGTTTTTGCTCCAGTTGACAGAATTGAAGCCATCAGAATCTTTCTAACATTTGCAGCTGCTAGAAGCTTCAAAGTTTTTCAAATGGATGTCAAAAGTGCTTTCCTCTATGGCAAGATTGATAAGGAGGTCTATGTTTGTCAACCACCAGGATTTGAGGATCCTAAGTTTCCTAATCATGTCTGCAAGCTTGATAAAGCTCTATATGGGCTGCATCAAGCTCCCAGAAAATGGTATGAAACTTTGTCTTCTTTTCTGTTGACAAACAACTTCAAAAGGGGAACAATCGATAAAACTTTATTTTTCAAGAAATCAAATCAACATACCATGCTTGTCCAGATATATGTTCATGATATTATTTTTGGTTCAACTGATGAAACTCTCTGCAAGGAGTTTGAAGCACTAATGAAGTCCAAATTTGAAATGAGTTCAATGGGTGAACTCACTTTCTTCCTTGGATTACAAGTGAAGCAAACTCCTACAGGAATCAATCAAAGTATATCAAGGATATACTTGAAATATTTAGTTTCACCGATTGAAAAGCTCTCGGTACTCCCATGTCCAAAACAACATCTTTAGGCCCTGATCTTGAGGGGAAGGATGTTGATCATCACCATAACAGAGCAATGATTGGCTCTTTGATGTATCTCACAACAAGCAGGCCTGATATCATGTTTGCAACCTACCTGTGTGCATGGTTTCAGGCCAATCCTAAAAGCTCACATATGCTTGCTGTAAAAAGAATTTTCAGATATCTCAAAGGAGCACCACAGTTAGGATTGTGGTATCCTAGAAATCCGGACTTTCAATTCATGGCCTACACTGATAGTGATTATGGGGGTTGCAACATCAGTAAGAAGTGTACATCTGGAGGATGCCAGTTCCTTGGATCCAGGATTGTGTCATGGCAATGTAAGAAACAGACATGTGTCTCAACTTCTACTGCAGAAGCTGAATACATAGCTGCCTCAAGTTGCTGTGCATAAGTACTTTGGATTCAAAATCAAATAAGAGACTATGGAGTAGAGTTGTCCAATACTCCCATCCAGATTGGCAATTCCAGTACAATTTCCATTACTAACAATCCAGTCAAACATTCCAAGGCCAAGCACATTGACATCCGCTACCATTTCATCAGAGATTGTGCAGAAAAAAAGCTAATTCATTTTGTCAAGGTTGATACAGAACACAACTTGGCTGATCTCTTCACCAAGGTATTTGATGAAGGAAGGTTCAGGCATTTAATCACAACCATTGATATTTAATCACAGCCATTGGTATTTAATCACAGACATTTGATGAAGGAAGATAAACTTAACTTATCTTCTGAATAGTATTGACTCATCAGAAGAAATGTTAAGTCTTCCAATGTGTTATTTAATCCTTATTCGGAATAAGTCACACTTCTTAAGATATTTATTCTTTTAAAAGTATGTATGTTCTGATATAAATTATTTGCTTTCGAAACATTTCCTTCTAATTACTTATCAGAAGCTCATGTCTTCCGAAGCATACATCTCTTTTCAATGCACAGATTACTTCTCTTCCGATACTACACGACAAATCTTTGGTGTTTTCTCGGAAGAATCTCTCTCATCTTCTGAGATCCGCTGTGATACATCGCTGTCATGGGAGACCTTTTTCCTCTTTGTCTCCAGATCTCAAATATTTAATGTATCGTTATATTAAATGCTGACATCCGAAGGTATAAAAGGTCTCCCTCCCATTCAAATTCTCACTTCCTTTTTCGACAATTGACAGTTTCTTCTTGTACCAAACCCTAACAGTTCATCTCAATAATGGCTCTCTTTGCATTCAAACCTGCACACAACCTGACAGCTGAAATTTCTGCTAATAACTGAACTTTCTGCTGATAACGATCATGATTTTGCTCCGACCATTTCATTTCTCCGTCGGAGTAGCTATTTTACTGCTTTAACTATCAACCCCGTGGTGTATGAGTCTCATCACCAGCAGATTTGGGGTTCTTGTTCTGTGATTGAGTCTCCAACTGGTAAGCATCTTTTTGCTACCGTTGATGCTCATCGTATTTCTATTTCAGTGGAAACTATCAGTAGACATCTTAATCTTAATGATGCTACAGGTAGTACTTCTTTCACAAGGGATGAGGTAGCAACGACCTTTAGGTCAATGGGATACGAAGGTCCTCTTTCTTCACCTACCTATTTAATGGGAAGAGTGTCCTATAATTATAAGTATCTCCTATATGTATTTTTGCATTGTCTTTTGTAGGATCAGATGTTCTCAATTGATAAATCAGTAGAGTATAGCAGCGGAATTCAACACAGAATTAGCATAAGTAAAGTAAGAACAAGTTCAATCAAACAGTAACGCAAGTTTGTTATAGAGAGAGAAAGTTTTCTGTAAAAGGAATATCTCATTCAATTGATTAACTTCGTTACATTACAATCATGTCAACTGCCTATATATAGAAGGCAGTGACGTCTGATGATGTCACATGATGTTGACATCTAACAGACAAAACAAAACAACTGAAATTAACTAAACGACTGAGAATGTCTTCAACATCTGAAGACAAACTCTACAACTACTGAAGAACAAAACTACTGAAGTACAAATACTGAAACTACTGAAATACAAAATACTAAAACCTCTGATGAGTAAACTACTCACCAGACTTTTACAAACAATAAGAAAACTACTGAAGACTAACTATACACTACAACACCTGACGACTTACACTTCAGCTGTTGTACATCTCTTCAGATCTTGTGACTTCAGCACATTTGAATATTAGCCTTTGTGTTCTTCTTCAGTTGTTGTAATTCTGTGAGACTTAGAGATTTTTCTGATCAGGCTCATTGGTTCTTTTAGTCCAACAAACTCCCCCTGAACCAATGAGCCTGATCAGAAAAATCTCTAAGTCTCACAGCATTACAACAACTGAAGAAGAACACAAAGGCTGATATTCAAATGTGCTGAAGTCACAAGATCTGAAGAGATGTACAACAGCTGAAGTGTAAGTCGTCAGGTGTTGTAGTGTATAGTTAGTCTTCAGTAGTTTTCTTATTGTTTGTAAAAGTCTGGTGAGTAGTTTACTCATCAGAGGTTTTAGTATTTTGTATTTCAGTAGTTTCAGTATTTGTACTTCAGTAGTTTTGTTCTTCAGTAGTTGTAGAGTTTGTCTTCAGATGTTGAAGACATTCTCAGTCGTTTAGTTAATTTCAGTTGTTTTGTTTTGTCTGTTAGATGTCAACATCATGTGACATCATCAGACGTCACTGCCTTCTATATATAGGCAGTTGACATGATTGTAATGTAACGAAGTTAATCAATTGAATGAGATATTCCTTTTACAGAAAACTTTCTCTCTCTATAACAAACTTGCGTTACTGTTTGATTGAACTTGTTCTTACTTTACTTATGCTAATTCTGTGTTGAATTCCGCTGCTATACTCTACTGATTTATCAATTGAGAACATCTGATCCTACAATTGGTATCAGAGCTGGTTAATCATTGATCGATTACACAATTGATCTCTGAAACTGCTCAAATTTGTTCTCAAATTGATTGAATTAGCTGATTAAGTAAGAATTTGTTATAGATTGAAGTTTTCTGCTAACTTCTGTTGATTTGTATTTCAATATCAATCTGTTTTGCATCAATTGATTGAGATTTGAATTAGTTTGTGTTAAATTGATTGAATCTGTGATCATGTCAACTCCGAACAATGATCCACACAATACAGGCTCCGCAACCAAGCCTCCGATGCTGGTGCGGAGTGAGTACAACATCTGGCAACGTAGAATGCTACATCACCTGTCGATTAACAGCGCAGGATGTTGGAAATCTGTTGTGCATGGACCATATAAACCCACGATCACTGATCCTGAAACTAAGATCATGATTCCGAAACCTGCTGATATGTATTCGAATGAGGACATTAAACTGTTTGAAATTGATGCTAAAGCTCATGGTATTCTGGCCATGGCTCTGCCGAATGAGATCTATTCTGGTTTGATGCATTATGATACTGCTCATGATCTCTGGGTTGCACTGAAAGAACAATTTGGTGGAACCGATGAGGTTTTAGCAAATACTAGAGAAATTCTGGCTCAGCAGTATGAGACATTTTCTCACCGAAAGGGTGAATCCTTAACTCAACAATTTGAGCGATTTTCATGTTTAATTTCTGAGTTAAAAATGGTTAAGCAAGAATACACTAATAGTCAGATGAATAACAGATTTCTCAGATCATTGCCTGAGAGATGGGACACTTATACAATTGTCCTACGCTCTAATGCTAATCTAGAAAGTCTATCTCTCACCCAATTACATGGGAAACTCTTAACTTTTGAGAGAGAGGTAGAACAGAAGAGAAAACTGTCTTCATCTGGAAAACTTGCTGATGATTTTGTTCCTGGTAACACTGCTTTACTTGGTCAGGAGTCAGAGTTTAATGGGTCTGAATGTTCTTATGATGAACATATTGACTTTTCTACTAACAATTCTGATCATGCTTTTGTGGGAGTTGAAGGTAATGAAGGAAGTTATAGTGACAACTTGTGTTTTGTGATGGATGATTTGAAAGGTATCCCGGATGATGATCTAGAGGAGATGGACATTTTAAGTCAAATGGCATTGATCAACATCAGATCACAAAAGTTTTATAAAAGAACAGGAAGGAAGTTCCCTGGATTATCTGGCAAGACTAAGGTTGGATTTGACAAAGGGAAGTTGAGGTGCCATAAGTGTCATAGGCTTGGTCACTTTGCTAGGGAGTGCAAAACATCTAGCTCTAATCCTGCTGCACCTTTTGTGACCTTTCCGAGCAACAATTCCTCAGGCAAAGGACTACAATCTTCTGGTACTAGTCAACAGCAATTCTATCCAGCTCACTTTGTTCCACAAAATCCAATGCCCTATCCATATCCTTGCTTTTACATGCCTCAACCTCCTCACAATCCAGCATTAATCTCACCACAATCACCTGCTCTTCCTGAATCCAGCAAACCTCAATCAACTCAACAGTCTCAACAACAACAGCATCAGAGTTTCTTCACTCCTGGAGTTGTTGATTGGAGTAGCTTGCCTGATGACTTATCAGACTTCAACATGCAGCCTTTTTCTGAAACTGGTCCACATGGTGGAGACAATCCTTTTGGAAATCTGGCACTGATGGCTATTGATTCAACTGACAATATCTGTCAATCCTCTTCAACATCTCAGGTATCTTCTGAATCAAAAGCTAAATTATGTTCAGAGTCATGCATTTCAGCATTTGCTTCCATTAGGGAAATCAATGTAGAACTGATTAATGAGAAATTTGAATTGGAAAAGGTTGTGGCTAAAAACAAAACTGAGTTTGAAAAAGCCTTAAATGAGAAAGAATCTAAAATTTATAAACTTAAATGCTTGTTGTCTGATGAAAAAG
Organism: Mikania micrantha; assembly: GCA_009363875.1. NCBI lineage: Eukaryota > Viridiplantae > Streptophyta > Magnoliopsida > Asterales > Asteraceae > Mikania > Mikania micrantha. Next base: position 18,398,002 of record CM018695.1, read on the forward strand.
CTAGAGTGGAAGTTATGCTAGTGAAGCATAATGATCTGAAACAAACACTTGCAGCAACCCAAGTCAATTGTGAAAAATGGGTTGAGTCCTGTAAGGGATTTGAAATGTTATTGAGCAAACAGTCAGCTTCAAATGTTAAGTTTGGGATTGGTTATAATCACACTGGCCCCCCTACTGATTATAAACCAAAAAGTCTTGACTGTGAAACTGATGGGGAGAGTGTGTACCAATCTACCAACTCTTCAGAAATGTCTGATTCTGTCGACATATCTGAAGAAGACTCAAATGTTTGCAAAGCTGCTGCTGAAAAGGTTGAGATTGAAACATATTCTTATTCAATTGGGTGTACAAATGTCATTGAGGATGACTCTTGTCAGGATAATGTCTTATTTGAGATTAATCCTGATGAACATGTTTCAAATGTTTTAAAATTACACTTAATTGAATCAGATGGGGATAGTGTTGGTGAAAATGATGCAAGAATTTTGATAAGTCAAAGTCATTCTTCAGCAGTTGTTGAAAAAGCTGATAATGCAACAACTGATGTTGGTAAATGTGTTGAGACACAAGTGCTGAAAAATAACTCTTCAGATGTTGTCAAAACATCAGCTGTTGTCAATTTGACTACAAATACTGATGCCTTAGATGTTCTGATGAACAAACAATCTGTTTCTAAGTCATCAGTACTTGTAGACAATCACAAGGAAAGGAAGAAGAGGGTGCCTTGTGATATTTGTAGGTTGTTTAATCACTCAACTGATGAATGCTGGTACAGAAAAGGTTCAAAATTCAATAAAATCAAGAATAAAAACAAGAATATACTTAAAATGAAAAATGCATTCAGTTCAAAATTTGTGCCAGAATCATCAGTTGTTTCAAAATCTGGAAAATCAGTACAAGGAAATACTTCAAGTCAATTCAAGAAAGGAAAAGAAATTGTTCCAGATTCAGGGAAACAACACTTGAAAACATCTATTTTAACTACAGACACAAAACTGATCAACAAGAAAAATAAAAAATCAAGTCCTGATGTGTCTGATGAAATCAAGCTTTTAACTCAAACTCATAATCAACTGATGCTAATGATGCAACAACTGATAGGAAGGGTCAATATGGCAGAGGCATCTGTTGATTCATTTCATAAAAAGAAATCAAAATCAAAAGTCAAACCAAAAATTTCTGATAAGAATGCTTCAAGTGTTGCTTCAACTGATAATGCTAGTTCTGTTTCTTCAAATGTTAACAGACCCAAAACCAAAATGGTTTGGGTCCAAAAGTCTAACTGAGTGTGTTGTTGTATGCAGGGTCCTTCAGCATGCCAAAGTAGCATCTGGTATGTTGATAGTGGAGGATCCATGCATATGACTGGGAGCAGATCTCTTCTTCATAACTATTTCACTGGAAGGAGAGGATTTGTGTCCTTTGGTAATGATGCTAAGGGGTATATCATAGGTAAAGGTGTAGTTACTAATGGTGAGATTAGGTTTGATGATGTTAATCATGTTGAGAATCTTAAGTACAATCTGCTGAGTGTTAGTCAAATGTGTGATAAGGGTCATGTGTCTCTCTTCACTAAGCAAGATTGTAGGATTTTATCTTCTGATGTGATGCCTTTGATTAGCAAAGTGTTAGATGAGTATACACTTCTTAAGGCTAACAGAGTGGGAAAGGTATATGCCTTTGATCTTTCTAAGAAAATCTTTGTCAAAGGTCATCCTTGTTTATTTTCTAAGGCCTCTTTCAAGGAATCAAATCTGTGGCATAGAAGATTAGGTCATGTGAACATTAAGAACATGAATCAATTGGTGAAACATGGTTTGGTTAGAGGTCTTCCTTTAAAGGATTTTAGTTGTGATGAAAACTGTTCTGCATGCTTGAAAGGAAAGCAACACAAAGTCTCTTTTCCTTCAATTGGAGATTCCAAATCCACTGGTTGTTTACAACTGTTACACATGGATCTGTTTGGTCCAGTGCAGATAATGTCTATGGCAAAGAAGAAGTATTGTCTAGTTATTGTTGATGACTATTCAAAGTTTGTCTGGACTTTCTTCTTACACTCAAAAGGTGAGGTTGCCAAGGCTATTATCAATTTTGTGTTGTATGCTGAAAAGCAGTATTCTCTTTCTATCAAGTGTGTTAGGAGTGACAATGGCACTGAATTCAGAAATCATCTTCTTGATGAATTTTATCAGTCAAAGGGAATTCAGAGACAGTATAGCATTCCCAGATCTCCTGAACAGAATGGAGTGGTAGAAAGGAATCGGACCCTGATTGAAGCTGCCATTCTGGTTTACCTTTCACATTCTGGGCAGAAGCTGTTAACACAGCTTGCTATGTGCAAAACAGAGTTTTGGTGAATCAAAGATGGTTGAAGACTCCATATGAAATCCTTCATTCTTTAACTCCTTTGATTTCCTTCTTCAGAGCTTTTGGGTGTCCTTGTTTCATTCTCAACACCAAAGATCAACTTACCAAGTTTGATTCCAAAGTTGATGCAGGATACTTTGTTGGATATTCTTCAACATGCAAGGCATATAGAGTGTTCAATTGTAGAACAAAGACTGTAGAAGAAACTCTTCATGTCAAATTCAATGAATGTCCTAAAGATTCCATTCCTCAGAATCCTGCTGAGATGTTTGATCTGAATATCTTACAACATGATTTTCATGTTGAGAATAGTGGTGTAGAAGATGAAGTTCTTCCAGCTGATCCACCACCAGCTTCTAATGCAACATCACAAGGAATTTCAGATGATGAAGATGCAAGTACTCATTTGTTCAGATTCAGTGACAATATGTCCACATCTACCAAATCTGATGCTCCTTCTGCTTCAGCAATCCCACTCACTACAAATGCTGATGAAATTCTGGCATCTTCTAAATCCTTTGAAATTCCTGCTGCTGTACATCCTGAATCTTCTTCAACTGCTGCATCAGTTCCTCCAGCAAACACTTGCACTGATCTCATTCCATATCAAGAACTGAAGGATCATCCATTATCTCAAGTTCTTGGTGATATTTCTGCAGGTGTTTCAACAAGAAGTCAATTATCTAACTTTTGTCTTTATGCTTTGTTTGTCAGTCAACAAGAGCCAAAGAATTACCACATAGCACTTAGAGATATTGGCTGGGTGGAGGCAATGCAGTTGGAATTATTGCAATTCAAAAAGCAATAGGTTTGGGAGCTGGTTTCTTTACCTCCAGGTAAGTGTGCAATAGGCACAAAATGGGTGTTTAGGAATAAAACAGATGAAAAAGGTCAAATCATTAAAAACAAAGCTAGACTGGTTGTACAGGGGTTCTGTCAGGAAGAAGGTATTGATTATGATGAAACTTTTGCCCCTGTAGCCAGATTAGAAGCAATTAGGCTGTTTTTAGCATATGCTGCCTTACATAAACTTAAAGTTTTTCAAATGGATGTCAAAAGTGCTTTCTTATATGGCAAAATAAAAGAGGAAGTGTATGTGTGTCAACCTCCAGGCTTTGAGGACAATAAACATCCTGATTGGGTGTACAAGCTTGATAAAGCTCTTTATGGGCTGAAACAAGCACCTAGAGCCTGGTATGACACATTATCCACTTTTCTTCTAAAAAATAATTTCACTAGAGGCTCCATTGATCAAACTTTATTCATAAAGAATGTAGGTCAGCATAAGCTACTGGTTCAAATTTATGTTGATGACATTATATTTGCTTCATCTGACCCAAAGTTGTGTGATGCTTTCACTAAACTTATGACTACAAATTTTGAAATGAGTGCTATGGGGGAGTTACAGTTTTTCTTGGGTCTTCAAATCAAACAAAAACCTGATGGAATTTTCATTCACCAATCAAAATACACAAAAGAGCTTTTAAAGAAATTTGATTTGCAAAACTGTAAGCCATGTTCCAACCCCATGAGCACCACCACACAACTTGATGCAGATCTGAAAGGTACTTCAGTGGATGAAACTCTTTATAGATGTATGATTGGATCTTTAATGTATCTAACTGCATCCAGGCCAGACATTATGTTTGCCACATGTGTTTGTGCTAGATTTCAGGCTGCACCCAAAGAGTCTCATTTGATTGCTGTGAAAAGAATTTTCAGATACTTGCAAGGTACTCAATTCCTGGGAATATGGTACTCCACTGGACAATCCTGCAAGCTGGTTGCTTTTTCAGATAGTGACTATGCAGGATGCAAACTCTCAAGAAAATCTACTTCTGGTGGGTGTCAGTTTCTAGGAAATTGCTTGGTTTCTTGGCAAAGTTAGAAGCAAACTTCTGTAGCCACCTCCACTGCTGAAGCTGAGTACATTGCTGCTGCAAGTTGCACTTCCCAAATTCTCTGGCTTCAGTCTCAACTCCTGGACTATGGCATCAAAGAACTGAAGACACCATTGTTAATGGATAGTGCTTCAGCTCTTTGTATTGTCAAGAATCCAGTTCAGCACTCTAGGACTAAACACATTGAGATCAGACATCACTTTATAAGAGATTGTTTTGAAAAAGGTCTGATTGATCCCAAATTTGTTCCTAGTGCTGATGAGCTTGCTGACATTTTTACTAAGCCTTTAGACACATCCACTTTTCAAAATTTAGTTCTCAGGCTTGGTATGTTGCAACTTGAATAGGTTAGTGTTTAAATGAATAAAATGTTAAATATCCTTTTAAAATTCCAAAAATATTTTTTTTCCTTTATCTTGACACATTTTGATATTTTCAGTACATACTGATACATATCAAAAGTACTGATTCAAGAACAGTTATGACCTTTTCTAATACTCTAAGCTACAAGTACTGATGAGTATTGATTCACTAAGTACTGAAGGTCAAACATTACTCACAAAGTTCTGATGAACAAATTGTTTACAAGTTCTGATGAACACATTGTTCAAAAGTTCTGATGAACAAAATTTCCACAAAGTTCTGATGAACAAATTGTTTACAAGTTCTGATGAACACATTGTTCAAAAGTTCTGATGAACAAAATTTCCACAAAGTTCTGATGAACAAATTGTTTACAAGTTCTGATGATCACATTGTTCACAAGTTCTGATGAACAAAATTTCCAAAAAGTCTGATGAACAACTGATGAAAACAACTGATGAACAAAACTGTCGACAACACCTGATGAGTAATTTTACTCTTCAGTTGTTTTAACTTCTGTTGTTTTCTCTATTTAACTCAACCTTCTTCAGTTGTTTCATTATCACCTTCTCAGAACTTTTCATCTTTTTTCAAAACCTATTTTCCCTCTTTCATCTCTGCTTCCATGGCTGCTCTTACTTTGAAACCGCGTCACAATTCGATTGCCTACTTGACCAAATCTTCATTCTGGTCCAAGTTTGATGAAGCAGTGGATTTGATGAACTCCTCTCAATTCAAAATTGCTTTTCTCATCAATCCGACTCTGTATGTCGAATCCATTCATCAATTTTGGATGAATGTTGAACTGGTAAATGTTGGAACTGGAGTCCTATCTCTTCGATCAACAGTCAATGGTCACAACATCCATATTAGTCCAGCTGAGCTAAGGGATGTTCTTCAACTGGACGATGCCAACCTTGTCGCTCAGTTCCCTAAAAGTGCCACTGACCTCTGTTTTACAAGTCATGAATACCAGGGCGACTTAAGTGATTCCACACTTTTCAAGAAGCACTTCAATGACCCAGAGCGCTTGATATTCCATATGATCAACATCTGCTTGGCTCCGAAGTCTTCTTCATGGGATCAAATGTCTTCTCGATGGCAACAGGTATTGTATTCTATCCTAGAATCTCAAAAGCTAAATTTTTCTCAAATACTCTTTTCTGAATTAACTGAACATGCTGGTAAGCCTGTTTCTTCTAGATGGCTACTCTATCCACGTTTTATCATGGCCATCATAGAGAAACAGCTTCAGCAAAATGGCCTTGTTGGTCAGGGGATCTCTGCTCCAGCAGTTTTGTTGGAAGTATATTCCCGACACAACTCTAACCCTACTCTCAAAGAGGCTGCCCGAAAGCTAAAACCCAAGCAGAGGGAACCCACAGCCTCCACCACAAAATCCAAATCCAAAGTCCCCACTAAACCAAAATCCACACAAACCAAAAAGGCTGCTCAGGGAAATGAGTCCCCTGAGTCTGCCCATGCCTCACCAAGGCATGACATGGTCACTGGGAGTAGTCAACCAGTGATCCATCCGACTCCACCGGCTCAAACCGCCCAGGATTCCTCTCAACAGGAACCTGGTGCAACTTTTGAAGGGGCAGACACATCACTAGAACCTCTTTCAGTTGAAAAGGTTTCTATTGAACAGCACCAATCTCCCCGGGTGCAATCTGTTTCAAAACCACTTCCTATGGAAACCACCCCAGATAGTCCCACTTTTGTTATTGAAAACATCCTGAATCAGTTGAACACTCCTATCCCCTCCCAGACACCTATCACTACTGGGATAAGCTCCAACATTGAGGGGGAGGACCAAAGTGTCTCTGATAACCCACAGGATCATGACTACAACATCAGATCTCCTAGTGTGGAAAGAGAGATTCTGATATCTGACAAGGCTGCTACTTCATCACCTCCATCATTTGGAGTGATTGCTAGTGGTACCATTGCTAAGACCTTGTCAGAGGCAACAACTGATGAAGGGGTTACCCCTGAGGTTGGAAGTCCCCAGTACCAAGACAAAGGGGCACCTGAATCTGTTGAGCCACACTCAACTCAGGTAAATCCTGAGATTCTCAGGAGGTCAGATGATGTAGCTAATGCTACTGATGACCAAAGATCAGTTGCTGAGCTTGTTAAGCAAAACCAACTCCTTGAGGCTGAGGTATGTAGACTCAATGAGCTACTCACCAAAATGTCCAAGGACAAAAGTCCATCTTCCCCACTTAACCCACAGATGGCACCTTCTCATTCTGAAGGTCACCCAAACACTTCCCCCACTACTTCACAATTTCAAATGCCGCCAGCCTTTGCTTCAGGCACTAATCCTTTGGGTTCTAGCCCCCCAGAGGCATTAGCTGCTGCCTTTCTACAAATCCTCCCTCTCATCACTCCATTACTGAAATCAATTATTGTTCAAGCCCTTGATGAGAGGTTACCTTCCCAAACTCAAATTCAACAAATGGTTGATGAGGCTGTGACTGCTAAACTTTCAACTCTACATACTCCTTCTTCCCCTGCAGCCAAAAAGGGGGAGTTAGGAACTGAATCAGTCACAACTTCAGCTTCCAAAAGGCCAAGGTCTGAAGAGGTTGCATTTGAAAGGTCTCCTGTCATTCAAGTAACTTATAAGAGACAGAAGAAGAACAAACCTGTTGAGATTATCAACAGAGATGATGTGGAAGTTGAGCAGGAAATGGTTGCTAAAGAAATTGACGTTAGTGCTGAACAATTGGAAGCCACAACATCTGATGTACAAAAACAAGTTAAAACCTCTGATGTACAAGAATTTGATGTACAAGAATTGGCTACAACTTCTGAAGTTCAAACACAGGCTACAATCTCTGAAGTTCAAGTACAAGCCACAACTTCTGATGCACAAGACACTGAACTAGAGGGGGTTCAAATTCCAGAGGTTCAGACTCAGGTTGAGACTCAGGTTGTTGAGGTAAGGGCTCCTCCAAAGAAGAGAAGGCAACTCAGAATTCAAGAAGAAGAAAGTTCTGATGCAGAAGACAGGTTGCCTATCTCCACAGTCATCAAGCCAAAAGCTCAAAAGCCTGCACCTTCAACAACTGGGGTAGATCTGACAGTTCCAAAGAAGAAAATTACTCTTTCTGCCAGTTACATTCTTGAAAAGCCATTAGTTTTTGGTCAACAGCCAATTATTACACCAGAGGCTAGGATGTTGGCAGTCAAAGTAAAACTGGAAGAAGAAGAGAGCCAAAAGAAACATGATGAGCAATTCCTCAAGTTGGTGGACAGAGATTATCCTCAGACTTCAACTATCACTGCAATGAAAAAGGAAGCTCAAAGGTTGTATGCTCTGAAATGGACATTTAAATATACGAAAGAATTGATTACGATGTGGCCTGACCCAAGGGTTCTTCATAGGATTCACAAGAGACAGCCCCCAGCAACTTATGCAAATAGGATCAAAAGGGTGTTGAGTGCTGAAATCATGCTTGGGTCAGTGCTTGATCCTTGGGAAATCATTAATGACTTCAAGAGTGTCTACAACTCGGGTGCAAAAGCTCCTAACTTCTTAGAGAACAAAATGATAAAGAAGGGACTGGTGTATAGGAGGCTGGAACATGTTCAGCAAGAAGAACTCTATTTGTTTTTAGAGGGTAAGCACCCTGATGAGTTTGTGTACAGGGAAATTACAAGAGTAGAACTGAAGGATGGGACTACGGCCAGATACTTGTCTGAATTTTATGGGCCTGAGTCCTTCTTCGAAGGTGAACCTGAAAGAATGACTCCAGAAGAGAAGATGTTACTACTTGAAGCTTATGTCCGGGAGTCTTTCAGGTTAGTATACAATCAATAGCTTCAATGAGAGGGGTTAATGCTCATAGTCCATTTCCCCAATGGAGTTCCCTCTCATATTTTGACAGTTAGAGTTTTTGAAAGCTGTTGGTTATCAGGCTTATACTTTAATTGGTCATTTTGATACTGATCTCAAAGAAAAAGACATTTCTTTCTGCCTGGAATAAATAAGTGAGACCTTAAATAAGTTAGAGGTTTTTGGCTGCATTGGTTCAGGGGGAGTTTGTTGGACTAAAAGAACCAATGAGCCTGATCAGAAAAATCTCTAAGTCTCACAGCATTACAACAACTGAAGAAGAACACAAAGGCTGATATTCAAATGTGCTGAAGTCACAAGATCTGAAGAGATGTACAACAGCTGAAGTGTAAGTCGTCAGGTGTTGTAGTGTATAGTTAGTCTTCAGTAGTTTTCTTATTGTTTGTAAAAGTCTGGTGAGTAGTTTACTCATCAGAGGTTTTAGTATTTTGTATTTCAGTAGTTTCAGTATTTGTACTTCAGTAGTTTTGTTCTTCAGTAGTTGTAGAGTTTGTCTTCAGATGTTGAAGACATTCTCAGTCGTTTAGTTAATTTCAGTTGTTTTGTTTTGTCTGTTAGATGTCAACATCATGTGACATCATCAGACGTCACTGCCTTCTATATATAGGCAGTTGACATGATTGTAATGTAACGAAGTTAATCAATTGAATGAGATATTCCTTTTACAGAAAACTTTCTCTCTCTATAACAAACTTGCGTTACTGTTTGATTGAACTTGTTCTTACTTTACTTATGCTAATTCTGTGTTGAATTCCGCTGCTATACTCTACTGATTTATCAATTGAGAACATCTGATCCTACATCTTTCAAATAAAACTGGTGGTTGGGATCAAATTCCATCTGACTTGGCTTCGGCTATTCATGGATTGATTACCAATCAATTGTTTAACTTTTCTTCTTTTATTTTCAATAATTTGGTGGATAATGTGGCATCCACAAAGAAATTTTCTATGTATCCCACATTTTTGCAACAAATCTTTAACAGTGAGTTAGCATCTTTGTTCTCACTAACTGGGAACATCTATAAAGTCCTTCGGTACTTGCGAATGTTTTTGTCCAACTGAAGAAACAGAGTGTTCAGTTCTCTGGAACTTTCACTCCTTTGCTTCCGTCCATGGAGCCACCTGCTCCTGAAGGTGACAGCTCTGCTCAACCCACAGCTGTTGAACCCACACCTTCCACTCACATAGCCTCCCCTTCCCTTGATGCTACCAAAAAGGGGGAGAAGGAACAACCTATGGGATCACCATCATCACTATCATCACCACCATCATCACCTGTAAACGTAGCATCTCCAGCAAAAGGAGAAGAGGCAGCTGCTCCATTTTCAGAAGGAGAAGTGGAAGCTACTCATGAATCTCCTCCATTCCTAACCAATTTGGATAAGGAATGGGATAGTTTCCTGAGTACTTACTATCATAACTCCTCCAGCTCCTCTTCTTCTAGCGCTGCAGGGGAACCCTTGGAAACTGAACAGGAAAATGTGTCTAAGGAATCCAAGTCCCCTGATAATACCTCAAAGTATCCCTCTGAGACTATGTCCCCATATGGGACAACAATCCAGGTTACTATAAAGAACCCCAGTTCAGCTACAAAATCTATCTCCATAGAACCTAAGTCTCCTCCTAAGACAACAGCCAATAAGCATATGTCTCATCTTGAGACAGAGGCTGTGTGTGAAGAACTCTCCTCAGATCCTGAGATCTGTGAGGGCACCACTAAGGAACCATCCAATATGGTTGGTCAACTGGATGAGGCAGTGAATGCTGAAGTTAACTCTGAAGTTGAAGCTGTTTCTGAAGGCCGAGTCATAATTGAGGTATCCTCCTCAGATGATCTCTTTACCGATGAACAAACTGGTGAGGCCACATGATCTATCTCCTCTGAGTTGAACACAATAGACAAGGGAAAGAGAAAACTAACTCCAGAGGAGGAAGCAAAACACGAGGAGAGAAGGCCACTGAAGAAGAAAGGCGGACCAGACACTTCCCTGGATGAAGAAATGTCAAGACTCTCTAGTATTCTCTAGGAGAAGGGCTATGATGTAGATGAGATTCTGCTCTGGTCAGTGCCTCTTATGGCTGAAGAGCTGGATTGGGTGAAGCAGCAAGAACAGGCCGCTGCTGCAGCCAAGGCCACGGTGGTCCTTACCAAACAGCAAAAGGAAACTGCGTATAGAGATAGAATGAAGTCCATTCTTTTACAACATGGATTCCATCCGCGGCAGCTCGGCCCAATGAAAAACTCAACAATGGACATGCACATAAGATATATAAAAGCTAAGATTGCCAGAGGTGAGTTACCTTCAATGGAGCAAATTCAGGCACGAAAGGAGGCCTTAAACCTAGGCCTCTTGAGTATATTCCAGGGAGCCGCCATTGAAATACCTATCACTGGTTCTGGGATTAGAGAAGGTGAAGAGGTGATGTGTGGAGTTGCTACAAAAGCTATGTTCCCTCACATGTTCCCACAACAACCAAAGGAAGAACCCATCACTCCTCTCTCCAGTCCTTCATACGACAATGTGCCAATATCTTCAGTGATCAGGATCAATAGAGGTCAAACAAAATAGCAAAACACAAACCCTGATCCTGATAAACAGTCAAGGACGGAATGGAAAAAGGAAGCATTGGCTTCCACTGAAGATGCAGTGGAATCCACGGAAAGAAGGTCCTCCACTGAAGCAACAAGAGCTTCAGCGGGTGTTGGAGGAGCCTCCACTGCTGAAGAAATGACTTCCATTGAAGATCAGTTGGATTCCACTGAAGCGGAAATGGCTTCCGCTGAAGCTGAAAAAAGCTTCCACCGAAGCAACCACTTCCAATGGAGTAGAAGCCACTCCAGAAACCACTGATGATGATGAAAATGGAAGGGAGCAGGAAACTTCACAAAGAAGTACAACATCACGTCAAATTGTTCCATTCAAAAGACGCGGTCCATTTAGAAGAAGAAAGACTGCCGCCAGAAGATGACATGATGAACCACCCTTAAATACGTACTTTCCTATTGTGGAATGGAGCTATCTATCTACAGAAAAGGTATTCGCTTTGAAGTTTTGTGATAGAAACATTGTGAAGCTCCAAGATTATCAGCTATGCGGTCTTTACTCCAATATCTTCGATCTAGTAAGTCTTTTTCTACTCAATCCAGACAACAATTTTGAAGGAGGACTTGCTACAATACTTGTCTAGAGAAGAGCTGAAAATTTAATAAAGGAAGGACATAAGTTTTGGTAGCATTATCCAAGGGGGAGACTGTAAGGATCTCTAAGGTTGATGCGCACCAAAACATCTCTGGATCAAGTTATGAACTATCTAAAGATATACAACCACTGAACGATAGAAATTAGCCTTCGGAAGAACCATTGCTTCCGAAGGATAATTCCTTTAACCTGAATACAACCGGTTCCCTTCTCAGTGGTTAAAGGCTCAAATCCATCGGTGCTTCCAATCGACCAACAGTGCTTCCGATCTTCAGTGGTTCCCAAGGCAAAGACTTCCGAAGACTTTTTCTCTGACAAAGATTCTCGATACTTAATGAAATAAATAGCGCTGCTTTCTCACATTCTAGAATAACAGAGAAGACATTCCGATGTTAGTCAGCAACAAAGAAGATTTGTCAAGGCTACAAAGATACTAAACAGTTAATGCATTTTGTTGTTTAGGTCTTTATTGTAAAAGTCAATGGGGTCTTTTGTATTGATTGTAATTAATATTGCTTGGCCTGTCAAGACCATAACAAATACTAGATTAAGCATACTTTTGTGTCTAGTGTTTTGTCCAGCCATGTATTCCTATGAGGATATAGCTGTAGGTCTTAGTATATAATCCTTCACTTGTTAGTTAGCAAATTACGAGTGAGTGCTTGAGCTAAGTGTTGTAATCCTAACAGTTGAATGCAATATACTTTGACCTTGAATTTACAATTGCTTTTAGTACTTTGTTTTCAAACTGTTTTACAAAACTAAGTTGCTAGAATATCCGCAACTATCAACTTTGTAGAAGATAACTTGTGATAAGTGTTGTGTAGATTACTCAACCCGATCCAACAAATTTTTTTCCTATCGCTATGTTTCGGATTATATAATTGGGTCGGGTCTAACATTTAAAAACTTTAAATGTCTAATTTATTTGCACTAAAAAAACTAAATATGTTTTTAACAAAGAAATTAAACATAAAATGTTTCAGGGTGAGTGTCCAAAAGAAGAGTTGCAACCTAATCTGATGATGAAAACAATTAAGCAAGGTTACAAACATTAAAGTCTCCAATTCAAGTTCCTTTTTTTTTTTTAATTAGGATGTGCTTATTACCCCTTACAACTTAAAACATTTTTATAAATTAAGTTTTATCGTTCTACTAGTGTACTTATTTGAGTTTTCAGAGTAAGCCTAAACCGTAAACCATTAAATGTATTGCTAAAGACTAGTTTAACTTCAATATTTTTTAAAAATCAAGAAGCCATGGATTTTTAAAAAGAAAAACGGAGAAGATCAGACTCAATACGTTTAAATTTCCCTACAAAATAATATTAAATTAACTCTTTTAAGCGAAAAAACGGCAGAGGTCGAGACATCCCGGGCCCCTAAAAAAGTCATTCCTTGCATATAGGACAATGATGTCTGTTCTTATCTTTTTTCTTCTTTATCTTTTTTGTTAGAAAACTCTGAATGCTCTTTTCTTTACTATACATGTACACATGTACTTGCTTGTTTACAATATTATATCCTATGATCTACACAGTGTCGGCCCAAGTTTTTCGAAGGATATTGAGACCTATGTATAAAAGATTTTGCTTATGAAAAAAAATGGTTTATAAATTCTTAACAAATAAAAATACGTTAATTTGATTTCATGTACAAAAGTTTACTCATTGGTTGATAACAAAAATGAAAAAAAGTGTAATTACTTGCAAAGAGATAACCATACGGTTAAAAAAGTAACGTGAACAGTTGGGGCCTCATAAGTTTGGGGCCCTATGCGATTGCCTCAATATCCTTCATGCGAAGCCGACCCTAGCTAGATCTATATATGGTGTTACTTAGCCATACTTAACAAATAAAAATACGTTAATTTGATTTTATATACAAAAGTTTACTCATTGTTTGATTATGCATGTTTATATCAGTGTGTTCATAATTAATTAGCCAGGAGATTCTCTGAAACCCAACCTCCATTTTCTCTTTAATACAAGTAAAGTTACTTGATTTCTAACCCTAGCTTTCAAAAAGTATCTTGACAGAGTGAGATTTAGTATATATGTTTGATGCTATATTTAGTTTATGACATCATATACATAGTTAATTATTGTTGAATTTGCATGGCTACTATGAGCTTGACCTTTTGTCTTAGTTGATATAGTATCCAATTTGTAAAGTATTTAAAGCTTCATTTCGACAGCTTGTTTGCATGATATAATTGTGATAAGCACTCCTGTCCACAATTATTTGGAATAAACAGCACAAAAAGAATAAAAAGCGAAAAGATGTGATGATCGATCTGACATATTTTGACAGGGAACTTATCCCTTGTCCAATGTGACAAGTGAACAATTCCGCCCTTAATTACCACTACCACCGCAATGGTTTATTTGATTACTTTCTTGAATTCTTCGATTCCTTTTTGAGTTAGTATCATGATCATCATTATTATTTTATAGGGTATGTAATTTTTAGCACAAACATGTTAACACGACACGACATGACACGCTATGACACAAAGTTAACATGCTTCATGTTTGAGCTAGGGCGAAGCTTAATACGGGGCGGGGGGGTTAAACTTTAAATAATTATAGGAGAAAGATCAGATAAGATCTTATGAGTTTGTGTAAATTTTTATAAAAAAATAATATAGTATAAAAAAGTTATTGATGTAAAAAAAGAGAGGTTAAACTTTAAATAAATAATTAGCTTTATTAAATTATATTAGACGGTAACATATGACACCATCATATTAAATGTAACCTTTTTATATGGTACAAATGACTAAAATACCCTTCTAGAATAAAATATGAATTGTGACATATGTCAAAATCTTATACACTTAACCAATGTTTTGAAAACCGGATAGGACTGGTTGAACCAGGAACCGGTGGTCGGACCGGTCCGGTTAGGGGTACTGGGCCGTTTTTGGGTGAACCGGCGGTCAGACCGGAAAACCGGTGGTTGGACCGGTGGTTGAACCGTTTTTTTTAATTTTTTAATTTTATATATATATATATATATATATATAAAATGTATATAATTATGAGACTGAGCTCTCTTTGCTAATTTTTTTATTTCATTTTTGTTTCTTATTTACTGCTCTTGCTATTAGAAGTTTTTATTGTCAAAACAAAGAATGTTTCTGTATTTCCCCTTTTTTTCTGAACAAGTTTTCTGTGCAGAAATTGCATTCTTATTAGTATTTTTTTCTGAACAAGTTTTCCATGTTTATGTATGGCAGTGATGGAAAATATAGTGTTTGATGAGCAAACTCAAGAGGTGGATTATTCAGACAAATTTGTAACAGGTGAACACAATTAATGTGGTTAAAAACGTATTCATTTTTATTGACTATTGGAGTTGTAACATATAGAGAACACTCGGGCTGCATATCTCATAGAATACATATTAAATGCTTATATATTGTGTTGGGGCCTCATCTGAAAAACGGTATCATGTTGGCTTGTGAAGCATTTGGTGTACTCCCACCTTTTTTTTTTTTTTTTTTTTTTTTCAGTTTTGTTCCATTGAATCAAGTAGTAGATAATTATGAGACAACAATATACAGGTAGTTGGGATGGAAGATGTGATAAAGGAGTCTCATGCAACATTTTCAGCATATTTTGGTGCTGATTTATAACGCTTTATCCAACTAAGCATGCTCCATGCTAGCTAAGAAGATGAAAAACATGGTGGTCAGGTGGAAGGTAAGGAAAAAAGAAAACTTTTATTTTATTTAGTTATATATACTAACATGTTGGGTTGAATAGAAAGAAATATTAAATAGTGAGTGAGGTGGAATATGAAATAGAAGGTTGAATCAAAGATATACTAAAACATTAAATTTTGTAGATCATGTTCAAATGAACAAGCACAAAAACCTTAAAGTTCTTAGCGAGGGCCTGTTGTGGATGGTTTCTGCGGTTGAAGATTTTGGGTGACAGATTGTGGTTTACAATCATTGTTAACTTCAATTTCTATTAAAACATTTTCAGCTTTCTTCTTTTGCTTTCAAATGAAATGCAACTAATTGCGCTGGAAATATTTTGTTTTATTCGTGTCTATTTCACACATCAGTAACATGATTGTTGACCTTCATTTTTTCAAGGATTGTTGGTATATCTTTTTAGGATGCTGAGTGTGTTCTTGTTGCCAATATTGGAAATTATATGGGTGGTGTAGACCTGTGGAAAAATGAAGATGACAATTATGATGATTTTGATCCTCAATCTATGCATGATGGGAGACTTAAGATTGTAAGCATATCAGGACCTGGCATCTTGGGAAGCTTTAGGTAACATCACTTCACTAGCACAGTTTATCAATAGCATATCATTTTTGTTTTGGGTCATCAGGATATTTTAGGCAAAAAGAATTATGATGTTTAATTGGCGTAAAATTTGATAATTCTTCGTTCATTTTATGGTGTCAATTTTTGATTATATTGGTTTTTATGTAAAATACAGGTGCACTACAAGTTCAATCCCATGACATTAAGGTATGAGCAACCTGCTTACCACTAGGATCGAATGCAAACTGAGTTGTTAATAGTAATTTAATACTATTATACTATTCATGTATACTATATTGACTTATTCATTTCTTTACTATAAATATCAGGAATATATTTTTGGTGAAATGAAGAAAAAGATGAAAGATTTGACATGTTTGTGAAGATATGTGCTCGAACCATGCACTGGACACCTAGATTTGCTACTTAATATATATATATTTTCTGAATCAATTTTTTGTTATTTATGTGGTTGGATTTTATTTTACAAGAACATTGTCTTTATAACAGTTTTTTTTATTTGTGTGTATAATTTAATCAAGACTTGTAAAACTCAAAGCATATGTAGACTACATCGTTGTTATGAAAAAGAAAACTAATGATCGCACTATATATATGTATCATGAGAACATTAGTAAGGGGATGTTTGTTTGGGTCTAAGATGGGTCTTGTTTCGTGAAGCAAAACACCTCTGAATAGGAAAAAAACGTCTGAATCAACGTCTAAATGATTTAGAGTTAGTGTTGAATCTGAATGGGAAAAACATGTCTGAATGGGGACGGTTGAAGGAGTCCAAAGCAAAAACATGTTTGATTCAGACTTGGTGTGGACCGAAGGGTGACGCCGTCGCCTCTGCTCCACCGCCTCCTCTCCACTGTCACCGCTCCACCGCAGGGTGACGACGACCAAGGGTGTGGAGTCTGAATCTGAATCTATCGGCCTTGCTTCACAACCACCGAAGGGTGACGATGAACGAAGTGTGACAACGACTGTGACGAAGGCGACCCTGACGGATGTTGATGGCGATGGTGATGACGACCGATGGAGACCGAGGCTGCGGCGGAGTAGAGGCGGCACAACGGTGGATGCCGGGCTAAGGTCGACCCTTTTTGATTTAGAACCGGAGGTGATGACAGTGGCGATGTTGTAGGGTTTTTAAATAAAAAGGGTATTTTTTATTTTCCATTCAGACATGGAACCTAACAGTAGTAACCGGTTGAGAACTTAATGGTTCATATCCTTCTAAACATTCAGACATCTTAATCATTGAGCAGTTAATAGTTCAGATGTTATCAAACGGCCACTAAGTTAACAAATAACGAACATCGCGTTGTATATTGTTGTTGGCTCGGTCGCCGCATCGCGCGGGTTTTCGACTAGTATATATATATATATATATATATCTTATCTATATATATATATATATCTTATCTATTATACTTAATATATCAAAATAATTGAGGGACACGTGTTATAAATATAGAGCATCCTCACATTATTTTTCCCGCTTCTTTCTCTTAATAAATACTAATTATAGGAGAAATATCAAATAAGAAGAGATTATTGCCTAAGTAACAACCAATAGAAGTTTGACATGTGGTAAATCCTAAGAAGAGATTTTTGTACTGGATTCGTTTTCGTTATGTGTTTTTTTGTACTGGATTTTTGTTTTTTGTGCTGTATTTCTTTTGTAGTATATTTTTATTTTTTTTACTATATTTTTTATTTTTTTGTACTGGATTTTGATTTTTTGTACTGGATTTTTCATTTTTTGCACTAGATTTTATTTTTTTATTGGATTTTTGATTTTTTGTACAGGATTTTAATTTTTTTGTACTGAATTTTGTCTTTCGTACTGGATTTTTGTTTTTATATTATTAGCATGCCACATGTCAAATTTCTATTAGTTCTTACTCTTTTTAGGCAAAAATCTCTTCTTACTGGATCCAACTCCTATAATTATATGTTCTTATACCCTTTTTGTTTAAAAAATTCTTAATATAAAAAAATATATACAAGTTAACAGTATTAAGTACTATTATATATATATATACATATATATACATATCATTAAAAAGGATTTCTTAATATGATAAAAATATTTTAATATCAAAAAACACACTTTTAAAAAATCAAATTATTATAAAATATGAAACTTTTCCAATAGTTTATAACTCACAAAATCTTTTTATAATTTACAAGTCATTATTATTAAAACCAAACTTTGAAAAAGGAATTTTTTAAAATACAAT
Source organism: Mikania micrantha (assembly GCA_009363875.1). NCBI lineage: Eukaryota > Viridiplantae > Streptophyta > Magnoliopsida > Asterales > Asteraceae > Mikania > Mikania micrantha. Next base: position 18,416,245 of record CM018695.1, read on the forward strand.
ATTATTATTTTATTTTCTATGTAATGTTGATCATATTTTAAATCAAAAATTCATTTACAATTTTTAAATTTATATTATTAATTACTTTTTAATTTTTTACACTCGTGTAATACACGAGATACTAACCTAGTATACATACATACATATAGGAGAAGATTCCGTTGTTTACCCACTGTAATTGTGGTAACCCAGTGAACTTTGACAAAAAATGCCCAAATCTTTGTTTGTTTTCATGGTCTTTATTATACATATTTAGGGGGAGTTTCTTTTTTGTATTTTGGCTAATTCGCAATGCAAATCGAATTTGCATCGGTGTCTGTATATATACATATATAGGATGAGATCTTATAATAACCCACCTTAATTGCACAAACCCGATTAACTCTGGCAAGATCAACCATAATCTTTGGTTTTTTCATGATCTTTATTATACATGTAAAGTCTATGTTATTTTATGGGTTTGTGCAAATTAATCACTGTTTGGGCTCTTACGTTAGTGTAAGTGGTTGCAACTGAAAATAAATATTTATAGTGTAACGCAAACTTGCACTTGTTTTAAATCCCAAACAGTGATGAATTTGCACAAACACATAAAGTAACATAGTCTTGTACATGTATAACAAAGATCATGGAAAAAAACTAAAGATTTTGGTTGATCTTGTCAGAGTTAATTGGATTTCCGCAATTAAGGTGGGTTAAAAACAGACCCTTACCCAATATATATACACATAGATATATATATACACATATGTGTGTGTGTGTAGGATTGGGGAAAAATATAACCTACTCTTATTACAATAACCCAAATAACTTCGCTAAAATAAAGCCAAATCTTTGATTTTTTTTAACATCATTGTAACACATTTAGAACACTTTCTTCTCTTACAAGTTTGAGTAAATTCATCACCGTTGAAGAGATATATCATTGTAAGTTTTTGACTTATAACACTGTAACTATTTTATACCCAAAACTTAAAACATTGTTACCTATTAAACAGTGATGAATTTACATAAACTCATAGAACAAGAAAGTATTCTAAATATGTTAAATGATGTTTAAAAAGAATCCAAGATCTGGCTTGATCTTGGCGGAGTTATTTGAGTTAGTACAAAATGTAAGTTATTATTACTTCCATTCCCAATATATATGTTCTAGTGCAAAGGATTAGATTGATGAGAAGTATGAGAATGATTGTGTGGTTGACAAGTGACATTTCTCTAATCTTTTAAAAAGGGTATTTTAATCATTGTGTTTGATATTTCAGGTCAATGTGTAATACGTTTTTACATTTGTGTTTTAATTTTTTGTATCATAGTGTGCTATTTTGTCATTGTTATTTATGCATTAAGTAAATTGTTGTTATTTAATTTTTTATGGTTTATGTATTAAATAATTGTGTCATTTATTGTGTTTTTAAAAACTTATAATTTTAGAAAACACAAATATCTAAATGTTTTGAAAAATACATTTTGGCCATTGTATTTTACATATAGGTCACTATGTAATACATTTATAATTGTGCTTTACGTTCAGGTCATTGAGTAATATGTTGACTATTGTTTTTAACATTAAGGTAATTGTGTAATATACTCATTATTGTGTTTTAGGTTCAGGTAATTGTGTAAGACTCTCATCATTGTGTTTTACATTCAGGTTACTATGCAATATACTCATCGTTGTGTTTGCGTTCAAGTCATTGTGTAATTGTAGGACCAACTTGGAGCACGGAAACAACCCGGTTCCAATGGAGATCTGCTCTACAGCCTCTGGAATAGTGTGGAATCCTATTCTAGGGTTTTCCAATCGAAACCAGCAGCACCCGTGGTGATCCGAAAGGGAAGGATGAACGTTTGAAGTAAAATCGAACACCACGGGATAAGAATCGAACTTGGACAGGCAAGAACCGCTCAAAACTTCTAGGGTTTGACACTAGAGTGCTAAGTGAAGAAAGAGGGCTCGGAAAAGTTAGGTTTGAATCTGCTTGAACAAGTATATATAGACTGTACTCATTCGGCCGAATGAGTGGCCGAAACAACTCATTCGGCGAATGGCTCAGCCGAATGAGTCATGCAAATGACTCATTCGATCGTCCTAGACATTCTGTAAGCGTTCATTCGGACGAATGACTTCATTCTTAGAGTCATTCGTCCGAATGGGTCTAAAACACATATATAATCAAAGTTAAACATAATCAAACACATATAAACCATAATATACATTAAGAACAATATAGAAATACTGATTTCATTTATAACATAAACTTTATACATCAAAGATCATACAAAAGCTGAACTAGGGACATTTCATGCACTAACATACTCCCCCTTGGACCTAGTTCCTCACTTTGCAGCATCTTTCTTGAAGTATTTATCTGATATGGCCTTCCAATCTGTTCCAGCATGAATCCCAAAAACCATACAGATCCGAAGTACCCTCATAAACTGTAATGCTTGTTCCATGTCTTCTACATCAAAGAAGATATGGTGCATGTAAAGAGCTTTGACATCGTTGTGTGACAGGTTCGTCAACCACATCGGGTCAAATAAACGTTCAGTCTCCCACTTCTTGTCCTTGCATAATACTATTACAGCCTCTCCAGTTCGCCCATCGCAATACCACCATCTGAAGCTGTCCAAGAAGTCCTGTCGCTCTTCCATAACGGAATCTTCTTCGTGACTTTTGGAGGCAGCCACTTCAGGATGACCTCATGTTTACAGGTATCTCCACTGATTTCTGGTTGCTGAGGCCTGAAGTTCACCCATCTCTTCCTATACTCATACTGTATCTGTCTCGAGAACCAAGCAGACGTCTTCACTGTATAGCATCTTCAAGCGTGCAAGTTGATTGACTTCAAATCCCGGCAACGTCTTGAAATCATGAGGATGCTTGAAGTATAGGATTCCCTGCTCTCTCTTGACAACATAGCTACCCAAATCATGAAAGTATGCCCAGCTAAGAATCTGACCTCCAGCCTTGTAGCTTTGGTCCTATAGACTTTGGTATGTGTGACAATTGCAGGTAAAGATTACGTCATCAATGACGTTCACACGTTTGGTTGTTCTAGAAATCCGCGCGAAATTGATGATTGTAATTATTGCAGGTTTAAAGTATGCGAGAAATCGAGAACATAGGAGAAAACGGATCGCGAAACGGAGTCCTGGATTGCCCGAAATCGAAAAACGAAGAAAAATCACTAAGTGTTGGTCGATTGGATCCATCGCGGTACGCGATGGAGGGATTCAGAATCCTCCGCGGTACGCTATGCATGAAAGAAATTTGAGATCTCCGGATTTCTTCGCGGTACGCGAAGAATTTTTGGGCTTTTGGTCGCGGTACGCGACGGATGAGGCGGTGGAATGATCTGATCCTTTTAATCAGATTTCATGCAAGAAAGAAGTTTATTCTTCTTCTTCGCTTCTGCTCCGTTCCCAGACGAAAACACACACACATACACCATCAAAACACCATCTTGAAGCCACCAGATCGCATCTTTGAAGCCAGAAAACGTGTATACAAGTTCTGATCGTTGTTTTATCCGTCCGATTAGGTAATGATCCATTTAAACCTTCTAGTTTGATTTTGATTGATTAGATCTTGATTTTGAACATAATGAGATAGTTAGGATTGTTGATTATTGCCTAGATGATGGCTAGGATTGATTATAAACAAAGAACACGAAGTTCTAACGGTTAAATCCTTGTTTTGATCCGTTATAATGCCCGGTTTCCACCAAATCATAACAATGATTATAATGGTTTAAACCATTTAATTATGACAATGTAGGTGATTATTTTGGTTAATCTTTGAAATGCAAGGTTAATCCCAGGCATTTCAAACTAATCACAATCATTAACCTACCCATTGGAATAACTGTCTGGTGTTTATGATAACAGTCAGATTAGTATTTTAAACATGATTGTTTAACATATTCCAATGTCACATTGTTATGTTTTGTGATATCTGGATAACCAGTAACCAGAATTAATCATTCCTAAGCTGTGATTTCATCTGAAAACTGTTTCAGGAGCATAATCAACAACATTACCTAACTGGTTAATCAGAGATTATTTTGATTAATCAAGCATGTCATCAACTTCATATTAGGTATCTAAATCAGTCTAGGTACCTACATTATCATACATTGTATGATATTAGATTCAATAATTAATATCGAGTTGATGATTTACTAAACAATGTCTTTGACATTGAACGTTCAGAAGGATCTAATCAGTAAACTAGAACATAAATAATTCATTAAATATAACTAAATGCAGAATCATCTCTGTACTATCAGTTTGGTGATACACTGCTACCATATTATCATCAGGTGAGTTTCGTACCACCCCTGTTCTTTTAATGTTATATAAACATCGGGGTATAACTGCTAAACTTTTCTTGATCATATGATATGTGTCACTGTTATCTGCGTGATTTCATGTGATTAACTGAATTTGTGGATTTCATGGGATGTTGCCGTTAGTATCTCTATCATGATATCAAAGTCCTCATTCTTGAACTGTATCTAGTGAACCCATGTGTGGCCGAGCAGAAAACATTGATAGTACTATCGGTTGACACCCCATTCACTGGGAGGATTGCATCTCCCCTGGTGTGAATGTTTGTTATCTGTTTCCTGAACTTCTTAATGGTGTGATAGACATTAAGATAATGAGGCAATAAGATATGTACCGACGGGTAATATCGAGAACTGAACATATCGTCCGAAAGGAACTAGATACGGGTCCCATGGTTATCCGGAACTGTGAACATGTATTTGAACTTAACTGTCATATCATATGATTTAACTAAACTGTATGAACTCACCAGCTTTGTGCTGATGTTTTCGAAACTAAAACTTTTGCAGGCAATCAAGGACAACGGTGAGGATGCACTCACAGCACTAGCAACAACTGTAATTAAATAAATTGTAATATGTATAAACTGTAATAATATTTGTAACCACGAACCTTGTAATGTAAGTTTTACTTTTGTAATCTGTGTGCTATGATGATACCGGATCAAGTAAGTCACCCCTCATGCTCTGAGACATCACCACTATGCTTCCGCTACCCTTTTGATGACATCATTCTCAGGTGAAGAGAGGTGGGGGTGTGACAGGGTGGTATCAGAGCCACAGGTTATAGAGAATTAGGTTGACTTAGAAACCTAGACTATAACCATAGGTTCGTATAGTAACACAGAGAGCACCGAACATTAATATTGAACAAAACTTGTTTTGAATTAAACCAGGATAATCAGGTGGTACAAATTCCAGTTATGAGTGGCCAGCATAACTGAAATTTGCAACACGTGTGCATTCTAGTTTGATTTAATTCAAGCAAAACACTAACAATTCTAAAGACTAATAGTTGCTTTGAGATAGGAAGAGATATCATATCATGTTTGTATTGAATATTATTATTCAATGTTTATTTCATGATACTGATCTAGAACTTTGTTTATTCAGCAATGGCGAACCCGGGAGAAACTATATTTACCAGAGATTCCCTTACATCATCCTTGACGACACACCCAGTGACAGCTCGGGATCGAGCTCGGGTGCAGTACCATCTCATGCGTCTTCTGTATCATCTCAGGTGGGACCACAGCTACCAGCTACACCACCCGGATCTCCTTTTGTACCACCACTACCGCCCGGATCTCCGTTCATACCACCACCACCACCGGGATCCCCACCGGTGCACAGTCCACCCCACTCACCGCTGGCCGACGCTTCGGCCATGAGGAGGCAGAGCTCCTCACCACACAGAGCCCCGGCATGGGACGGGCTCAGGCGTATGCGGGGCCAGGCCCGCAAGACCACGGGGCTACCTCCACGACGCCCTATGGCTCCACGGGACGAGCCAGCACCAGTATACGAGGTGGGAGAATCCTCCCACCAGGCTGAGCTTCGGGCTCAGGTACAGCAGGTCTCTCAGGACCTGCTGGGCCTCCGACAGGATCTGCAGCAGCAACATGTCACGATGGAGGACACCCGTAACACGGTGTTGGAGATTCTCACGTCTCACCTGGCTCTTATGGAGCATGTGACTACTCAGGGTGCGGACACCCTAGCCTGGAGGGCGACCATTGAGGATCGCCTTCGGAGGACCTGGTGGAGGGAGATGATTGCTGCATGTAAGCAGCGGGTGGCAGCCTTTGGGGAAAGGCTGCAGGGACTGATCTGGATGCTCGGTACGCTGAGCACCGAGGCTAGACTTATCTGGTTAGCTATAGTACTTGCTACTATAGCTATAGTGCTAGCCTGTTTACCGTATTTCTTACGGTAAGTCAGATCAGTTGACCCACATTTTTGGGATTTTCATTGTACATCTCATAGACGGATAGGTTGTTTGTATGGATGTATTATGAGGGCACTCTTTGTATCATAAACTTTATGGTTCTATAATAACAGTGTTGTTTAATCAAACGTTTGTTTCTGTATATCTGTTGTATGTTATGTGAACACTATATCTATATCAGTATGAGAACGTATCTATGAACATATCAGTATGAGAACATATCTATGAACATATCAGTATGAGAACGTATCTATGAACATATCAGTATGAGAACGTATCTATGAACATATCAGTATGAGAACATATCTATGAACATATCAGTATGAGAACGTATCTATGAACATATCAGTATGAGAACGTATCTATGAACATATCAGTATGAGAACATATCTATGAACATATCAGTATGAGAACGTATCTATGAACATATCAGTATGAGAACGTATCTAACTGAAAACATATTGCGCTGATATACAGTACGAGAGCCATACTGTATGCGAATATGTCGAACTAAAAATATATATATTGTGCGAAAATACAGTACGAGAGCAATACTGTATGCAAATATATCTAACTGAAAACATATTGCGCTGATATACAGTACGAGAGCCATACTGTATGCGAATATGTCGAACTAAAAATATATATATTGTGCGAAAATACAGTACGAGAGCAATACTGTATGCAAATATATCTAACTGAAAATATATTGCGCTGATATACAGTACGAGAGCCATACTGTATGCGAATATATTTAACTAAAAACATATATTACGCGAAAATACAGTACGAGAGCCATACTGTATGCGAATATATTAACTAAAAGTACAGTACGAGAGCCATACTGTACGAGAACATATCTGAACGAGAACGTATCTGTAATGTGAACGAGAACATATCTAATGAGAACATATCTGTAATTAAAGTACAGTACGAGAGCCATACTGTATTAGAACACGTGAACATATCTGTTGTTGTGTGAGAACATATCTAGTACATGAACTAAGAACATATCAGAGGACTTGTGTGAGAACATATCCTAGTCCTGTATGAACATATCTCTAAAAACATGTATTGCGAGGCAATGAGTTGGGTTATACTCTACACATGTTTTAAAATAACAGGACTAAGTATAACTACGAATATCTGAATGACTAGTGTGAATTGAGAACGTATCTGGATCTTTTCAATATAGTTATACTTGAATACTTGAATGATCACATTTCGACATGAAATTGTCAGCATGTCTGAACATGGTTGAGTTATGTGATTAAAAAGGGTTATATCTTTAATATTCTTGAACTGACCTGAGTTTGTCTGCATGTGAGCAGAACTATGGCTCCGAAAAGAGGTCGTCCAGCTAAGAAAGCTACCGAGAATATTACTCCCCCTGAACCGAATCCAGTTCCACCACCTGTTTCTGAAACAAATACCGTTCCTCTGGTGAACCAGGACCCAAACCCGACACAAATAGCAGCTCCTAGTGGGTCGGTATTGAATGAAGCAGCTATAGCCCGAATCGTAAAGGAACAATTATCGGCTGCTGGCATTGTAATACCACCACAGCCACATGTCACTTCTGGGTCTGGTCATGTGGAACATAATGCCACAGGTGGACACGTTGAAACTGTTCATACCACAGGCACAACTACTACTGCTCCTGATCCACCACGACAGGGATGTACGTATAAATACTTTGCTTCCTGTAACCCACCTACTTTCACAGGTAGGGAAGGAGCGGCTGGACTCCTTAGGTGGATCGAGGAGATGGAAACAAAACTGAAAATCAGCCAGTGTCTGGAGGAGCATAAGGTGTCTTATGCTGCCTGTTCTTTGAAAGAATCAGCTCTTACCTGGTGGAATACCCAGGCTAAAACTTTGGGTTCTGTTACAGTTGATTCTATGGGCTGGAATGAATTCAAAACTCTGATTATGTCAGAGTACTGCCCAATCACTGAAATCCAAAAACTTCAGGAGGAATTCTGGAGTCACTCAATGGTCGGTGCTGATTGTTTAGCCTACACCGATCGTTTTCATGAACTTACTTGTCTACTTCCCAATATGTTTCCAACTGAGGCAGCATTGATTGAGAAGTATATCAAAGGGTTGGTTCCCCAGATTCGGGGAAATGTAACTGCTGCTGAACCCACAACCCTCAAAAGAACCATTCTGTTGACCACCAAGCTTACCGATGAGGCGGTAAGAAGTGGTACATTGATCTCAAAATCTCAAACGGCCGTGGGCCGTAGTGAAGCTGGTACCTCGAACGTTTCTAAAGGTACCAAACGTAAATGGTTTGGCAAGTCCAAGACCAAAGCTCCAGCTGAAACCAGTCAGAACAAACCAACTGTGAAAAACTATGGAGCGGCGGTACCGGAGAGGAAAGTTTACACTGGGCCGGCGCCCAAATGTGATAGGTGTCCCTACCATCACACAGGACCATGTCCTGTTTGTGCAAAATGTAATCGGGTAGGACACTATGCTAAATACTGCAACTTTCCTGCTCGTCAACCAAACCAAGCTCCACGACCCACTGCTCAAACGAACCGGTCATGTTACACTTGTGGAAGCCCTGATCACCTCATGCGCAATTGTCCAACCAATAACACCAATCCAGGGAATCAAGCTAGGGGTAGAGCTTTTCAGATTGGTGCAGCCGAGGCAAGACATGATGCAAACATTGTCACTGGTACGTTCCTTCTCAATAATCTTTATGCATCAGTTTTATTTGACACAGGAGCAGATAAGAGTTTTATTTCTCCTGAATTTGCATCATTACTTTCATTGCCTACGGTAGAACTAGAAACTCCTTATGTCATTGAACTTGCAAACGGCAAGATGATCAAAACTAGCAGTGTTATTCAAGGATGTTCCTTGAATCTGAATGATCACCTTTTCTGTATCGACTTACTTCCTATTGAGCTTGGTAGCTTTGATGTCGTAGTAGGCATGGATTGGCTTTCTGATAACCAAGCGGAAGTTGTATGTCAAACCAAGGTGATCCGTATTCCATTACCTAACGGTAATACACTGGTAGTTCAAGGAGAACGAGCCAGTAGAAAACTTGGTCTCATATCTTGTATGCGGGCTCAGAAATTTTTAAGGAAAGGCTGTTATGCTTTCCTGGCACACGTGACCGAGCACAATTCTTCACCTACACATATCACTGATATCCCAGTAGTCAAAGATTTTCCTGAAGTTTTTCCTGAAGATATATCAGGATTACCCCCAACAAGACAGGTTGAATTTCGTATTGACTTGATTCCTGGCGCTGCACCTGTTGCTAAAGCCCCGTATCGGCTTGCGCCATCTGAAATGCAAGAACTTTCAGGTCAATTACAGGAACTTCTTGATAAAGGTTTCATTCGACCCAGTTTTTCACCCTGGGGAGCACCAATTCTTTTTGTGAAAAAGAAAGATGGATCATTCAGGATGTGTATCGACTACAGGGACCTCAATAAACTGACAATCAAGAACCGTTATCCATTACCTCGTATTGATGATCTGTTTGATCAGTTGCAAGGTGCTACATATTTCTCAAAAATTGATTTGAGGTCCGGATATCATCAGTTGCGAATCCATGACAATGATGTTCCAAAAACTGCTTTCCGAACCCGGTACGGACATTACGAGTTTTTAGTAATGCCGTTTGGTTTAACCAATGCACCTGCAGTTTTTATGGATCTGATGAACCGAGTATGTAGACCTTATCTGGATAAGTTTGTGATTGTATTTATTGATGATATTCTCATTTATTCCCGGAACCAGCAGGAACATGCCCAACATCTGAAACTCATCTTAGAACTTCTAGCACGTGAACAGCTATATGCCAAATTTTCCAAGTGTGAATTTTGGTTGCGAGAAGTTCAGTTTCTGGGGCATGTTGTGAATGAGAATGGTATTCAAGTGGATCCCAGTAAGATCAAAGCGGTAGAACAATGGGAGACACCCCGAACCCCGACTGAAATACGTCAATTCTTGGGGTTGGCAGGTTATTATCGTCGATTTATCAAGAACTTTTCAAAAATCGCTCTGCCACTTACCACTTTGACTCAGAAGAACCAACCGTTTATATGGGGTTCCCAACAGGAGGAGGCTTTCCAACTGTTGAAACATAAACTCTGCAATGCACCTATTTTAGCACTACCGGAAGGTACAGATAACTTCACGGTTTATTGTGATGCTTCCCGTCAGGGACTTGGGTGTGTTTTAATGCAGAACGATAAGGTGATCGCTTACGCTTCTCGGCAGTTGAAAGTACACGAGAAGAACTATACCACTCATGATCTAGAACTTGGTGCAGTTGTGTTTGCACTCAAGATTTGGAGACATTATCTGTACGGAACCAAGTGTATTGTGTACACGGATCACAAAAGTCTCCAACATATTCTAGATCAGAAAATGTTGAACATGCGACAAAGGCGATGGGTTGAACTCTTGAACGATTATGATTGTGAAATCCGTTATCACCCAGGCAAGGCAAATGTTGTGGCCGATGCCTTGAGTCGCAAGGAACGGGTCAAACCCCTACGTGTGAGAGCGTTAGGTTTGACTATCCAAACTAGTCTAATTCCTCAGATTAGAAATGCTCAGCAACAAGCTTTACAAACAACGAATTATTCTGCTGAGGGACTAAGAGGATTAGATAAGAAACTCGATACTAAGGTTGATGGACTGTTGTATTTCAAAGACCGAATGTGGATTCCTCTGTTCGGTAACTCTCGAACAACCATCTTGGATGAGGCGCACAAATCCAGGTATTCTATTCATCCAGGTGCCGATAAAATGTATAAAGATCTTAGAGATTTTTACTGGTGGCCTGGGATGAAGAGAAACGTATTAGAATACGTGGACCGATGTTTAACGTGTCTTAAAGTGAAGGCTGAACATCAACGACCTTCTGGGTTACTCCAACAACCTGAGATTCCCATGTGGAAATGGGATCAGATCTCTATGGATTTCATTACAAAACTACCCAGAACGTCACGTAACCATGACTCGATATGGGTTATCGTTGATCGCCTTACTAAATCTGCGCATTTCTTACCCATCCGAGAAGATTACTCTATGGATCGACTGGCTAAACTCTATGTTAATGAGATTGTATCTCGACATGGAGTACCGATCTCTATCATTTCTGACAGAGATAGTCGATTTATGTCACGATTTTGGCAAACTCTTCAGAATGCTCTGGGCACGCAAATCAATATGGGCACATCCTATCATCCACAAACGGATGGGCAAACGGAGCGAACAAATCAAACGTTAGAAGACATGCTCAGAAGCTGTGTGATTGATTTTGGAGGTAGCTGGGATATTCATCTTCCACTTGTGGAATTCTCGTACAATAACAGCTACCATACCAGCATACAATGCGCTCCATTCGAGGCACTGTATGGGCGCAAGTGCAGATCTCCTATTTGCTGGTCGGAAATAGGAGAAAATCAAATCATTGGCCCAGAATTCATCCAAGAAACCACTGACAAGATCACACTGATTCAAGAACGAATTAAAGCTGCTCGCGATCGTCAAAAGAGTTATGCTGATAACCGTCGTAGACCACTAGAATTCCAAGTTGGTGATCGTGTAATGTTGAAAGTATCACCCTGGAAGGGCATTTTCAGATTTGGTAAACGAGGTAAACTCTCACCGAGGTTTGTAGGGCCATTTAAAATTCTTGAACGAATTGGATCTGTAGCCTACAGACTCGAATTACCTCTTGAACTCAGTAACATTCATGACGTTTTTCACGTATCAAATCTGAAAAAGTGTTTAAACGATGAATCTTTGATCGTACCTCTCGAAGAACTTCAGATCAATGATAAACTTCAGTTTACCGAAGAACCGGTAGAAGTAATGGATCGAGAAGTTAAGGTACTCAAACGCAGTCGCATACCAATCGTTAAAGTTCGCTGGAACTCTCAACGAGGACCTGAATATACTTGGGAACGTGAAGATCAGATGAAAGCAAAATATCCTCACTTGTTCTCATAGACAATTGTCGACAGATAAGTCTTCACTAAATTTCGGGACAAAATTTCTGTAACAGGAGGAGACTGTGACAATTGCAGGTAAAGATTACGTCATCAATGACGTTCACACGTTTGGTTGTTCTAGAAATCCGCGCGAAATTGATGATTGTAATTATTGCAGGTTTAAAGTATGCGAGAAATCGAGAACATAGGAGAAAACGGATCGCGAAACGGAGTCCTGGATTGCCCGAAATCGAAAAACGAAGAAAAATCACTAAGTGTTGGTCGATTGGATCCATCGCGGTACGCGATGGAGGGATTCAGAATCCTCCGCGGTACGCTATGCATGAAAGAAATTTGAGATCTCCGGATTTCTTCGCGGTACGCGAAGAATTTTTGGGCTTTTGGTCGCGGTACGCGACGGATGAGGCGGTGGAATGATCTGATCCTTTTAATCAGATTTCATGCAAGAAAGAAGTTTATTCTTCTTCTTCGCTTCTGCTCCGTTCCCAGACGAAAACACACACACATACACCATCAAAACACCATCTTGAAGCCACCAGATCGCATCTTTGAAGCCAGAAAACGTGTATACAAGTTCTGATCGTTGTTTTATCCGTCCGATTAGGTAATGATCCATTTAAACCTTCTAGTTTGATTTTGATTGATTAGATCTTGATTTTGAACGTAATGAGATAGTTAGGATTGTTGATTATTGCCTAGATGATGGCTAGGATTGATTATAAACAAAGAACACGAAGTTCTAACGGTTAAATCCTTGTTTTGATCCGTTATAATGCCCGGTTTCCACCAAATCATAACAATGATTATAATGGTTTAAACCATTTAATTATGACAATGTAGGTGATTATTTTGGTTAATCTTTGAAATGCAAGGTTAATCCCAGGCATTTCAAACTAATCACAATCATTAACCTACTCATTGGAATAACTGTCTGGTGTTTATGATAACAGTCAGATTAGTATTTTAAACATGATTGTTTAACATATTCCAATGTCACATTGTTATGTTTTGTGATATCTGGATAACCAGTAACCAGAATTAATCATTCCTAAGCTGTGATTTCATCTGAAAACTGTTTCAGGAGCATAATCAACAACATTACCTAACTGGTTAATCAGAGATTATTTTGATTAATCAAGCATGTCATCAACTTCATATTAGGTATCTAAATCAGTCTAGGTACCTACATTATCATACATTGTATGATATTAGATTCAATAATTAATATCGAGTTGATGATTTACTAAACAATGTCTTTGACATTGAACGTTCAGAAGGATCTAATCAGTAAACTAGAACATAAATAATTCATTAAATATAACTAAATGCAGAATCATCTCTGTACTATCAGTTTGGTGATACACTGCTACCATATTATCATCAGGTGAGTTTCGTACCACCCCTGTTCTTTTAATGTTATATAAACATCGGGGTATAACTGCTAAACTTTTCTTGATCATATGATATGTGTCACTGTTATCTGCGTGATTTCATGTGATTAACTGAATTTGTGGATTTCATGGGATTGTTGCCGTTAGTATCTCTATCATGATATCAAAGTCCTCATTCTTGAACTGTATCTAGTGAACCCATGTGTGGCCGAGCAGAAAACATTGATAGTACTATCGGTTGACACCCCATTCACTGGGAGGATTGCATCTCCCCTGGTGTGAATGTTTGTTATCTGTTTCCTGAACTTCTTAATGGTGTGATAGACATTAAGATAATGAGGCAATAAGATATGTACCGACGGGTAATATCGAGAACTGAACATATCGTCCGAAAGGAACTAGATACGGGTCCCATGGTTATCCGGAACTGTGAACATGTATTTGAACTTAACTGTCATATCATATGATTTAACTAAACTGTATGAACTCACCAGCTTTGTGCTGATGTTTTCGAAACTAAAACTTTTGCAGGCAATCAAGGACAACGGTGAGGATGCACTCACAGCACTAGCAACAACTGTAATTAAATAAATTGTAATATGTATAAACTGTAATAATATTTGTAACCACGAACCTTGTAATGTAAGTTTTACTTTTTGTAATCTGTGTGCTATGATGATACCGGATCAAGTAAGTCACCCCTCATGCTCTGAGACATCACCACTATGCTTCCGCTACCCTTTTGATGACATCATTCTCAGGTGAAGAGAGGTGGGGGTGTGACAGTATGAGTAGCTACCATCTTCACAGTGCTTTCCTTCTTCAAAACCTCCTATGCTTTCCACTCTTCCTTTATTTGTTGAATGTCTTCTGCTGAAGATTCACTACCGCTGACCTTTTTTTCAACCTTTCTGCTTAGCTCCTCTTCTGTGAATTGTCCAAAAAGATCAGCAAAAGTCAGTAGCTCATCCTCAGCTGAAGGATACTTTGCAGTCTTTTCTTCAGTGATGTCCTCCAAAATAACCTCATCAATATCATCAAAGATCTTAGGAGCAGGCATATCGGAAATTGGAGCACATGTGTCATCAATCACAACCTCATCAGGATTCAGCCTGAACAACTCAGCAATCTGTTCCTTGGTTAAGAAGTGGATAATCTCACATTCCTCCTTATCGTAGTTGACTGAGTGCTATATAATGCCTTGAGCGTCTAAGATCATAGTCAATGTCTCATTCAGTCTACGTCTCAAAGGCACAGCTTCTACTTTCTCAGTAGCTTTTAGATCTTCTGTCTGAGGAGGAGGAGGTGGCGGAGGAGACTTAGCACTTTTGTCGTGCTTGGTCTTGGTTCGGATCTCTGCGGGAGAGGGCTGCTCATCTGCTGCACTTGATGAACTAGCAGACCCACTCCCCGAATCATCATCAGAATCAGAATCATCAGAACCATCATATTTGTCTGAATCTTAATAATCAACTTTCTCATCATCAGACTCTTCATATTCTTCTTCATCTTCTTCTGAATCATCAGAGTGAGCTTCAGTGCCCTGGATTCTAGGAGTGGACTCCTTGAGACTGTCAATTTGCTTAGTGAGACGAGCATTTTCAGTCTCAAGGTTCCGAATCCTGTCACTGAACCAGAAGCATTCAATGCCAGCTGGTTGTGCTCATCGATATACTTGAGCAGCTGCTCCTCTTGTTGAGCAAATCTAGCCCTTAAGTCAGCACGCTGGTCAGCAGCTTGAAGTAGTAGAGCGTCTTGCTCACTGACCCTCAGCGTGAGCTGGGCAATAGCCTCCTCCTATTGATGGTTCCTCTCCATCAACCTAAGTAACAAACTGTTCAGTGTACTGAGCTGTTCAGTCACTGAAACAGTAGGAATGATTGTATCAGCTCGTGTGATGGAGGGACCAGTAGAAGCAGTAGTATATACAGGAGCATGATCACCATAGGATGTCAGAGGGGCAACAGTAGAACGTGAAGGAACAACCCGTGACCTGGTCAGTGAAGAAACTGTAACTGATTCAGCTGATGTAACAGTAGATGATGCAGCTGTTGACAGTTCTGACCTCCTCTACAGGACAAACCTTGTCCTCCTTCTCTTGGCTAGTGGGGAAGATGTAGACTGGCAGCAGTAACGGTAGATATGGAAGTGGAAGTACGTGGGGGAGGAGAGCGATCAAACTCAGGGATAAATGATGAATCCCTGATCTCCTCCCTATCAGGCTCAATATCCCCTGTCTCAAGAAAAACAACTTGAGATTTGGATAATGTGGTCACCACCTGTGGCCCATCATCCTCTGAATTAGAGTACATCATCCGAGGCATCCTCATCATCTTCATCAACATCTTCCATCTGTTCGTCTTCGGCTGAGGTAGTACCAGCCATCAATCGTGGAGTAGAGACAGTGGCCTTAGTAGTAGCCAAAAAGTCGAAGTCCAATAAAGCATCAACATCCACATCCTCATCACCAACACCTGAATCTCCAACACCTGCATCAGCACCACCACTAACACGAACACTTACACTAGTAACACAAACACCAGCTCCAGACCCAACACCACCAGCACCTGATCCACTAACGCCAACACCAGCACCTGCATCTGCACCATCATCATCATCTCCATCATCACCCGGTACAATAATGTCCTCTACATATGAGTCAGAATCATCATGCCTCCACTTCCTGCCACCAGGAGCAACATAATCAGGGTTCTAGAGATGACCCAATAACGCACGAACATGTGTCTTCCTCTCCTTTCCCCTATAGGGTAGCACTTTGTTGAGTGTGGTGTCGTTCATGTGCTCCAAACGAATAATGTATGTGCTTGCCTTTGGTAGATCGGGTATTTGAGCATCAATAATCTGCTGCAAGAATCTGGGATACATGATAAACTTCTTGTCCCCCGTTAACACAACATTCTCCTTCAGATGAGTGAAAATCATCTCGGAGAAGTTGAATGGCCGGTTCAGCACCAATGCAACAAAGGCACACTGAATAGTCTCTCGAAGCTCATCAAATCCACCTCGCCTCGAGCCCAGGCAGTGTATAAGAACATGCACCAAATACTTGAACTGAGGAGACAGAAAAGCCTTGTTGAGAACCCCAGCACCCAAATCACCGTCGTACTTGCACCACATAAAACAGCCACGGACAAGGTAGAAGTCAAGTAGAATAGGCTGATCATGTGTATCTTGAAATCCACATATCCTCCTGATATGTTCAGCAGAAACTACAATATCATGACCAAACACCTTGCCCCAGATTACTGGAGGCTCGATCTCACAGTCTATGTTTGCGGATCTCCAGAAATCCCGCTGACGTGTCAAGTATGGATCATAGACAGTGGAAATAGCCAAAAATATCCTAGACCGCCTGAGAAAAGTGATAATCTATCGAAAGTGCGTGGCGTTCTTGGTGGCAAGATCCAAATGAGCACAAATGTTGTTCTTTGACACCGCTTTATACTCAGCCATACTGAAAAACAAAAGAATAAACATGTCAGAACAGTTCAGTTAATCAGTTGTGTAAATTCAGAAACTTTTCACAAGTATTCAACTTATACAAATGAGACTGTTTTGGCCGAATGACCCTAGGGCGAATGAGTATGTAGACCAAATGAACTAAGTCAACCGAAGAAACAGCGAACGAGGCTGGTCAACTGTATGACCAGCGAATGAGAGTAGCGACCGAAAGAGGTTCATTTGGCCGTATGACCCCATTCTGTCCCTGAGTTCATTCGGTCGGATCCTTATTACCGAAAGACATTATTCAGTCGGCCGAAGGAGATTCAAATCCCATGTTCACAAAATTCCAAATCAGTCCACAAAAATTACATCATAACTCTCAGAATCGACCGATTAAGGTATTTAGAAAAGACATTAAGTGGTTTTAAGTTTGATTTTGCCATTTATCAAGAGGCGACTAATTGGAGCCCTAGATCCCTAAGTCCGAATCTGTTTACAACGAATCCATGGACATAAGTTGCTCATCTTGGATCCACAAGTACCTGTGATAGTCACAAGAAGAAATCTCAGCAAAAGAAGCAATGTAATCCAAGAAAAATCGATTAACAGAAAAAGGAAGCTATTTCAGCCGAAAGACGCACACACAGTAACGATCAAATGAATTTGGGGGGAATGAACTGATTCGGCCGAAGGAGTCCTGTAAATAGGAAGCCTCATTCGGCAAGTGAATCAGCCAATTGAGTTGCTTCGCCCCAATTTCATTCGGCCGAAAGAATCCTTTTGAGTATAAAGACTCATTCGGCGAATGAATCTCTCGAATGAGCTGATTCGGCCTAAATTTATTCGGCCGAATGACTAGTTCTCTTGAATGAAGTCATTCGGTTGAATGAGTCATTCTCCATGTTCATTCGCACGAATGAATCTTGGCACTCACAAACTCAACTCAATTTTAATTTTTACATTATGAGCAGTTAAACAAATTCCATTATGAAGAGTAGTCTGGTGGTTGATGAATTCAGAGATAATTGAACATCCGAATACACAAATGATCATCTAGAACAAATTTGAAAATATAAAATCTTTTTGTATTTTTTTGAAACAAAAGACAACTGTACAACTAACAGACTAAACAAAAACAATTAAGAATCACATATTTTTGTGAGCAGTCTTTCAAGAAAATGACGCATACACCTAATCATATCAAATCAACATTATTGAATGTTGAACTTCTGACACATTTGGCTTATGATTTGATTACTAATATACTTGTCCACCCTTTCTTGATCTAGATGACCTTTAAGAGATGGATATTCAATGGCAGATGACCATGTTAACAAGGAGAGCTTGGAGGTTCTTTCAAAGGATTAGGTGAACAATGATTTCTGGAAACTCAAAGAAAAATATTGGATTCTCAAAGTAGAAGGTCAATTGTTATAATTTTGGGAATCTGGGTCACTTTGCAAGAGAATGTGAACAACCCAAAGTTGCTAGAGAAGGCATGGGATTTCTACCTGGAAGTAAAGAATATGAGAAGTTTGACCCAAGAAAGGGTGGATCAGCTAGTGCTTCAACTTCTACAACTGATACAAAAGGAAAAGCTCTCATAGTTGAAGAGCAACTTCACACATACTGGTCATATGCTGAGGAGGTTGTCACCAATCAAGGTCAACATGTAGCATTCATGGTTCATGCTAATGATAAAAAGGTTGATTATTCATCATTTAAGTTACTAACATAAAACTAAATTTTCTTAACTGTTGTGCTTATTCAAAAAGTTAGACATACGTAGTGAGCATAACCAAACATTGTTGGATGATGTTACTTGTCATAAAGCCAATAACAAGGGATGTATTCAAAATGAAAAAAGTTTATAAAGCTAAACTTGAGGAATATTATTCACATATTAAAACTTCAAAATTAAAATTGGTTGATCGAGAAGATAACATTGTTCATATCTTAAAACAATGTGAGACTAAAGATGGAAAGTGTCAAGATGTTAAATCTAAATTCACCAAACTAAGGATCAAACTCCAAAGTATGATTGATTATCAAATTACAGTAGATCATATCTTGGAAAATCAAATACCACATACGGAAAATCAGGGACTTGGTTATCATGTAGTTGCTCCTACTGTTAACCATCTTTATGGTAGATTACCTGTTGAGTCAACTGTGACACCTTATGTGGTTAAATCTACTAAAATTTTAGACCAACATATGTCACACCCCAAGCCGGAGTGATGAGATTGAATACATAGCACATGATATATAATTTAGAAAACTAAACAAACATGCATTAAGAATTACAAAGTTAAATTACATAAGTTCGAGTTCAGCAATTTAACTTTGTAATCTAACCAAAAGACATATGATATATGTCACAACCCAACCAGGGGGCTTGACTAACGATTGATTCAAAACACAAAGTAGCGGAAGACAAAATAAATAATTTACAATTCAACCAAAGGTTTAGTCTAATTATCTAATTTGTTTACAACAAATCTAAAATATGATTTAACAAGTGGGAGATTTTCTACAGTTATTGGGTCCATCCAGGCATAGCACACTTTATTAATCTTTAAGCCAAGTTCTCCTGTTTTATATCCAGTATTCTTGTTTAGCAACCAAGTATCCGAGCCATACCTGTTTCTAATTACCTGAAAGACATGCTAAAATACGTCAACTATAAAGTTGGTTAGCTCATGAGTTTTAGTTTACAGACACAATAATAAATAGCATGTGATAATTCAAAATCAATACAACCAACCCTGCTCCATGCCCGGGCATTTGCCTCTTATAATGTTAGCCCATAACATGGTCATTCTAATTTACTTCCCATTCCTAGACCCGTTCCTGCTCTCGGTGTAAATGTATCATAAAGAATATATGCCACAACGGTTGACATTAACCTCAGTGGGGTTTCAACCCTATTTTTATAAGGCCACCCTTTTCAGGCCACTGTGCGTGGGGGATTCCCCAAGTAGTACTACCCATATACTCACCGGCTCTCCTTATGAGCTAATGGTTGCAAATTATGTTTAATGTCTAGGGGAAGCAATTACATTTGAAACGGACATTCATTATCACATCATAAATATAATTTTATAAACAATTTATGGAGCATGCTTTTAGTATCCCAAAACAGGAAAAAGAAAAGGGATCACATGAACTCACCTGGTTGCTTTAACCGATTCCCTTTGTTGCTGTACAAACATGTCATTGTGCCACTATGCATGATTTGCTATGTTCCCAGTGTTATCATCAAAGCAAGTTCCTATTTGTATTCATCTATACATGTGTAAGTTGAAGATTTCATACATTATGGTTGTTGATTGTGGTTGAGCTCTTTGGTGTTAACTCGTTTTAGGGTTTGTTAATCCAAGGTTCCTATTACCAACTTAGTGAATTCTTACAATATACATTTGTACATATAAATGTATGTGTAATATTAATATTAATTTATGTTTAATATAACTACTTCTTATATATCTTATGTAACTAGTATGTTCGCAATTTCTAAGATGATTCAGTTTTATTGTGATTAAGTTCTTAAGTTTAAAAGTTGATTAACACTTGCTTGTAATTTATAGATATAATCACTATCCAAGTTGTTTTAGTATATTAGTGATCATGGTATTTTACTAATAATATAAGTTGATATACTACATAGGGTTTTCACCTAACTCATTAGGAATAGAGATAATTATTATGAGTTTCATATAAACCAAATATTAGTAACTAACATTAGTATCTAAGATGTTTATACATGTTGGAGACACTGATTATACTAAATATTTTAATTATTTTGATATTGAATTAAAGAATGTTTAAAATATACATAATTTAATTTCTATGTTTAAAGGTGAGTAAAAATTCTTAGATGATACTATTATCAAAGGTAATAATAATAACCATTTTACTATCATTATTATCAACATTCCTATTTCAAAATATTAATTAATAGTAAATATATGAATAATATAGCATTGAATGTTGGGTTAATATTGTTGTTTCTAATAATCTAAGATAAGTATAATTAATGAATAGAAAGGCATATTAGTTATAATTTATATATATACTTACAAGTGTTAGCTAATATTTAATAAGACCTTTAGTAGTCTTAAATGAGTTGAAATGTAAATACCGGTATTGATAATAGTAGCAATACTTAAAATAAAATTAACAACTTCATGATTAATTATAGAATTTAACATAAGTTTGATATCTTTTATAAAATCATATCAATATTGAGTTAAACACCTTTCTTAAATTACCAATTGTTTAACACTATCATATTACATATAATGTACGCATGCACCTTAAACTTATTAATTCCAACCTAATTTGTCTTTTGATTATTCTTGGAAGTATAAAATCAATGGTTAAGATATTGAATTAATCATGTTTATGAACATAAAATCTTACTTAAACTATCATTGTATAATATCCTATAAACGTGTATGTATGGTATGTTTAATGACTTAATACCTACTTAAAATCATATATGTATTATACACCTTCATTGAGTTCTATATAAAATTTTATTTAATTAAAGTTTCTAAGTTATTTTATACACAATGTATCAAGTTTCATATAACTTCTAATATGTTTCCATATTACATATCAATACTTGTAATAACCATTTAACTTGTATTTATCATATATAAATGTACATATATATTGCAAGTGTTCACATTAACACTTTGTACAATTTATTATGTTTAACTAATGATTCTAACTTTCAAAGTCTTGTTATGATTAAGCACTTAGTTGGTTTAAAATTTATAAAATTCCTTCAAATTAAACTTTAATCATATATATCACATATACTATGATAAAACTAAATTATAAACCATATACATTAGTCAAGTATTGACATATTTAGCAAATGTATAAATATTTATATACATATTTTTGTGTAAGCATCTTAAGTATATTATTTTTATAAATCACTCATGTATAATTATATTTATTTACGTATACGTCTCCGAAACTTTAACATAAATCACACCCGGTATATGGTACCAACCAATAATCGCATTTTTAACCAATCATTTCTAATTATAATTTATGTTTGTTAACCTAAAAGCTCAACCAATTTAGTATGTTTGTTTAAACAAATAAACCATATATTAAAAGCTAATGGTGCGCGGTTTACCTTCCCACTCGTTCGTTTCGCGTATCCAAAACCGATTAAACTATTCGTACGTTTGTTTCATAACTCGAACATGTTTCTTAAATCGTTTTTAATTAACCAATAAAATCGAGTAGTCGGCTTTTTTCCCTGTTGACCGAGTCTGTCCGGGTTTGACCGGTCCTAATCTGCTTTGACTTTTCTTGACCGAGGCTTTAATCGACTCCAAAAACCCTAATCTCGGTCACCACTATCTCCGATCACCACCATGGGCATGGTGGCTGCTCCACCACCATCACCGCCTTCTGGGAAACTAAGAACTATCATGAGAACCACAATTCAATCAGAAATTCAACATGCAAGTGTAGATCTAAACTTGTAGAGTCGATTCTTACCATTTTGTCGTTTGTTGTAAAGGGTGACGCGGCTGGACCCATTAACCACCATCATAACAGTGAGCTAAAGAATCCCTAGACACAACCTTTGGCATCTCACGACCCCAGCTCTACAGGGTGCTCACTCCACTACCGACGACCCTTTTCAGCCTCCACCTGCGACCACAAGCTCCGGTCATGGCTACCGCCTACAGGAGACAAATCACCACCGCAAGAAACATTCCAAAAAGCACATATCAGCACTAAGAACATCAAATAAACGACATGCATGTGTGAATCGGGGTTCGTGGGGTCGTTTTCTTACCTTTGTTTTCGACGGGAAGGTGGGAAACCGCCGGAACCACCTTGTACAACCAGTGACACCGCCGCCTACGGCGGTCCTGGAGGGAACCATAGCCTTTCTTGCCTCTGCATGTCGTCACTTTGGTCCTCCTCCACCGTCTGGTCCCCGACTCTTGGCTAGAACCGGTTCTCAGCTTCTTGCCGCCGTGGGTTTGGGGTAAAAACCCTAGCCGTCGCCATTTCTCACCTCTTTTTCACCCTTTCACAGTCGAGATATCGCGAGGCTGAAGAAGAAAAGGTTGTAGAGCTGGTTGAGAGGATTTCGGAGGAGTAGCTTCCTTGTCCCGCCACCGTGACTCCGCCGTGGGGTGGCCGCCTCCGCCGGTCTCTCTCTCTGTCTTTCTCGGTTTTGTTCGAACGAATGGAAGCACACACACATAATGTGTGTGCGCGGCTTATACAATGAGGGGGAACAAGGGTTTAATCCCTTTTTATACTTAGGGTAATTCTAGGGTTTACACAATAGCCTAAACGCGTATCGTTCTTGTCTCGCACTCGTGTTTCGTTTTCGTTTATTATTCTTGATCCGAAAGTTTATTAGATAAACAAAATAACCTAAAGATATTATTAAAATGTTTATTTCAATCGTTATATTTAATTTTTTTACCTAATTAAATTAAAATACGTTAATATCGTGTAAACAACATACTAGATTCGTTTAATTATTTTTCTCGCTCAGAATAGAATTCTTATGTTTATAATACTCTCTTTATTCATAATTATTATTTCTTATACACGTTTTCTTTCGTCAGTTACATTTTTAATGAGCCCTGGGCCTAAGTTGTACATTTTGGGTTTTAATGGGCCTATTTGTGCTTTCACATCTTATTGAGCTCTTATATCCTATTGAGCCTTTATATCATATTGGGCCTTAGTATTCAATTTTTAATTATATGTTTAAGTTTGTCGGGATTTCTTACAGTTGTTACAATATAATTCTGTCTTGATCTTCAAAATGTTCTGAAACATATGTGATTCCTACACAAAAATGCACAATATCTCCTAGGTCCTCCTAACAGGCCACCTAGATAATCCCTTTCTTTTGGTGACTAAACTTGTTCGTCACCTGAGAAGAATCATGCCAAAACAAGTCAACACTAGGTTGGTGATTTTATTTGTTTATGAGTTTGAAAATGTTTTAGAAAACATTCATTCGTTTTAACATAATTTAAGAATTCTCAAATTAGATCCCCACATCCCATATATATATATATAATATCCCCATTTGTTTTATCTTTCGCAAAGATTATCACGACTGATAACTTGAGTTAATTATATAGCTCTAGTTCAGATTATGATATATTAGGTTTTGGAATTTTGCCACAAAATTTTCATTAAGGAATTCCTCTTTTATTAAAGTAATTTGATTTTCTCCCACTCACAGCTTCCACCTTAGACATCACTACTGACATCACCCCATCTTGCCAAGTACCGCTTATATATTGGGCATACGTAGGGTCAAGCCCAGCTGACATCCCACCAAGTCCTTGACAAGACAAGATGATGTCTTAAGCTAAAACTAAGGCTTTCACTCTGAAATCACACACACATGTTCTGAATCATCACATTGTTCTCACGTTGTTCTCAATGAATGAGTTTTCGGTTTCTCACACCCAACTGGGAGTGACACTCAACTCATTAAATGGAAGTATTTTAATTGAACAGCATTATGGTTAACGCTAGTCAAACCACAATGCTTCCAATTTACATCCAAATGGTTTAGAAATTTTTCCTCACAAATGTCTGCCACTGACCAAAACATAGGATGATTATCAGTCAACCAGATTGTTGCCAGCACTCCAGAACAAATATGGCTGGTTAATAGTAAAGTTCTGTCAATTTATTATCACCCATCTGGCCGTTTACCAAGCCTGACTGATGCTGCACTGTTACCGGTCATTCGATACCGGCCAAATGAAATACATAATTGCGAATATCGTACCGACCTAACTCGCCGGAGGTTTGTCAAACCTATGGTACCACTACCTTACCATCGGTCCTGGCCACTACCACTTAATGGTAAACGAACTAAAAGGGACTTAACGCACAACAGATCCAAAAAAATTCACACATGTTAAAAGTGATATAATTGAACTGTTTCACTAGAAACCACACTCATGTCATAAGTAATCACAATAGTCATTCACACAATGTTATAAGATCTCACAATTGTCATTTACCCATAATACTGTTTTAAAATATTTAAAACAGATTATACTTAGGTAATATGGAATTTAGTTTATGTTACACCTAGCGCTGCGTGTGGAATCCATGACGTGGTGACGACTGATCGATTGAATCATGACCAAGATTAATGAAGAACAACTACAATGCATTATTAAGTTACATAATGTTAATATTTGGTTACAGATCAAATGTATCTATTAAAAGAATAACAACTAACCGACCTCAAAATATTGTTTACAAAATAAGAACATACAAGATAATTAAACAACAAGGATTTTGTGAGTTTCTAATTCCATTGATCACGTTGTAAATAGCTGTGTTAATTGATGTGTAAATACGTAATATTATTGATTTTTGACCCTAAACATGTTTACTTTGAGTATGTTTATGAATTTCAGGCGTCAAGAGGTTAAAGACGTGTTCGGGAGCTCATTGGATGGTTAGAAGAGGCGTCGAGTGATAAAAAGTGCAAAAACAGGAAGTTCGGTAGGCCAAAACTTTGCGAATGCATAACTGGAGCTAGGAGAGGATTTACGGCGCCCATAATATATGAAAACTGAGTTTCTCGAAGAGAAGAAGCTGTTGGTGAGGTCAAATTGGGCGTATGATATTTCCAGCCAGACGTATCATACGGCCAGCGCACCATACGCCCAGTTTTGAGCGTTGGCATAAACTGTTGGGCGTAGGATAAGGTTCTGGGCGTACCATACGCCCGTGCCTGGCGTATGATACACTGGAGGCTCGGAAAGTCGAATTTTCAGGTAATATTTCGCATATTTAAGCCCATATCTTAGGGTTTCGAAGGAAACTACTTTCTGGACGAAATTGGGGCGAAAAAGTGACGATTTTGGGCATCAAAACTCTTCCGAATCCATTCATAATCGTGGAATCATCACCCGAATCAAGAATCAACACGTGCTAATGACGATGAGCGGTTAGTTTTCTTTTGTAATTGCTTCCGGGCAATTAGGTTAGTGGATGAACTTTGATTGAATGTTTAAACTTAGGTTTTTGGATTGTTTTCGTTTTGATAACTCGAATTCAATTGTGGTTTGATTGATGTAAACGATTTATTTGTGTTTAAACATTTATGTTTTGCCTTTAGGGATTCAGTTTCCTTGAACCGTTTATTCATTGGTATTTGTGTGTTGCTTTACATATCTAAATTGGCAATTGTGTGAATGAGCAAATCTTAAACGTTTGTTCCATTGTCGTCACTTTGATCAAACCGATTAACAAGATCATGTCTATGTGATTTCCAACTAAGTTTGACCTAAAATTATTGTGATTCTACTAACCTAAACTCGGAAGTGATTACATTTTTCTTATAATTGTTTAAAATCATTACTCATAATCATTGCTTGAACATTTTCTCAATTCAAATCAATTTTAAGTTTACATTTCTTTGTTTAATCAAGTTTTCAATTAAAGCTTAGCACTTTCCAATGATTCTCTAAGGAGATGGCCTTACTTACCCGTGCTATAGTCATAGGTTGCTAAGTCCTATATTTTACATTGTTTTTGATTGACCTACGACACATCAATCATCCATCCTAGAGTGTTTCTTGATCTTGTTCTATCTTATACAGGTCACTAGTTGTCCCTGTTCCAGTACCTACCTCTGATCAACTGAAATATGTGAAAAAAATAATTTGTCATATACAAGTAGCTGGTGAGATACATAGGTTTAAAAATTTAAAAGTATATAAGTTTAAAGTTTTAAATGTAAATAAGTTCCAAGATATAACAAAGTGTGCATACATAAATAACAACTTGAATGAAACCTGATTGGAACAATAGAACCAAGTACAATATAGAATGTATATAGGATATAAATGTACGTAATGTAAAAGTAGTAACATGCTAATGTAACACAAACTATCATCAAGAATATCCAAGTGTCATCTTGAATCCAAGACCTAAACTACATTTGGAGTTAGGCAAAGACTGGCCATAAAAAAATACAGCCCATGGTAATAAGGTTAATTAATACCAACTCCATATTACTAAGCGTGTGTCCAATATGACCTAATATGTTAAAGTTAATTGACAGCTAATCCATATTGCTAAAACTACACGTTAGCTATAAAAACAAATTTAAAGCTAACAATGACCTTGGTGTAGAACCCCGCTTTCCCTTGTTGTGATAACAAGTACTAACGATAAACGATTGCATGAACTCAAGTTTAGAAGACCAAAAAAATAAATAGCTTCCAACCCTTGAGTTCTAAGAATAACGATTGCGTGAACTTCTAGTCTGGAATCTAAGAATAATGATTCCAACCCTAGAAGTCCTGAGGATAGCGATTCCGTGAACTTTAAGTCTGAAATCTAAGAATAGTGATTTTAGCACTTGAAATCCTGAATAAAGGCATACCAGATGTGAATAAGTTTGTTTACAAGATTGTGTCCATGTTACAATGTTTATCATGATTTTGAAAACTAACCTGTACAAAAGCATATGTTCGATTAGGTCAAGTGCCATGACAAGTGATGACTAGGTGCCTTAGATCTAAAGTTTAAGTTAAAAGAATTTAAGTTTTACCAACATAGGCCAAACATAAGTTTATGATATGAAAACCATTTAATAATTTAAGTTACAAAATAGTTATTCACATGTTCCACCCCAAAAAACTTCAAAGTAGAAAATAGGTTCTATGTACTTACCTTGATTGAGTGTGATGTGCAGTGAACTGATGTTTGATTATCGATGCTCTCACTTGTTGTTGAAGGTGTGATTGTACTCAAGTTCCTGATTGTGTTAATATGGTTCATGAACCATAAGTATGTGTTCTTTCTTTCTTAAATATCTTATATTGTTCAATCCAAATGTTTAAGTATGTTATGTAAACATGTTTGTCCTTAACCAACCTAAGCTTAGTCATTAACTCCTCAAATTAAGGTTAAATAAGTTCATTATTTACCTTGATTACATGTTTAAAACTTTAGTGTAAGTTTAATTTAGAAAGCATTTATCATATAAACATCACACTATCCATGAAACCGCCATGCATAGTCTAATCTAGATTTCAACTACATTATTGAAAACATAGTGTTCATAATATCCTTAATAAGTTCATGGGATAGATTTTAATCATATTACCTTAGATTAGTATTTAGTTAGACTAAGTTTAGATGGTAGAAGGACAAAACTAAACACCTAGGATCAGTAAAGGGAATATCCACCCTTCTCGACCCCTTGTGCTTCCATGGTGGATTATCAACTCGTCTCTGGTTAGTTTTGATTCATTTAAGTTTTTAAGGCTCTTGTATTGGATCTTGGGAATAGTATCGACAGTTGGTTGGACAAGGAAAGCGTCGAGATTGCTAGTCTCGGTGGTCACAGCCCAAGTGTAGCCCATCGATACTCGTAGTATCGATGGGAACTTGCAACCGGGTCCTTGATAATCTAGCTTGTAATTCTCAACCACCCTTAGGTCCATTCTCCTTGGTTAACACTTCTTTAAGTAGTGTTGACAGTTTAAGGTTGTCCATGGTTCATCGAGACAATTAGAATCGACAAAGAGTGGGGCTGGTCCAGAATGTTCCCATTGATACAAGTAGTATTGATGGGATGCTAGTATCGATGGTTCCATCGTCGAGATTGTTAATGTCGATGTTCACTTGACCTAGCTTACTTGGAGGACATTGTTCTTGGCAGTATCGAAGGCCTAAGGTGTTTGGAGAGTCATCGAACTTGGTAAGTTCGATGTAAGAACACCTTCCAACGCTACATTCGTCGATACTACATTCCTAGCACTTCTAACATCGATACTAATCCATCTGGTTGACCGAGATCCATCCCAACCCTTGAAAATTAAACCAGGCTTCTTCAAAGAGTCCGAAGCTGGTTTAGACCCTAGACTTTGAGTTTTAAGAGTTGAACCACCTCTTTCATATTCAAGAAGATGATGAATTCTAGAAACCCTTAATCTCCGAACCTTCAAGCTCAAATTTGGGTCTATTTGGATGATTGTAGCTCGGATCCTTTGTACTTCCTCAATGTATGCATCAAGAGCTTTCCGTAGACTCCAAGATCTCGCGATTTGGTGAAGAAACGAGCAAGAACTGAAGTGGGTTTCTAGAGAGAGAGTCTAGAGAGGGTGACGGAATTTTTAAGAGGGAAAGAGTCGAGAGCTGGTGGTTGTGTAATAAATGAGGCCTTTTAAGCCTTATATACCCCGAGTGGTTTCCCACGCGTTCTGGTTCGTTTGGTTTCGCGTTTAGTCGTTATGTTACGAATAATATGTAAATATTACATTTTCATTTAGAACGGTTTTATTTTTTATTTTAAGGTTGTAATTCCTAATAAATATTTTACGCGAAATATTATTATTAAATTATTTTTGAAATCGTTTATTTAAAATGTTTCGTCAGAACGTAAAACCTTCACGCGTATTCGTATGAATTGTCATCCGTACAAACACGACGATTGTTTTACTTTTCGTTTTGGTTTTCTAATTATTAGATATCATTTAAAATATTATACCGACAGATATATTCGTGCGAATCGTCATTCCCATGAATACCCTATTAACTTAATATTTTATAATGTTATCCTTATTGTTTTGAACTTGTTTCCTCACATTGTGTTCATTTCATAATTGGTGATTTTGGATTATGTTACTTACGACTTATGTTGTCAGACATCGGATTTCTCCTTTAAATGAGAGGACCCTATGTATTAACTTTCGTGTGTGCAAATTATGTTTACCTGTTCACAATGAATATTCATAATGTTATTTAACAAGCGAAACTTATAATTACATACATGTATTACCAGTATCATCCGTACATGTGATTACTACACAGATATTACAGTGTCCCCTAATTAAGGGAATTTCGTCCCGAAATTAACTAGCCGAAGGTACTATAAAAATATGAGGGTACTTGAGCTTCATCTTGTCTTAACGTTCCCAGATGAACTCTGCACCACGTTTGCCTTTCCATCGTACCTTTATGGTCGGAATCTTGCTACGTTTGAGTTTCTTGACTCCATGATCCATGATATCTACCGAGCGTTCAATGAATTGCATGTTAATATGAATTTGGATGTCCTCCAATGGAATCTAGACATCGTGACCAGTCAAGCATTTCTTAACGTTCGACACGTGAAATGTGTCATGAACGTTGCTTAGCTCAATTGGAAGTTTAAGCTTGTAGGCTACGGGACCAATCCTTTCCAGGATCTCAAAAGGACCAACGTATCTAGGAGCAAGTTTCCCTTTCTTCCCAAATTGGACAACGCCTTTCCAGGGAGAAACCTTGAGTGTGACTCGGTCACCAACTTGAAATTCAAGCGGTTTCCGATGTCGAGTGACATAACTCTTTTGCTGATCTCTTGCGGCCTTAAGCCTCGATTAATTGATTTTGATCTTATCGATTATTTCTTGAATGAGCTTAAGTCCTAGACCTGCGAGTCACCAACCTCAGTCCAGCAGATCGGTGATCGGCACTTCCTACCGTACAGAGCTTCAAATGGTGCACATTGTATGCTCTTATGATAGCTATTATTGTGAAAAAACTCGATAAGTGGAAGACGAGTATTCCAACTTCCTCCAATATCGATCACACAAGAATAAAACATGTCCTCGAGTGTCTGGATAGTCCTTTCGCTTTGACCGTCGGTTTGGGGATGATACGCCATGCTAAGGTTAATACGGGTTCCCAAAGCCTTTTGGAATGGTTGCCAAAAATGAGAAGTGAAGCCACTATAACGGTCAGATATGATTGATATCGGTGTACCATGTGTAGGACCTATTTGGAGCTTGGAAACAATCCGATTCCAATGGATATCTACTCGACAACCTCTTGAATAGTGCGGAATCCTATTCCAGGGTTTTCCAATCGAAACCAACAGCAACCATGGTGATCCGAGGATAATAGATGAACGTTTGATGATGAATCGAACACCACGGGTTGAGAATCGAATTTGGACAGCAAGAACAAATCAAATCTTCTAGGGTTTGACACTGGAGTGCTCTGGGAAGAAGGAGGGCTCGGAAAAGTTAGGTTTAATAAAGTTTGAACATGTTTATATAAGCTGTCATCATTCGGCCGAATGAGAGGCCGAAGCAACTCATTCAGCGAATGACTTGGTAGAATGGATAGGTCAATCGAATGAGTCATTCGGCGAATGAGTCATTCGTTTGTCATAGTCATTCGCTAGGCGTTCATTCGGCCGAATGACTTCATTCTTATAGTCATTCGTCCGAATGAGTCTGTTAAACATATAAACTCAAAGTTAAACATACTCAAACAGATATAATCAATAATAGACATTAAGAACAATATAGAAAGATCACTTTCATTAATATCATAAGCTTTATACACAAAGGATAGTACAAAATAGAACTAGGGACAATTAATGCATCTACAAACTCCCCTTTGGACAAAGTTCATCCTTTGGAAGTTTCTTTCTTGAAATGTTTTTTTCTAAAATGGCTTTCCAATCAGCTCCAGCATGTATCCTCAACACCATACAAATACGAATGACTCTCATGAACTGCATGGCTTGTTCTATGTCAGCAACATCAAAGAACATTTGATGAAGGTACATAATCTTGACATCACTGTGAGCTAGATTGGTCAACCACATCAGATCAAATATGCGTTCAGTCTCCCACTTCTTCTCTTTGCACATCACAATCACAGCCTCTCCAGTACGCCGGTCATAGTACCACCATCGGAAGCCTTCCATAAAGTCTTGAAGCATCTTCCTCAATGGAATCTTCTTCATGACTTTAGGAGGAAGCCACTTCAGGATAACTTTATGCTTTCAGGTATCTCCATCAATCCCTGGCAAGTAATATCTTTCAGGTTGCTGAGGCCTGAATTCACCCACCTCTTTCTGTACTCATACTGGATCTGTCTGGAGAACCAAGCTGACATCCCTGAGCCATCGCTATATAACATCTTCAAGCGCGTAAGTTGATTGACTTCGAATCCTGGCAGCGTCTTGAAATCATGTGGATGCTTGAAATAATCAATTCCCTTGTCTCTCTTTACCGCATAGCATCCCAAATCATGAAAGTATGCCCAGCTAAGAATCTGACCCCTAGCTTTGTAGCCTTTGGTCCTATATTGTTTGGTATGTGTATCAGGCATCTTCACATTGCTTTCCTTCTTTAGGGTCTCCCAGTACGCTTTCCATTCTTCTTTTCTTTGTTGAATGTGATCAGCTGAAGACTTACTACTACTGACTTGTTCTTCTAAGTATCTGCTCAGTATCTCTTCAGTGGCTTGATCAAATAGATGAGTGAAAGTTGGTAGTTCGTCCTCAGCCGATGTATACTTAGCATTTTCCTCCTCTGTTATGTCTTCCAGAATGACTTCATCAGGATCATCAAAAGTTTCTGTAGACGGCTCATCAAAACCGGAGCTGAGGTGTCATCGATCACAACCTCGTCAGGATTCAACCTGAACAGCTCGGCAATCTGCTACTTTGATAAACAATGGATAATCTCCCCCTCTTCTTTATCATAGCTCACTGAGTGCTGTATAATGCCCTGAGCGTCCAAAATCATAGTAAGTGTCTCATCCAATCGACGTCTCAATGGCACAGCTTCGACTTCCTCAGCAGTTGTAGGTTCTTCAGTCTGAGCAGAAGGAGCTTTAGCACTTTTGTCGTGCTTTGTCTTTGTGCGTATCTCAGGAGGAGGAGGGGCTTGATCATCATCATCATCATCATCATCATCATCAGAACTGGAAGATCCAGTAGACCCGCTCCCTGATCCATCCTGATCATCACCATCAGAGTCACCATCTTTGTCTGACTCCTCATAATCAACCTTCTCCTCATCAGATTCTTTTTCATCTTCTTCCTCTTCTTCTTCTTTCTGTTCATCTGAATCATCGGAGTTGGCTGTGGTGCCTTCGATCCTTGGAGTGCCCTCTTTAAGACTTTCAGGTTGTTCTGCATGTCGGGCGTTGTCCTCTTCCAAAGACAGGATCCTGTTAATGAAATCAGTGGCAGTCAGAACCAACTCATTGTGCTCATCAATGTACTTGAGCAGTTGTTCTTCTTTTTGGGCTGATCTCGCTCTCAGATTTTCCCGTTGATCTGCAGCCTGAAGTAACAACGTATCTTGATCAGTTATCCTCCGAGTGAGTTGAGCAATCACCAACTCCTGCTCTCTGTTCTTCTTTTCCTGCTCCAGATTCCTTTCCATTAACCTCAGGACCATACTGTTTAGTGTACTCAACTGCTCGACAACTGAACCAGTAGGTATAATTAGATCAGATCTTGTGGTGGAAAGACCAGTAGAGGCAGCAGTGTAGATAGGTGTATGAGTAACAGAGGTGGTCAGAGGGGCAATAGTAGAAAGAGTCGGAACAACCCTTGACCAGACCAGTGAAGAAACTGGAGCCGCTGCCACTGATGTAACAGTCGTTGTAGCAGCAGCTAACAGTTATGATCTCCTCTGAAGGACAAAACGAGTCCTTTTCCTCCTGCTAGAAGGAGAAGAAGTGGCCTGCGTGGCAGTAACAGTAACGACTGCGGTGGCTGTAGTAGAAGAACGTGGAGGAGGTGAGATATCAAATTCAGGAATGAATGAAGGATCAGTGATCTCTTCAAGCTCTGCTTCACTTTGCTTTCTCTTTCTCTTCACCAATCTCCCTCCTACCCATACATCCTCATATTCATCTGGAGTGTCTTCTGAGTCTGAACTCTGAGCACCTTCATCTTCAGCCTCACCGCCTTCATCCCCTGATTCATCTGAATCATTTTTGTCTTCAGCAGATGTTGTGCCTGTCATCTCAAGTGGATTAGATGCTGAGACTGTGATAGTAGCCATAAAGTCCAGATCCATCAAAGAATCTATATCAACATCCTCATACTCAGCCACAGATGCACTTACTCCAGCACCTGTGCTAACACCAACTGCACTAACCCCCGTCACTTCAACCTCAATAGTACTAACACTAGCAGTGGTAACAATGACATCGACAGTAGAACTAACCCCAACACTAACACCAGCCCTTGCATCACTAGGAACAACTATATCCTCCATGTCTAAATCCGAGTAATCGTGCCTCCATCTCCTACCAGCTGGAGCTATATAATCAGGCCTCAGAAGATGGCCAAACAAAGTACGCACTCTAGGCTTCCTCTCCTTTGCTTTGTATGACATCACTCTGTTGAGAGTAATGTCATTCATATGCTCCAAGCGAATAATGTCAGCATTGATCTTCGGCAAATCTGGTAACTGAGCATCAATCAACTGCTGGAGGAACCGAGGATACATGAGAAACTTCTTATCCCCCTTGAGTGCCACATTCTCCTTCATGTGCAAAAAGATCATCTTTGAGAAATTGAAGGGTCTGTTCAGCACCAAGGCAACGAATGCACACTGAATTGTCTCCCTCATATCATCAAAACCGCCTCTCCTATATCCCAGGCAGTGAATGAGTACGTGTGCTAGATACTTGAATTGAGGCGACATGTACGCCTTGTTTAGAATCCCAGCTCCAAGATCACCTTCATACTTTCACCGCATGAAACATCCACGAACTAAGTAGCGGTCAAGCAGAATCGGCTGATCTGGTGTATCCTGAAAGCCACATACCCTCCTGATATGCTCAGCAGATATAATCACATCATGCCCTAGCACTTTGCCCCTGATGAATGGTGGCTCAGCCTCACAGTCAATGTCAGCAGATGTCCAAAAATCTTGCTGATGAGACTGATAGGGCACATGCATAGTAGAAATAGCAGCAAAAATCCTGGAATGCCTAAAAAATGTAATGATCTCTGTGAAGTGTCGAGCATTCGGCGTAGTAAGATCCAGGTGTGCACAGATGTTCTTTGTCACTGATTTGTATCCAGCCATACTGGAAAACAGAGAAATACACATATTAATACAAAGCAGTTAAACTGTAGATTCAAATCAGAACAAATAAAACTTAGACAATTTGGCCGAATGTAATTGATTTGGCTGAATGTCTTATGGTCGAATGAGTCATTCTGTCGAATGAGTCATTAGACGAATGAGTCATTCGCCGAATGGTGTCATTCGGCTGACAGTTCAGATTCCAACTCCAATTGATAGATCTTCAAATCTTTCCACAAAAATTACATTCCCACACTCAGAAACGACCGACTAACAACATTAAAACGAGTCTAATGTGGTTTAGAGTTCATTTTGATCATCTAATCAAGGGCGATTTTTAGAAACCCTAAAATCCTAAATCATGAACTGTTTACAGCGATTCCTCGGACAAAAATCGATGATATTGGATCCATGGGTACCTGAGATGATGAGAAGAAGATATATCAGTATCTAGATCAAGAAAAATGATGAGAAATCGATGAACCGAAAAGAGATGGTGTTTCGGGCGAATAAAGAACACACAGTGGCGAGTGAATGAAAAGTGGAGAATGAGGGTAGTTCGGCCGAATTAACTATTTAAATAGTACCAGTCATTCGCCGAATGACTCCAGCGAATGAGCTGTTTCTCCCGAAACTCATTCGTCGAATGAGATCCATTCTCAATGTTCATTCGCCGAATGAGATCCATTCTCAATGTTCATTCGCCGAATGAGATCCATTCTCAATGTTCATTCGGCCTGTTCATTCATACGAACAAGACTTTGCACTCACAAACTCAACTTGATTTCAAAATTTAACATTACGATCTGTTAAATGGGTGCCATTATGAAGATAAGTCTGGTTGGTTAAGGATTCAGATATGACAGACATCCGAACTTACAAATGATCATCTTAAAACAAATTTTGAAAATAAAAACTCCGTTTTTTGTTTTCTGAAAAAAAATACTACTGTATAATTAGCAACCAATAACACATACACCTAATCACATCAAATCAGCATCACTGAATGTTCCACTTCAAACACCTTTGTTTTATGATATGATTACTGATATATTTGTCCATTTTAAGCTTTTCAATACAAAACCTCTAAACTAATTCGATGCTTACTCATGTTTTCTGACTGAGTTACGCATTTTATTTTAACCAGGAAACATCAAAAGCAGTTTATAACTCATCTCTGCACAGCTTAGAACCTATCATCGTAAATTCTATAAAGTTCCAATTTATTTTCTTGTATTTTTCTTTTGTCTCTCATGTTCCACATATTCTCATGGACGGCTTCAGCTAGGTCTTTACAAAGCAGTATGGCACGTATACAGACCCGTGTTGACGATTGACTTGTTCTATCCAAATGGACGGCTTCATCTAGGTCTTTACAAAGCAATATGGCACATGTATGGAATCGAACTTATTTTATTTTTGTATTTTTACAAGCTTAATACCATCTTGATTTTATTTTTTATGATTCAATCATTCTCATTTGAATGGACGGCTTTAGCTAGGTCTTTACAAAGCAATATGGCACGTGTACAGATTTGAATTCATGAATCATTGGAAACCTTATTAGATCCTATGATGACAGGTGTATGCCTGATTTGCGTCAAAAACTATTTCTCACTTAGCTGGTTTTCAAAAACGGATCCCACGAATCAGACTTTCTAAGTCATCACAAATTGTTTATACATTTTGTAAAGTCAGCCTATCAGTACATCTATTCACAATTCTCATGTGTTTTCAGCTTACACATTCACCTAAGCTTTTAAGACATAATATGCTAACACATTACTTTCTCAAAGAAGACTTTCTCATCACCTGTCATCTGAATGGACGGCTTTAGCTTGGTCTTTACAAAGCAATATGGCACGTGTACAGATTTGAATTCATGAATCATTGGAAACCTTATTAGATCCTATGATGACAGGTGTATGCCTGATTTGCGTCAAAAACTATTTCTCACTTAGCTGGTTTTCAAAAACGGATCCCACGAATCAGACTTTCTAAGTCATCACAAATTGTTTATACATTTTGTAAAGTCAGCCTATCAGTACATCTATTCACAATTCTCATGTGTTTTCAGCTTACACATTCACCTAAGCTTTTAAGACATAATAGGCTAACACATTACTTTCTCAAAGAAGACTTTCTCATTTTTATGATTTTTAATTGTTTTTGTATTTTTTCAATTTTTTAAATGTTTTTGGTTTTTCAAATAACATACTTTTTCAGCCCCCTAAAAACCTAAAACAAAAAATCTTTTTGAGTTTTTGATTAAAGAAATGAAATAACTATTAACTTAACAATGAAAAAATAAAAGAAAATGAAAATAACTGATAAATTCGATGATCATTTGTTAGATTCAGATGAAGGAAAAACTTCATCCTTTTGAAAAACACCATTAGTCGATAACAGATATAAAAATCTGGGTTTATCAAATGCTTTTGTAAAAAGATCGGCTTTCTGGTGATCCATGTGAATTTTAACAACATCGATAAGTTTCTTTTCAAAACAATCACATATGAAGTGATATTTGATATCGATGTGTTTGGTTTTCGAGTGCTGGACCGGATTCTTAGTGACAGCTATGGCGGCAGTATTATCAACATAGATAGGAGTGTTAGAAAAATGTAACCCATAGTCCCTGAGTTGCTGTTGTATCCAGATGATTTGTGAACGGCAACTAGCAACATCAATGTATTCAACTTCACAGGTTGAAGTAGACACCGACGTCTGCTTCTTGCACTGCCAGGTAACTAATCTGGTTCCAAAGAATTGACATCCCGCAGACGTTGACTTGAAATCTCTCTTGCATCCACCATAGTCTGAATCACTGTATGCAATAAGCTCAAAGTTATCATCATTAGGGTACCATAAACTACGATCAGGAGTACCTTTCAGATAACGCATAATCCTCTTCACAACAATCAGATGTGATACTCTTGGTTTTGACTGATAGTGAGCACACAAGCATGTGGCGAACATGATGTCTGGCCGAGAAGCAGTAAGATACATGAGAGATCCAATCATTCATCGGTACAGAGTGGCATCGATTAACTCTTCCTTTTCATCTGGTGTAATCCCGTGATTAACAGCCAGCGAGGTACCAGCAGGCTTTGCATCCAACATACTGAACCAGCTCAAAATGTCACCAACGTATTTGGTTTGATGAATGAAAGTCCCTGCCTCAGACTGATCCACCTGCAACCCGAGAAAAAATTTCATCTCTCCCATTGAGCTCATTTCAACTTGTCTTTCATGACCTCTTCAAATTCCTTGCACAAACTATCATTGGTAGAACCGAAAATGATGTCGTCCACATAAACTTGCACCAAGAGTAAGTCATCATCCTTTTCTCGAATAAAAAGTGTGCAGTCAATGACACCTCTTCTGAACCCATTGTTCAAAAGGTGAGTAGAGAGTGTCTCGTACCACGCGCGCGGTGCTTGATGCAATCCATATAAAGCCTTGTCTAGCTTGTAGACTTGGTCACGATGCAATGGATCCTCAAACCCGTGAGGTTGACTGACATACACTGTTTCACTGATCACACCGTGAAGGAATGCACTCTTAACATCCATTTGATAGACTTTAAACTTCTTGAAGGATGCATATGCTTAGAAAATTAGAATTGCTTCAAGACGAGCAACCAGTGCAAACATTTCATTATAGTCCAATCCTTCAATCTGTCAGAATCCTTGAACCACCGGACGTGCCTTGTTTCGCACAATGATCCTGTGATCATCCTTCTTGCAACGAAGAACCCATCTTGTGCCTATAAATTTTGCACCTTTCGGTTTGTCAACAAGTTGCCAAAAACCTAATTTCTTGAATTGCAGGAGTTTTTCTTGCATGGCATCAACCCATGATTCCTCTCTCAATGCTTTGGTGACTGTGTGTGGTTCAACTTGAGAGATGAAACAAGAATGGGCACAGTAGTTTACATCAGCAAAGTCAAGAATGTCAGCAAGGCCTCCAGAAGATAGCTGATTTCTTGTCTTAACCCCGTCAAGCGGACTACCAATAATGTTCTCATGAGGATGAATACGATTGATTCTTCAAACAGGATGAGCTGAAACCTCAACCTGTGGATCAAGATTATTCAGATTCAAATCCTCAAAACCTAGCACAAGATTGTCAACATTTGGTTCGGGGGCTGCTTGCGGAACTGAATTATCATCTGTGTCTGAACTGTCATCATTTATCTGTATTGTGGGAATTGAAGTGGATGAAGGTTGCAATGGTTCATCAGGTGCATTTTGTGCATCATACATCATTTGAACAGCAACATCTTCATTTGAGTACATGGGAGGCATATTGAATGAGTCAAAAAGGCCTGAATAGTCAAACATCCAGTCTGGAACTTTCCCAGGTGGGGGCATAGTATGTCTTTGAACATCAACATGGTACCACTCTTCCACATTTTGAGTTGATCTGTTGTAGACCCTTTTATTTGGAGTGCTGTACCCAAGAAAATACACTTCTTCCACCTTCTCATTGAACTTGCCCTGCTCATGTTTCTTAAGCATCGTGCACGGTGCACCAAATGGTTCAAGATACTTAAGATTTGGCTTTCTATTGTGGAGCAGTTCGAAGCAAGTCTTCCCATGTCTCTTTACAATCAAAGCACTGTTCAGTGTGTAGCAAGCATTTGCTACAGTTTCATTCCAGAACTGAATTGGAAGTGATGAATTAACAAGCATCGTTCTAGCAGCCTCAATCAAAGTTCCGTTCTTCCTCTCAGCAACACCGTTCATTTGAGGGACATATGGAGCACTAAATTGTTGAACAATGCCTTGTGCATTACAAAAGTTCTCCATGTTATGATTCTTGAACTCCGTCCCATTGTCGGTTCTGAGCATACGAATCTTGAGCTTATAGAGGGATTCAAGTTTGATCACCAACACTTGAATACACTCAAACGTTTCAGATTTCTCCTTTAGAAAGAAAACCCAAGAGTATCTGGAATACACATCAGTATTACTAAACAATATTGATCCCCAGCTATACTCTTGCGGTTGACTGGACCAAATAAATCCATGTGGAGAAGCTCAAGAGGAACAATGATTGAATGAAACTTTTTCAGCTTGTGAGACTGCTTGGTCTGCTTTCCTTTCTTACATGAGACACATATATCAGACAACTTAAAATTCTTCAGACGGACCCCCTCGACCAAATTGTTGTGTACCAAATGGTTCATCTTGCGTAGACTCAGATGGCCCATCCTCTTATGCCAAAGAATAGAATGTTTCTCAGTTGCCTTTGACATAAAACATGAAGCTGTGGAGGATGTTGTTGAAGCTGTGGCCATATTGAGCACATAGAAATCCTGCTTACGGGGAGCTGACATCAAAATCCAATCTTCAGGAATAATAACGCCTTGCTTGAGTATGTAGCAGTTGGTATCATCAAATAGAACTTTGTATTGGTTGTCATAGATCTGTGACACTGACAGAAGATTATTCTCCAACTGCTTAACATATCTGACTTTGTCGAAAGAAACTTGGCCAAATGACAGAAGACCCTCTCCTGTTATGGACCCGCCTTTGTCACCGGAAAAAGCTACATAACCACCTCTAACTGAACTGACAGTGGTGAGCAGCGAAATATCACCAGTCATGTGCCTAGAAGCCCCACTATCAACGATCCAAGAACTGTTAAGGGCAGCTGTTGGGGCAACCTGCACAATCACAAACAATTAGTTCGTTTTGGGAACCCAAGCCTTTACAGTCTTGGGTTGACCCATTGAGTCTCTAATCCAAACATCGATCCATTTACCATCAGGGGTATTCTTTTCTGGAATTGGTAAAACTGAAGTCTTAGAAGACTTGACTTTCCATACTTTGTTTTTGCTGAAAGATTTTTTCAGCTAAATGAATGATGACTTTGTTTGATTGACATTAAAAGCTTTGGGAACATCCAAGTTTACCACTTTCTCTTTACCCTTTTCCAAAAGTTTACCTTGTTTGAGTTGTTTGGGTTTTTCAGATTTAACTTGTTTGAAAGATGCTGATTTTGCTGTCTTGGTGATGCAACTTTCTGTTTCATCAAATGAGGACAAAATCTGACAATGTGTCCAGATGCAGCACATTCAAAGCAAACTTTGTTACCCTTTTTATCAAAATGTTTTAGTTTAGAAAAAGATTGTTATTGTGGTTTAAAGACATTTGTTTTAGGCTTGTTCTGATTAAAACTCAAACCCTTTTTCCCATTAGGCACAAGATTGTCAATCTTGTGTGACATACATGATTCATTTTCCTTTGAAGCCTTCACAAAGCTTAAATCTTGATAGATCTTAGAAGATGAGATTGGGTCACCTTTCATGACTACAGGTGTGTGATTCTGAGCAACAACATAGTCAGATGAATTGTCAGATTCATCCTCAGAAAGAGGAACCCTCATCAGTGATCATCCCAATTGGATCAATTACTAATGGAGTTTTAACTTGGAAATCTTTAACATCTTTGTCATCTGGTGAATTGACAAAGCTGTTCAGGATTGGTGGACGACATTGTTGATAGCTCACCTTTCCCTTACCCTTCTGATCAGTACCCTTACTGATCATATGCTCAATAATATAAGAGGAGCTTTCATAGCTCTTGAGCTTTTGACCTAAGGTCTCATAGTCACACTCGACTATAGCTAACTTCTTCTTTATCTCATTGATGGTATTGAGATAAGAAGTGATAGCATCTTGCTTGTTAAGAACAGCAATCTCAGCCTCATGAAGTTGTCTGTTTAAAAGGTCAATTTTAGCTTGAAAATCTTTTTCATTAGATTTTAAAACTTTATTTGCCTCAATGCACTGGTTGAGATCACTGATCAAATCAGCATTATGCTTCTGATAAGCAAGGACCTTGCTGTCAAGATCAACACATTTAAAACATTTAGAGTGAGAAGATGAACATTCATCAGATACCTGATCTGACAGTGAAGATGCAGTAGGAGTAGCTGATGAGTTTACCATCAAAGCAAACTGAGTAACCGGTTCTTCAAGATCAGCATCATAATCAGCTTGAGTGTCTGAGTCTGACAAACTTTCTGACTTTGAACCCGATGTTTCTTCTTTCTGATCTGTGCTTCTCCCGAAGTGCTCTGTTCACTTGAATCATCCAACTTCTGTATCTCAGCAACTCATGCTTTATGTTGTTCCCCCTGTTCAGAATT
This sequence comes from Mikania micrantha, assembly GCA_009363875.1. Lineage (NCBI taxonomy): Eukaryota > Viridiplantae > Streptophyta > Magnoliopsida > Asterales > Asteraceae > Mikania > Mikania micrantha. Next base: position 18,458,452 of record CM018695.1, read on the forward strand.
GAATCTAAAATCTCAATTTTCACCTTCATCCTGTTGAACCATCAATGCCTTGCTTGTATTCGAAGAGCCAGCTTGAGCAGGAGAATCAATAGGAACAAGTCTTCTTTCTGGATTTGCTGCAGAAGACTTCTGATGCTGAAAAGGATTCTTGTTTCCAGCTTTCCTTGGATGTTTGTGTTGTCTTGCAAAGTGACCTTTCTCACCACAATTATAGCTAGTGACAGATGCCATATCAAAACCAAACTTGGACTCTTTATTCAGGTTGATATCCTTTCCGGTTCTTCTTACAAACTCCTTGGCTCTTCTAACAGCACTAGCCAGAGCCCACATGATACCAATCCTCTCCATGTCATCTGGATCTATCTGAGAATAATAATCATTGGTCAGATAAGGATTGCCAATCTGTCCAGCTACTAATCCACCATAAGAGCTGACAAGAGTAGACAAAAGACCCATGTGCTCCTTGGCAATTTCTACAGTCACTTTATCAAAATTCTTTGTCTTCAGACTGGTGACTGGTTGATGATGTTCTTTCTGAGAGCTGGAAGAGGAGGATGACTGACTGAAATTAGTCTAATTGGAAGATGGAGCTTCGGTAGTCTAATTGGAAGATGGTCTTGGATTTGAGCAACTCTCTTGGCCTTCCACTTGTTTTCAATCTCTTGCTCCTTCAGCTTCTGAATAACATCATCGATATTCATATTTTCCACCATCTCATTCTGTTTAAGAACCATCAAGAATGACTCCCACTTAAGAGGTAGAGCATCTTCCAGACACTGGATCTTCTCCTGAGTTGTAGTCTTGACTTGATGATTAAACAACTCCCTCAGAAGATGACAAAATCTTGCAATCAGATCATCCAAAGATTCATTCCCCCCATACATAAAGCTGTTGAATTCCTTCCTCAAAGCTTTTGACTTGATATTCTTCAACGCATCATTGCCCTCATACATCTGCTGCAAAGCATCCCACAAATACTTAGAGGATGTAAACTGTCTGAATTGATGGAATATATCAGTTGCAATGGACTGGGACAGGATTGCATAAGCTTTCTTCTCATAATCATAAAGCTTCCTCTGTGATTCAGTCATCCGTGTGACTAACATTGGTGTCCCATCTTCATTTAGAGGTCTCAGATAACCATTTTCAATCATCATCCATAAGTTAGTGTCCACTCCATGGATGTGAATTTCAATCTGTACTTCCAATGTGGGTAATCATCTAAGGACAATAACTTGGGAGCTTTATTTGAGTTCCCTGTCTCAGTTTTAGTTAGCAACAATTTCTGAATACGATGGTTCTAGTTCGCCATCAGTGCTAAGTCTTCCATAGAATCAAGAACAATAATATCCAACACTTAGAAAAATTTCAGATTGATCGGCCGAATGAAACTGCGAAACCCGAATGTTGGGGACCGAATGGGATAATTCTGGCGAATGAATAAAATCAGGTGAATGAAAAAGTCAGTATGAAAGTTGGGCCGAATGACTTAGGCGATTGAATCTATTCGGCGAATGAGTGGACCGAATGAGGTTATTCGGCGAATAAGTATGCGAAGGAAGCTATTCGCCGAATGAGTTGGCGAATGTAGCTATTTGACGAATGAGAGTGATTCGGGTAAACCTATTCGGCCGACAGACTCATTCGGGCTATCTGGGGTTTTCAGTCACAAAAATCGCGATAACTTTCGATCTAGACCAAATCTAAGCACCAAATTTGGTACAGAACTTCAAGACATGATTACCAACAAATTTGGATAACTGTTTTGACAAAAATACCACAAAAACCAGCTGATTTTGGATGAAACAGTAATTTGGGGAACAAGAAAATCAGGGTTTTTGCAAGTTACGAAAATCCAATCTCAGATGTGATGATTTTGAATGAAAATCGAGTAGAATCAAGAGCCAAAGCTCTGATACCACTTTGTAGGACCTATTTGGAGCTCAGAAACAATCTGGTTCCAATGGATATCTACTCGACAGCCTCTTGAATAGTGCGGAATCCTATTCCAGGGTTTTTCAATCGAAACCAACAGCAACTGTGGTGATCCGAGGAGAATAGATGAACGTTTGATGATGAATCGAACACCATGGGTTGAGAATCGAATTTGGACAGCAAGAACCGCTCAAATCTTCTAGGGTTTGACACTGGAGTGCTCTGGGAAGAAGGAGGGCTCGGAAAAGTTAGGTTTAATGAAGTTTGAACATGTATATATAAGCTGTCATCGTTCGGCCGAATGAAAGGCTGAAGCAACTAATTCGGCGAATGACTTGGCAGAATGGATAGGTGAATCGAATGAGTCATTCGGAGAATGAGTCATTCGGCGAATGAGTCATTCAGCGAATGAGTCATTCGTTTGCCCTAGTCATTCGCTAGGCGTTCATTCGGCCGAATGACTTCATTCTTAGAATCATTCGTCCGAATGAGTTTGTTAAACATATAAACTCAAAGTTAAACATACTCAAACACATATAATCAATAATAGACATTAAGAAAAATATAGAAAGATCACTTTCATTAATATCATAAGCTTTATACACAAAGGATAGTACAAAATAGAACTAGGGACATTTAATGCATCTACACCATGACGCGCGATGATCTTGTTGATGTGGATCATGGATAATTTCTCCATTTTATAATCCTCTCGGATCGAGAGATAATGAGCAGATTTGGTGAGTCGGTCGACGTTCACCCAGATCTAATCATAACCTAGCGGAGTTCTTGGCAACTTGGTTATGAAATCCATGGAAATTTGTTCCCATTTCCATTGAGGAATTTCAAGTTGCTGTAGAAGACCCAAGGGCTTATGATGTTCTGCTTTTACTTTTGAACATGTCAGACATTTCCTTACATATAAGGCTATGTCTTTCTTCATCCCGGGCCACCAATAAGATGTTCTCAAGTCTTTATAGATCTTGTCTACTCCTGGATGAACCGAATACCGTGACTTATGAGCCTCATCAGATATGAGAGTGCGCATTTCCTATGACTTTGGATCCATATGAGGCCGTTGAAGTATAGGACCCCATCAGATCGAGGTTCTATTTTACCTTCAACTCCACAGTCTAACTCCGTCTTCAACTGATTGTTAATCACCACCTGTTGTTCTGCAATACGAATCAAATCCTCAGGTTCGGTTGTATGTTCATCTCCATGGCTCTAACATGTACTGGTTTGATTGGTTCCTTGCGACTAAGAGCATCCGCCACCATATTGGCTTTACCCGGATGGTAGCGAATCTCACAGTCGTAATTAGTTAGCAGCTCAACCCAACGCCTTTGCCTCATGTTGAGCTCTTTCTGATTGAGAATGTGCTGGAGGCTCTTGTGGTCTGTGTATATAACACATTTAGTACCGTAAAGGTAGTGTCTCCAAATCTTCAGTGCAAAGACCACAGCCCCTAAGTCAAGGTCATGAGTAGTATAATTCTTCTCATAAACCTTAAGTTGTCTTGAAGCATAAGCAATAACCTTGTCTCATGGCATAAGTACACAACCAAGACCAAGGTTTGAAGCATCACAGTAGACAACGAAATCATCATTGCCTTCTGGAAGACTAAGAATAGGGGAGTTGCATAACTTCTGTTTGAGAAGTTGAAATGCATCTTCTTGTTTATGCCCCCGTACAAACGCTTGACTTTTCTGGGTCAACGTCGTGAGTGGCAAGGAGATCTTTGCAAAGTTCACGATGAACCTTCGATAATAACCTGCCAGACCCAGAAATGAACAGAGGTTGGAGTGGATGGTGTAGTCCAGTTCTTAATCGCTTATATATTTGTTGGATCTACATGTATTCCATCCCTATTGATTACATGACCTAAGAAATGAACCTTCTTTAGCCAAAATTCACACTTAGAGAATTAGCATAAAGTTGTTCAGTTCTTAGTAGTTCTAAGATTTTCCTCAAATGACCCTCATGTTCATGCTTAGTCTTAGAATAAATCAGCATGTCGTCAGTGAAGACATTGACAAACTGATCTAAGTAAGGCCTATAGACTCGATTCATCAAGTCCATGAACACCTCTGGCGCATTAGTCAGCCCAAATGGCATGACCATGAACTCGTAGTGCCCGTCCCGAGTCCTAAACGCAGTCTTCAGAATATACTCACCGTTTACTCTCAACTGATGGTACCCAGATCGTAAGTCAATCTTAGAGAAGCTAGTTGCTCCCTCCAATTGATCAAACAGATCATCGATCCTAGGTAAGGGATATATGTTCTTGATAGTTAACTTGTTCAGCTCACATTAGTCGATACACATACGAAATGAATCTTCTTTCTACTTGACAAAAAGAACCGGGTCTCCCCATAGCGAGTAGCTCGGTCTAATGAACCCTTTGTCTAGAAGTTCCTGAAGCGGACTAGACAGTTATTGCATCTCAGACAGTGCTAATCGATAGGGAGATTTCGCCACTAGGTTCGCTCCAGGGATAACATCTATACAAAACTCAACTTGTCGAACCAGTGGTAGCCCTGGCAAGTCTTCTGGAAACACTTCTAGGTAGTCTGTGATGACTTGTACGTCTTTAACCATTTGCTTCTTTGGTTTCTTCTTCACTACATGTGCCAGGAAAGTAGAGTATTCTTTTTCGGGTACTTTTGTGCCTTGATGCACAACACAATCTTCAATTCCCGACATGGCTTCTCACTGTACACTCGTATCGTTTCGTCGAACGGTAAGGGAATCCATAGCAGTTTCTCCTAACATAAGACTTCGACATAATATTTCAACAACCAATCCATTTCAATGACCACCTCAAAATTTCCGAGTGTCGCTGGAATGAGTTTGATGATAAACAATTGATCATTAGGCATAAGTTCACAACCACGAAGTATCGAATTCATAAGTATATTCTTACCATCAGCTACTTCTACCGTAACAGGGGTAGCAAGTACTGATGGTTGTATATAATATAAAGATGCAATGGCAGCAGAGACAAAACTTTTATCTACCCTACTGGCTCTGATGATTAAAGAACGAGCAGTGGTAGTGGCAACAGTGTTGTTGAGACGAGGGCATTGGTTCCTGAAATGCCTTCTGCCCCATAGTTGTAGCAAGCCCTCCCGCTTGTGATAGCAGGAACTACTTCGGTTGTAGTGGCAGCAAGATTTGTAGCATGACACATTGTTGCTAAGTTCCTGTACCTTCCACACTTAGTACATTGTCGGCATGGAAGGGTAGGGAGATGGTGATACTGGCACATAGTACAAAGTGTGTATTTCCCAATATAAGGCTTTCTTGCTGCAGCAGCTTGAGGCATAGTGGTGATTGGAGTGGCTTGAATTGGAACAGTGGAAGTCCTCTCTGCATAATGCTTCACTGTCTTTTGTTTCTTCTTCTAGGGCTGGTGATCAGGCTTTTTTGCTTCTTCAGCCTTAGCCCCTTTGTATCCCTTTCTGTGAAGTAGGCCATCTTTGACATACTCCTTAGTTAAAGTGGCACTCAGATGAATAGCAGCCTCCAAAGTGGAAGGACTGCTTCCCATAACATCACCCCTAATCAGCAAGGGTAATCCTTTAATATACTTCTCAATCTTAGAAGATAGAGGATTAACCAGATGTGGTACCAACAAACACAACTCATGAAACCGAGTTGTGTACTTGGTATTCTCCCCGCTGTCTTGAGCGAGGCCCCACATTTAAGCTTTAAGCTTTTTCAGCTCGTGTCGTGTGAAAAATTGTTCTACCAGCAGCTTCTTGAAGTCTTCCCAAGGTAGGGATGAAGCTACTTCCCGGCCCCTGGTGTTCCTCTCAGCATTGCACTAGGTTAGGGCGCCCTTATGAAAAGTGCTTGCCACCATCTTGAACTTCAGGTTCTCAGGATAACCCGTGTAATCGAGTATGTCCTCGATGCTTTTGAGCCATTGCAGTAAGCTCGTAGCTCCCTCAGCACCAGAGTACTTCGAGGGGTTTAGCATCGTTGAATTGCTGGAAAGTGAAATTTGCAGTTCTAGTGTTGGTAGTTTTTGAATTGTTCATGGCCATATCACCACCACTCCCCCATAGGTTTTTGGTGATGTTAGTGACCATTTCTGGAATAACCTCCTTCATATGTAAGGTGATTTCTCGGGCAATCTTGTTGATCTCATCGACATTGCCTCTTGTTGAACCCTCGATGTTGGTGTTACATCGAGGAGGCATTCTACAAAGAGAAAGCCAGAAGCAAGTCAGTAACGAGAAGTTGTACAATTGAATTACAAGATAATTTAGTAATATTCTCGTAATACTAGTATTATCATTCAATTGTAAATATGAACAAGCACACACATAAGTAACTAACTTATTAGTATACTTCTCTGTCACACCCCGAGCCGGCGGGATAGGATCGGGTTTCCCCGTCGGGCGGAAGGTTCCCGGGGCACGATATCGTGAGTGATAATCGAAATGATCAGATTGTTTACATTGCACATGATATATATAGATGAGAAACTTTCTAAGCAAAATAGAATTACAAGGTTAAATTACATCAGATTAGTTTATAATTTAACAATGTAAATCTACAATCACATCATAAGTCTTCAATCTTGCGTGTGCACAAGATATACAAAATAACTTGGTATGATGTCCAAGAGTATGCAGTCCAAAAAGATAGGTCCTCTATCTGTAACCTAATCCGAAAGAAATAACTCTTCAGTTGACCTGTTCGTCACCTGAGAAGTCATGCAAAAAGATCAAGTCAACACATGGTTGGTGAGTTCATGTAGTTTAGTATTTGAAAATGATTTGGAAATGGTTTGATAATGATTTGAAAATGATTTGATAATGATTTGAAAACCTCCTTCGGTAAAGACCCTAACCTCATTAACTTCACATGTAATATCCATATCGGTATGCTTATATATAGGGCATACCCCTGGGTCAAGCCAACAAACTCGCCCAGACGCCATCCCACCACATACTAATATGCATATGACACTGTTGTTAATGATAATTAAGCATTTTTACCCTACACACCTCTGATTTAGATTTTGTTTTCCCAAAACTTGATTTACCTTTGATTCTCTTGAGTTCATCATAGAGATATGATTTCCCCAAAAATCAGTAATAGAAATAAATGTTAAATATTTAATTAAATAAATAAAACATTTAATTACAACTAAGACATGATGATTGGGCCTTATTTGACTCAATCACTTAGACTTAGTTGTGGGTGGTTGTCCAAGTTGTAACCTCTCACACGTGACCCATGTCAGGCATAACTCACAAGGAGTACACCTGAACTGAGCGGGATTTTAATGTTTTGCCCGTTACAGCCTGACCCAATGGTCTTCTGCATATGAGTGGGACTTTAAGGATATCCTTTGGTTCTTGATCGTCAATGGTTCTCTTGATTCTCTTGATTTGACTTTGATATTGATTTCATTTGATCGTTCATGTTATTGCCCGTATAGCCTGACTACAAGAGTCTTCTATACCTGAAAGGGACTTTATATGTGTGTTACACGTGATCTTGATTCCCTATACAACTGACATCCACCTTACTTGAGTATTAATGATTTCATTATATCATAATGATTTCATTATTATCATGATTCACACACATTTATGATTTCTGATTCCTTGAGTCTCTTGATCTTGATCTTTAGAATTCCCATGATTCACAATGATAATTGATTTGATTATGATTCTTGGTTCTCAGATCACACACTGAGTTAAGTTTCTTAGAATATGATCTTTAAGTTCTTTGATTTCACTTTGCATTTAGGTTCTTGAATTTAAGCTTGATAGACTAAGGGTTTGATTAGAGTTTAGAATTAACGTATTACTCATAAGAGTACTTTAATTTGATCTGTTTAATAATTACCTAGACAGGAGTCTAGGAGTATCAACAAACATATATATGTAAAACATATAATAATTAAAAGCATTTAAATAAACAGTTTTAAATAAACAGTTTACGCATGCTTCTTAGCCCCGCGTTTTAAAAACAAAAATGTTTAGAAAAGGGGCAATGAACTCACCTGTGTTGCTGTGCCAATGAACCACAAAAGATATGCGTGCTCCTTGATTGTTGCCTAATTATCTTTAGCACCTGAGTTGTTTTAAGAGAATTCGAACACGATAAGTATATACGATAGTTGTTGTAACTAGGGTTTGGTCTCGGTGTGCAACTAAGTGTCCTACATTACTAAAGTGTTTCTAGGATTTCACCTAACTAGTCTAATTGTATTACCCGTAATAGACACCTGTCCCAATCTTATTAACTACTAAACCCTAGATGATTAAGGTTTATTCTAATTACATTTCAACTCTTTAATTAACCGTTTTTAAGTTAATTTATTTTAGGTTAACTCTAAGTTAAAATCATTTATTTATAAGTCATTTAAATTATTAATTAAAGTTTACCATTTAATTTCATCATAACAATAACATAATTAATTTAAAGAAATGTTTAACTAATATGATGGGCTTAGGTTAATCTCGAGTGATTAACTTTAGGCCCATTACTAACTTTTGTTAATCTAACGTTTCTCAATCAACTCTTGAATAACCCGTTCTAGATAATTTGAATGAATCGTCTAAACTAGTTATACGTCCTTAAGAAATTACTAAGGATTAGATGCTAATAGTTACATTAACACGCTTATCCTTAGCTTATTGTTTTACTCTTCGTGATTTCTCGAATATGTCAAACACAAAATAATGTTCAAATCCATGTTTTAAATGATAATAAGGTTTAAGAAAATTATTGTTATCACAAACCCTAAACCATGATTTCCTCAAAATTGTTTGGAATTATTGGTATTAAACCCTAGTAGGTTATCCTCTCCCCATGCATGCATACTACGTACCAAGCTCATGCATCTCACCACATTTTAGTTATGGTCAGGAATTCCCCTATACATTCGGCCGAATGAAATGTATTCAGCTCCGACCGACTGAGATATGGACCGAATGTGAGCTAAGGCCGAATGAGGTTGTAGCTGATCGAATGGGGATAGGGTCGAATGGCTATGGCCGATCGAATGGCTAGGGTCGAATGGGCCTAGCCCGAATGTCACAGCCGACCGAAAGAGATGAAAGGTGATGGCCGAATGAAGGCTTTGGCCATTCGCCGAATGGAGTTAGGTGCTCATTCGGTGAGCTGATGAGTGGCCATTCGGCCAGTCGGGTTTCACACCAAGACATCCAAGGTTTTCGTGCTAAATGACTAGATGATGAATCAAGGCTTGTTCCTACTACACTATACCAAGGTTTTGTGCAAATCCTAAGGTTTAAAAGGGAGTAAAACCGGTTTAGATAGTGGGCCGGTTCAAAGGGCTATGAAAACCCTAAAACCGCAAAAGGAAAATCGATTCTACCTCAAATCTGTTGATTCCAAGCTCCGATCGATTGTACTTTCGTGTTCTACAAGTTGTAGTGGTCGTTTGGACACCAAGAACGCGAGATTTCGTCAAGAAATGGGTGAGATCTAGAGATTTGAAGTTTGAATTTCTATAGAGAGAGTGAAAACCGGGAATGAGGGTTTAGAGAGAGAAAGTGGAGAGATTAAATGAGGAAGATGACTCATTTGTGGTATTTATACCCCGGGTGAGTTCGGGTTCGTTTCGTTTGCTCGGTTTCGCGAAAGATGTCGGTTTCTCGTCGTTTTCGTACGAAACGACTCGGTTTTAAAAATAGAATTTATAAAATTATTTTAGGTTGTGATTCCTAATAAATTAACTAAATATCTTCTGTTTATTTTAAATTTTACAAGACATTTAATTAACGTTTAAATCGAATCGCGCGGTCATCGCGCGTATTTGTTCGAATCGTCACCCGATCAAATACGACGATAACTACACTTTTCAACATTGTTTTCTAATTATCGAACATCATTCAGAACGTTAAACTTCCAGATTTATTCGTACAGATCGTCACCTATACGAATAATCTGTCGGTTTAGCATTCATGTAACGACATTCGTGTTGTTTTGTTCTGTAAGGCCTCACATACGTTTATACATAATAAAATCCTAACAAATAATCACATGATGGTTCTATATTGCCAGATAGTTCTCTGACTGACGAACCGTCATTCCGAGTGTCATTTATGAAATAAGTTTGAGTCTGTTCTATGATATTATGAAATGATACTGATATATGAACATCAACAGAATTATGTACTTGGTTTCCTGTTCATTTTACTGTACCGGTCACTGTTCCGGTGACGTTTCCGGCACTGATGTTACATTCTCATATGGTTGTATGTCATGATCTTATGTACAAGTTCCACGAAATACCCCACCAAACCTACACACTAACACTTTCCCGATATGTCAAAGAGAGCTTATATATAGGGCATACTTAGAGTTAAGCTCAGCCGCCATCCCACCACTTCTTCGACATACCACGATCATGCCCTTGCTAGCATTTGGCACAACGTTTGTACTAACGAATAAGAATGTTTAAGAGATAATGATTCCACTATTCTTGATCAACTGAAACATGATTAGACTACGATTGAACTTATGTTGGCATCTACTAATAGTGTTAACATGTAAACCTATGTTGACATGTATGCACTAAGTTGTCATGTTATTCTATGTTGATATGTACCAAGCATGTGTGATCTACACTAGATCTAAGCATTTTCTCACATAAGATTGACACATAAAGGTTTGCACATAATGTTCACACATATGATTGATTCTTCTATGGTTGAATCACATACGGTTGATTCACATATTGTCTCACTATGATCTTTGTTCTCTTGATTTCAAGTATATGTTCACATGCATTTGTTCAATGTTCAAAAGATTCTTTTTAACCCCAGATCTTCACTTCAAATAGTAACACCGAATTCCTCCTGTCATACTGAAGTTAGTTTATATATATAGGGCATATGTAGGGTAAATCCCAGCCGCCAATCCACCATCACTTCAGTATGTGAGGCCTAGGCCACCGCTTATATTTGAAGCTAGGATCCCAATTCACGATTGTTTACGATTGCATACGATTGTTCTAATGACTATGATTGTGTAAACTGTAGTCTTGGTTCACTAGTAACCAAGACCTCCCGTTTTCATGTTCTTGTGTTAGAAATATTCATTCCAGCCTCCCAATACATACAATATTGGGTACTATGATTCCAGGATGAGAACTTCAAGTTATGGATTCCTACCCTTGAAGTTCTTGACAAGTTGAGAATTTCAGATCAACGATACTAAGGATACGGATCCTTGCAGCTGAAATCCTTTGTTAAAACAAAAATTTAGGAATTTTGTCTGAGTCCTAAAATTATAGAATCCTGGCACAGAATTCCTTGATTTATTTATATGAAAATAATTTTAAAATAATTTTGTCCCTAAAATCTTCCAAGTATAATGTAGACTTATTGCTAGCTCAATTTTACTTAGTTCCTAAGTATCCTCAAGCCTATAGTACTTAGTCCTTTGGGTAGCTTAGGTTATAGTCTAGGTCATTAATTATTGGGTTTTTCCTAGTTCTCTATAACCTTGGCTCTAATACCAACATTTCAAACCCTGCGCAGCGTGCGGAATCCACGGCGCGGTGACGACTAATCGATTGAATCATGACCAAGATTAATGAAGAACAACCCCAATGCATTACTAAGTTTCATAATGTTAATATTTGGTTACAGATCTAATATATCTATCAAAAGAATAACAACTAACCGAACTCAAAATATTGTTTACAAAATAAGAACAGACAAGATAATTAAAAACAAGGATTTTGTGAGATTCTAATTCCATCTGAGCTTGTTCCTTGATCTTGTTCTAACTTAACTAGCTCGCCTTAGTTGTCCCTATTCCCGTACCTACCTCTGATCACCTAAAACATGTGAAAAATTAATATGTCAACAACATGTAGTTGTTGAGATACATAGTTTTAAAAGTTTAAAAGTATATAAGTTTAATGTTTTAAAAGGTAATTAAGATCCAAGATATAACAAAGTGTGCATACATAAATAACTACTTGAATGAAACCTGATTGAAACAATTGAACCATGTACAATATAGAATGTATATAGGATGTAAATTTTCGTAATGTAAAAGTATTGACATGCTAATGTAACATAAACTATCATCAAGTATATCCAAGTGTCATCTTAAATCCCAGTCCCAAACTACGTTCGGAGTTAGGCAAAGACTTACCATAAAACCAATACAGCCCATGGTAATAAAGTTAATTAATACCAGCTTCGTATTACTAAGCATGTGTCCAATATGACCTAAGCTGTTAAAGTTAATTGACAGCTAATCCATATAGCTAAAACTACACCTTAGCTATAAAACAAATTTAAAGGTAAACACAACCTTGGTGTAGAACCACGCTCTCCCTTGTCGTGATTACCAGTACTATCGATAAACGATTGCGTAAACTCAAGTTTAGAAGACTAAATAAATAGCTTCCAACCCACGAGTCCTAAGATTAACGACTGCGTGAACTTCTAGTTTGGAATCTAATAATTGTGACTCCAACCCTAAAAGTCCTAAGAATAGAGATTGTGTGAATTTCAAGTCTGAAATCTAAGAATAATGATTTCAGTCCTTGAAATCCATAATAAAGACGTACCAGATGCGAATAAGTTTGTTTACAAGATTGTGTCCAAGTTACAAAATTTATCATGATTTTGAAAACTAACTTGTACAAAAGTATACGTTCGACTAGGTCGTGTGCCATGACAAGTGATGACTAGGTGCTTAGATTCAAAGTTTAAGTTAAAAGAATTTAAGTTTTACCAACATAAGCCAAACATAGGTTTATGATATGAAAACCATTTAAGAGTTTAAGTTCCAAAATAGTTATTCACATGTTCTACCCTAAAAGATTTCAAGGTAGAAAATAGGGGCTATGTACTCACCTTAATTGAGTGTGTTGTGCAGTGAACTGATGTTTGATTATCGATACTCTCACTTGTTGTTGAAGGTGTGATTGTACAAATTTCCTTATTGTTTTAATATGGTTCATGAACCATAAGCACGTGTTTGTTCTTTCTTAAATGTCTTATATTGTTAGATACGAATGTTGAAGAATGTTATGTGAACTTGTTAGTCCTGAACCAACCTAAGCTTAGCCAATAACTCCTCAAGTTAAGTTTAAATAAGTTCATTACATACCTTGATTACATGTTTAAATCTTTAGTATAAGTTTAATTTGGAAAGCATGGGTCGAAAAACACATCACACTATGCATGAGACCGCCATGCGTAGTATAATCGAGATTTCAACTACATTATTGAAAACATAGTGTTCATAATATCCTTATTAAGTTCATGGGATAGATTTTAATCATATTAACTTAGATTAGAACTTAGTTAGACTAAGTATAGATGGTAGAAGGAAAAAACTTAACACCTAGGATCGGTTAAGGGTAGAACCACCCTTCCCGACCCCTTGTGCTTCCATGATGGATTATCAACTCGTCTATGGTTAGTTTTGATTCATTTTAGTTTTAGGGAACTTGTATTGGATATTGGGATTAGTATCGACAGTTGACTGGACAAGGAAAGCGTCGAGATTACTAGTCTCGATGGTCTCAACCCAAGTGTAGCCCATCAATACTAGTAGTATTGATGGGAACTTGCAACCGGCTCCTTGATCTTCTAGCTTGTAATTCTCAATTACCCATCGGTCAATTCTCTTTGATTAACACTTCTCTAAGTAGTGTAGACAGTTTAAGGTTGTCCATGGTTCATCGAGACAATTAGAATCGACAAAGAATGGGGCTGGTCCGGAATGTGCCCATCGATACTAGTAGTATCGATAGGATGTTGGTATCGATGGTTCCATCTTCGAGATTGTTAATGTCGATGTTCACTTGACCCAGCTTACTTGGAGGACATTTTTCTTGGCTGTATCGCAGACCTTAGGTCTTCGGAGAGTCATCGAACTTGGTAAGTTCGATGTAAGAACTCCTTCCAACACTTCATTCGTCGATACTACACTCCTAGCTTTTCTACTGTCGTTACTATTCCATCTGGTCCACCTAGCTCCATCCCAACCTTGACCACCTAAAACAGGCTTCTCTAAAGATTCATAAGCTGGTTTCGACCTTAGACTTTGAGTTTAAGAATTTAAAAATGGTTTAATATTCAAGAAGATGATGAATAGTAGAAACCCCAAATCCTCGAGCCTTTAAGCTCAAATCTGGGTCGATTTGGATGATTGCAGTTCAGATCCTTTGTACATCCTCAATGTATGCATCAAGAGCTTTCCGTAGATTCCAAGATCTCGCGATTTGGTGAAGAAAAGAGCAAGACCTCAAGTGGGTTTCTAGAGAGAGAGTCTAGAGACAGTGTTGAAATTTTTAAGAGCGAGAGTCTAGAGAGCTGGTGGTTGTGTAGTAAATGAGGCTTTTTAATCCTTAAAAATTCCGAATGGTTTCCCGCGCGTTCGGTTTCGTTCAGTTTCTCATTCACACGTTACGTTACGAATATTATGTAAATATTAAATTATCATAACTGATAACTTGAGTTAATTATACAACTCTAGTTCAGACTATGATATATTAGGTATAGGAATTTTCACACTAAATTCTAATTAAGTAAGGAATTCCTCTTATCTCAAAGTAATTTGATTTTCTCCCACGCACAGCTTCCACCTTAGACATCACTACTGAGATCACCCCGTCTTGCCATGTATCGCTAATACATAAGGCATACGTAGGGTCAAGCCTAGCCGACATCCCACCACGTCCTTGACAAGATAAGATCATGCCCTTAGCGGAAACTAAGGCTTTCACTCTTAAATCACACACACCTGTTCTCAATCATCACATTGTTCTCAGATTGTTCTCAGGTTGTTCTCAATGAACGAGTTTACTGTTTCTCACACCCAACTGGGAGTGACAGTCAACTCATTAAATGGATGTATTTAAATTGAACAATATTATGGTTAATGCTAGTCAAACCACAATGCTTCCAATTTACATCCAAATGGTTTAGAATTTTGTCCTCACAATGTCCTCACAAATGTCTGCCACTAACCAAAACTTAGGATGATTATTAGTCAACCAGATTATTGCCAATGCCCAAGAACAAATGTGGCTTGTTAATAGAATTTATTATCTCCCATGTGGCCGTTTACCAAAACTGACACATATCGCCCTGTTGCCGAACAAATGAAATACACAATTGCGAATAATGTACCGAGCTAACTCGCTGGAGGTTTGTCAAACCTATGGTACCACTATGTTACCGTCGGTCCTGGCCACTGCCACTTAATGGTAAACGAACTAAAAGGGACTTCACGCACAATGGATCCAAATAAATTCACACATGTTAATAGTGATATAATTAAACACTTTCACTAGAAACCACACTCAAGTCATAAGTAATAGCAATAGTCATTCACACAACGTTATAAGATCTCAAAATTGTCATTTACCCATAATCCCATTTTCAAATATACAAAACAGATTACACTTAGTGAATATGTAATTTAGTTTATGTCACACCCTGTGCCGCTTGCGGAATCCACGACGCGGTGACGACTCATCGATTGAATCATGACCAAGATTAATAAAGAACAACCACAATCAATTACAAAGTTTTCTATTGTTAATATTTGGTTACAAATCAAATATATCTACCAAAAGAATAACAACCAACCGACCTCAAAATATTGTTTACAAAATTAGAACATACAAGATAATTATACAACAAGGATGTTGTGAGTTTCTAATTCCATCCTAGCTTGTTTTTTGATCTTGTTCTATATTAACAAGGTCTCCTTAGTTGTCCACATTCCTGTACCTACCTCTGATCATCTGAAACATGTGATAAAGTAATTTGTCAACTACAAGTAGGTTGGGAGATACATAGGATGTAAATGTACGTAATGTAAAAGTAGTAACATCGTAATGTAACACAAACTAGCTATCATCAGGTATATCAAAGTGTCATCTGAAATCTAAGTCCCAAACTACGTTTGGAGTTAGGCAAAGACTGACCATAAAACCAATACGGACCATGGTAATAAGGTTAATCAATACCATCTCTGTATAACTAAGCATGTGTCCAATATGACCTAAGTTGTTAAAGTTAATTGACAACTAATGCATATCGCTAAAACTTCAAGTTAGCTATAAAACAAATTTAAAGCTAACCCTGACCTTGGTGTAGAACCTCGCTTTCCCTTATGGTAGTCACTAGTGCTATCGATAAATGATTGCGTAAACTACAGTTTCTAAGACTAAATAAATAGCCTCAAACCCTTGAGTCCTAAGATTAACGATTGCATGAACTTTTAGTCTGGAATCTAAGAATAGTGATTCCAACCTTAGAAGTCCTAAGGATAGCGATTGCATGAATTTCAAGTCTGAAATCTAAGAATACTGATTTCAGCCCTTGAAATCCTGAATACAGACATACCAGATGTGAATAAGCTTGTTTACAAGATTGTGTCCATGTTACAAAGTTTATAATGATTTTGAAAACTAACCTGTACAAAAGCATGCGTTCGATTAGGTCATGTGCCATGACAAGTGATGACTAGGTGCCTTAGATCCAAAGTTTAACTTAAAAGAGTTTAAGTTTTACCATCATAAGCCAACCATAGGTTTATGATATGAAAACAATTTAAGAATTTAAGTTCCAAAATAGTTATTCACATGTTCTACTCCAAAAGATTTCAAAGTAGAAAATAGGGGCTATGTACTCACCAAGATTGAGTATGATGTGCAGTGAACTGATGTTTGATTATCGATGCTCTCACTTGTTGTTGAAGGTGTGATTGTACTGAAGTTCCTGATTGTGTTAATACGGTTCATGAACCATAACTACATGTTCGTTCTTTCTTAAATGTCGTATATTATTAAATACGAATGTTGAAGTATGTTATGTGAGCTTGTTTGTCCTTAACCAACCTAAGCTTTGTCAATAACTCCTCAAGTTAAGGTTAAATAAGTTCATTACATACCTTGAGTACATGTTTAAAACTTTAGTCTAAGTTTAATTTAGAAAGCATGGGTCATAAAACACATCACACTATGCATGAGACCGCCATGCATAGTATAATCGAGATTTCAACTACAATATTGAAAACATATTTTTCGTGATATCCATATTAAGTTCATATGATAGATTTTAATCATATTAACTTAGACTAGAATTTAGTTAGACTATGTATAGATTTTAATCATATTAGGGAACTTGGATTGGATCTTGGGAATAGTATTGATAGTTGGTTGACACGGAAAGCGTCGAGATTGCTAGTCTCGGGGGTCATAACCCAAGTGTAGCCCATCGATACTTGTAGTATCTATCGGAACTTGCAACCGTCTCCTTGATCTTCCGCATGGAATTTTCAATGACCCTTAAGTCAATTATCATTGGTTAACACTTCTCAAAGTACTGTCGACATTTTAAGGTTGTCCATGGTTCATCGAGACAACTAGAATCGACAAAGAGTGGGGCTGGTCCGAAATGTGCCTATCGATACTAGGAGTATCGATGGGATGCTAGTATCGATGGTTCCATTTTCGAGATTGTTAATGTCGATGTTCACTTGACCCAGCTTACTTGGAGGACATTGTTCTTGGCTGTATCGACGACCTTAGGTCTTTGGAGAGTCATCGAACTTGGGAAGTTCGATGTAAGAACTCCTTCCAACAGTTCAATCATCGATACAACATTCCCAGCTCTTCTGACTTGGATACTAATCCATCCAGTCAACCCATATCAATCCCAATCCTTGAAAACATGAACCAGGATTCTCCAAAGAGTCCCAAGGTGGTTTCGACCCTAGCCTTGGAGTTTTAAGAGTTGAAAAACCGGTTTCATATTCAAGAAGATGATGAATTGTGTAAACACTAGATCTTCAAACCTTCAAGCTCAAATCTGGGTTGATATGGATGATTGAATCTTGGCTCCTTTGTACTTCCTCAATGTGTGCATCAAGAGCTCACCGTAGATTCCAACACCTCGCGATTTGGTGAAGAAACGAGCAGGATCTCAAGTAGGTTTCTTGAGAAAGAGTTGGGAGAGAGCGACATAATTTTTAAGAGGGAGAGAGTAGAGAGCTACAGGTTGTGTAGTAAATGAGGCTTTTTAAGCCTTAAAAACCCCGATTGGTTTCCGCGCATTCGGGTTCGTTCGGTTTCGTGTTTACGTGTTAAGTTACGAATATTATGTAAATATTAAATTTTCATTGAAAAAGTTACGAATATTATATAAGTATTACATTTTCATGAATAATAACTTGACTTAATTAAATAAATCTATTACGGTATACGAATTTTCCAAATAATTTTTCATTAAGTAAGGAATTCCTCTTTTCTCAAAGTAATTCGATTTTCTCCCACGCACAGCTTCCACCTTAGACATCACTACTAACATCACCTCGTCTTGCCAAGTACCGCTTATATATAGGGCATACGTAGGGCCAAGCCAACACGTCCTTGACAAGATAAGATCGTGCCCTTAGCGGAAACTAAGGCTTTCACTCTCAAATCACACACGCCTGTTCTCAATCATCACATTGTTCTCAGATTGTTCTCAGGTTGTTCTCAATGAATGAGTTTACTGTTTCTCACACCCAACTGCGAGTGACAGTCAACTCATTAAATGGATGTATTTAAATTGAACAGCATTATGGTTAATGCTAGTCAAAGCACAATGCTTCCAATTTACATCCAAATGGTTTAGAATTTTGTCCTCACAATGTCCTCACAAATGTCTGCCACTAACCAAAACTTAGGATGATTATTAGTCAACCAGATTATTGCCAGTGCCCAAGAACAAATGTGCCTACTTAATAGTAAAGTTCTATCAATTTATTATCACCCATGTGGTCGTTTACGAAAACAGACAGATGTCGCCGTGTTACGGGTCGTACGATGCCGGCCAAATGAAATACACAATTGCGAATAACGTACCGACCTAACTCGCGGGAGGTTTGTCAAACCTATGGT
The DNA here is from genome assembly GCA_009363875.1 of Mikania micrantha. Classification (NCBI taxonomy): domain Eukaryota; kingdom Viridiplantae; phylum Streptophyta; class Magnoliopsida; order Asterales; family Asteraceae; genus Mikania; species Mikania micrantha. Next base: position 18,477,311 of record CM018695.1, read on the forward strand.
ACCACTACATTACCGTCGGTCCTGGCCACTGCCACTTAATGGTAAACGAACCAAAAGGGACTTAAGGCACAATGGATCCAAAGAAATTCACAAATGTTAATAGTGATATAATTGAACAGTTTCACTAGAAACCAAACACAGTCATAAGTAATCACAATAGTCATTAACACAATGTTATAAGATCTCACAATTGTCATTTACCCATAATCCCATTTTAAAATATTTAAAACAGATTATACTTAGGTAATATGTAATTTAGTTTATGTCACACCCTGCGTCGCTTGCGGAATCCACAACGCGGTGACGACTGATCGATTGAATCATGGCCAAGATTAATAAAGAACAACCACAATCAATTACTAAGTTTTATATTGTTAATATTTGGTTACAAATCAAATCTATCTACCAAAAGAATAACAACCAACCGACCTCAAAATATTGTTTACAAAATTAGAACAGACATGATAATTAAACAACAAGGATGTTGTGAGTTTCTAATTCCATCCTAGCTTGTTTCTTGATCTTGTTCTATCTTAACTAGGTCTCCTTAGTTTTCCACGTTCCTGTACCTACCTATGATCTTCTGAAACATATGATAAAGTAATTTGCCAACTACAAGTAGTTGGTGCGATACAGAGGATGTAAATGTACGTAATGTAAAAGTAGTAACATGATAATGTAACACAAACTATCATCAAGTATATCAAAATGTGATCTGAAATCTAAGTCCCAAAGTACGTTTGGAGTTAGGCAAAGACTGACCATAAAACCAATACGGACCATAGTAATAAGGTTAATCAATACAAACTCCCTATTCCTAAGCATGTGTCCAATATAACCTAAGCTGTTAAAGTTAATTGACAGCTAACACATATTGCTAAAACTTCAAGTTAGCAATAAACAAATTTAAAGCTAACCCTGACCTTGGTGTAGAACCTCGCTTTCCCTTGTTGTAATCACTAGTACTATCGATAAACGATTGCGTGAACTCCAGTTTATAAGAAAAAATAAATAGCTTCCAACCCTTGAGTTCTAAGTTTAACGATTGCGTGAACTTCTAGTCTGGAATCTAAGAAAAGTGATTCCAACCCTAGAAGTCCTAAGGATAGCGATTGCATGAATTTCAAGTCTGAAATCTAAGAATAGTGATTTCTGCCCTTGAAATCCTAAATAAAGACATACCAGATGTGAATAAGCTTATTTACCAGATTGTGTCCATGTTACAAAGTTTATCATGATTTTGAAAACTAACATGTACAAAAGCATACGTTCGATTAGGTCGTGTGCCATGACAAGTGATGACTAGGTGCCTTAGATCCAAAGTTTAAGTTAAAAGAGTTTAATTTTTACAATCATAAGCCAACCATAGGTTAATGATATGAAAACCATTTAAGAATTTAAGTTCCAAAATAGTTATTCACATGTTCTACAACAAAAGATTTCAAAGTAGAAAATAGGGGCTATGTACTCACCTTGATTGAGTGTGATGTGCAGTGAACTGATGTTTGATTATCGATGCTCTCACTTGTTGTTGAAGGTGTGATAGTAGTGAAGTTCCTGGTTGTGTTAATATGGTTCATGAACCATAAGTATATGTTCGTTCTTTCTTAAATGTGATATATTATTAAATACGAATGTTGAAGTATGTTATGTGAACTTGTTTGTCCTTAACCAACCTAAGCTTAGTCAATAACTCCTCAAGTTAAGGTTAAATAAGTTCATTACATACCTTGAGTACATGTTTAAAACTTTAGTCTAAGTTTAATTCAGAAAGCATGGGTCATAAAACACATCACACTATGCATGAGACCGCCATGCAAAGTATAATCGAGATTTCAACTACAATATTGAAAACATAGTTTTCATGATATCCATATTAAGTTCATGTGATAGATTTTAATCATATTAACTTAGACTAGAATTTAGTTAGACTATGTATAGATGGTAGAAGGACAAAACTTAACACCTAGGATCGGTTAAGGGTAGAACCATCCTTCCTAACCCCTTGTGCTTCCATGATGGATTATCAACTCGACTATGGTTAGTTTTGAGTCATTTTAGTTTGTAGATAACTTGGATTGTATCTTGGGAATAGTATCGATAGTTGGTTGACACGAAAAGCGTCGAGATTGCTAGTCTCGGGGGTCATAACCAAGTGTAGCCCATCGATACTTGTAGTATCTATCGGAACTTGCAACCGGCTCCTTGATCTTCAGCATGGAATTTTCAATGACCCTTAGGTCAGTTATCCTTGGTTAACACTTCTCAAAGTAGTGTCGACATTTTAAGGTTGTCCATGGTTCATCGAGACAACTAGATTCGACAAAAAGTGGGGCTGGTCCGAAATGTGCCTATCGATACTAGGAGTATCGATGGGATGCTAGTATCGATGGTTCCATCTTCGAGATTGTTAATGTCGATGTTCACTTGACCCAGCTTACTTGGAGGACATTGTTCTTGGCTGTATCGACGACCTTAGGTCTTTGGAGAGTCATCGAACTTGGTAAGTTCGATGTAAGAACTCCTTCCAACAGTTCATTCATCGATACAACATTCCCAGCTCTTCTGACTTGGATACTAATCCATCCGGTCAACCCATATCAATCCCAACCCTTGAAAACATGAACCAGGATTCTCCAAAAAGTCCCAAGGAGGTTTCGACCCTAGCCTTGGAGTTTTAAGAGTTGAAAAACCGGTTTCATATTCAAGAAGATGATGAATTGTGTAAACATACTAGATCTTCAAACCTTCAAGCTCAAATCTGGATCGATATGGATGATTGATTCTTGGATCCTTTGTACTTCCTCAATATGTGCATCAACAGCTCACCGTAGATTCCAACACCTCGCGATTTGGTGAAGAAACGAGCAGGATCTCAAGTAGGTTTCTTGAGAGTGAGTCGGGAGAGACCGACATAATTTTTAAGAGGGAGAGAGTAGAGAGCTGCTGGTTGTGTAGTAAATGAGGCTTTTTAATCCTTAAAAACCCCGATTGGTTTCCGCTCATTCGGGTTCGTTCGGTTTCGTGTTTACGTGTTAAGTTACGAATATTATGTAAATATTAAATTTTCATTTAAAACATTACGAATATTATGTAAGTATTACATTTTCATGACTAGTAACTTGACTTATTTAAATAAATCTATTAGGGTATACGAATTTTCCAACTAATTTTTCATTAAGTAAGGAATTCCTCTTTTCTCAAAGTAATTTGATTTTCTCCCACGCACAGCTTCCACCTTAGACATCACTACTAACATCACCTCGTCATGCCAAGTACCGCTTATATATAGGGCATACGTAGGGCCAAGCCAACACGTCCTTGACAAGATAAGATCATGCCCTTAGCAGAAACTAAGGCTTTCACTCTCAAATCACACACACCTGTTCTTAATCATCACATTGTTCTCAGGTTATTCTCAATGAATGAGTTTACTGTTTCTCACATCCAACTGGGAGTGACAGTCAACTCATTAAATGGATGTATTTAAATTGAACAACATTAAGTTTAATGCTAGTCAAACCACAATGCTTCCAATTTACATCCAAATGGTTTAGAATTTTGTCCTCACAATGTCCTCACACATGTCTGCCACTAACCAAAACTTAGGATGATTATTAGTCAACCAGATTATTACCAGTGCCCAAGAACAAATGTGGCTACTTAATAGTAAAGTTCTATCAATTTATTATCACCCATGTGGTCGTTTACGAAAACTGACAGATTTCGCCGTGTTACAGGTCGTACGATGCCGGCCAAATGAAATACACAATTGCGATTAACGTACCGACCTAACTCGCGGGAGGTTTGTCAAACCTATGGTACCACTACATTACCGTCGGTCCTGGCCACTGCCACTTAATGGTAAACGAACCAAAAGGGACTTAAGGCACAATGGATCCAAAGAAATTCACAAATGTTAATAGTGATATAATTGAACAGTTTCACTAGAAACCAAACACAAGTCATAAGTAATCACAATAGTCACTAACACAATGTTATAAGATCTCACAATTGTCATTTACCCATAATCCCGTTTTCAAATATTTAAAACAGATTATACTTAGGTAATATGTAATTTAGTTTATGTCACACCCTGCGCCGCTTGCGGAATCCAACGCGGTGACGACTGATCGATTGAATCATGACCAAGATTAATAAAGAACAACCACAATCAATTACTAAGTTTTATATTGTTAATATTTGGTTACAAATCAAATCTATCTACCGAAAGAATAACAACCAACCTACCTCAAAATATTGTTTACAAAATTAGAACAGACAAGATAATTAAACAACAAGGATGTTGTGAGTTTCTAATTCCATCCTAGCTTGTTTCTTGATCTTGTTCTATCTTAACTAGGTCTCCTTAGTTTTCCACATTCCTGTACCTACCTATGATCATCTGAAACACGTGATAAAGTAATTTGCCAACTACAAGTAGTTGGTGCGATACAGAGGATGTAAATGTACGTAATGTAAAAGTAGTAACATGATAATGTAACACAAACTATCATCAAGTATATCAAATTGTCATCTGAAATCTAAGTCCCAAACTACCTTTGGAGTTAGGCAAAGACTGACCATAAAACCAATACGGACCATAGTAATTAGGTTAAACAATACCAACTCCCTATTACTAAGCATGTGTCCAATATGACCTAAGCTGTTAAAGTTAATTGACAGCTAACACATATTGCTAAAACTTCAAGTTAGCTATAAACAAATTTAAAGCTAACCCTGACCTTGGTGTAGAACCTTGCTTTCTCTTGTTGTAATCACTAGTACTATCGGTAAACGATTGCGTGAACTCCATTTTATAAGAAAAAATAAATAGCTTCCAACCCTTGAGTCCTAAGTTTAACGATTGCGTTAAGTTCTAGTCTGGAATCTAAGAAAAGTGATTCCAACCCTAGAAGTCCTAAGGATAGCGATTGCGTGAATTTCAAGTCTGAAATCTAAGAATAGTGATTTCAGCCCTTGAAATCCTGAATAGAGACATACCAGATGTTAGTAAGCTTATTTACCAGATTGTGTCCATGTTACAAAGTTTATCATGATTTTGAAAACTAACATGTACAAAAGCATACGTTCGATTAGGTCGTGTGCCATGACAAGTGCTGACTAGGTGCCTTAGATCCAAAGTTTAACTTAAAAGAGTTTAATTTTTACAATCATAAGCCAACCATAGGTTTATGATATGAAAACCATTTAAGAATTTTATGTTCCAAAATAGTTATTCACATGTTCTACAACAAAAGATTTCAAAGTAGAAAATAGGGGCTATGTACTCACCTTGATTGAGTATGATGTGCAGTGAACTGATGTTTGATTATCGATGCTCTCACTTGTTGTTGAAGGTGTGATTGTAGTGAAGTTCCTGGTTGTGTTAATATGGTTCATGAACCATAAGTATGTGTTCGTTCTTTCTTAAATGTGATATATTATTAAATACGAATGTTGAAGTATGTTATGTGAACTTGTTTGTCCTTAACCAACCTAAGCTTAGTCAATAACTCCTCAAGTTAAGGTTAAATAAGTTCATTACACACCTTGAGTACATGTTTAAAACATTAGTCTAAGTTTAATTTAGAAAGCATGGGTCATAAAACACATCACACTATGCATGAGACCGCCATGCATCGTATAATCGAGATTTTAGCTACAATATTGAAAAGATAGTTTTCATAATATCCTTATTAAGTTCATGGGATAGAGTTTAATTATATTAACTTATATTATAATTTAGTTAGACTAAGTACAGATGTTAGAAGGACAAAACTTAACACCTAGGATCGGTTAAGGGTAGAACCACCCTTCTCGACCCCTTGTGCTTCCATGATGGATTATCAACTCGTCTATGGTTAGTTTTGAGTCATTTTAGTTTTTAATGAACTTGGATTCGATCTTGGGAATAGCATCGACAGTTGGTTGGACAAGGAAAGCGTCAAGATTGCTAGTCTCGGTGGTCACAGCCCAAGTGTAGCCCATCGATACTAGTAGCGCCGATGGGAACTTGCATCCGGCTCCTTGATCTTCTAGCTTGGAATTTTCAATGACCCTTAGGCCAATTATCCTTGGTTAACACTTCTCTAAGTAGTGTCGACAGTTTTAGGTTGTCCATGGTTCATCGAGACAACTAGAATCGACAAAGAGTGGGGCTGGTCCGAAATGTGCCCATCGATACTAGTAGTATCGATGGGATGCTAGTATCGATGGTTCCATCTTCGAGATTGTTAATATCGATGTTCACTTGACCCGGCTTACTTGGAAGACATTGTTCTTAGCTGTATCGAGGACCTTAGGTCTTTGGAGAGTCATCGAACTTGGTAAGTTCGATGTAAGAACTCCTTCCAACACTTCGTTCGTCGATACTACATTCCCAGCTCTTCTAACTTGGATACTAATCCATCCGGTCAACCCAGATCAATCCCAACCCTTGAAAACATGAACCAGGATGTCCCAAGGTGGTTTCGATCCTAGCCTTGGAGTTTTAAGAGTTGAAAAACCTATTTCATATTCAAGAAGATGATGAATTGTGTAAACCCTAAGTCTCCGAACCTTCAAGCTCAAATCTGGGTTGATATGGATGATTGCAGCTTGGATCCTTTGTACTTCCTCAATGTGTGCATCAAGAGCTCACCGTAGATTCCAAGATCTCGCGATTTGGTTAAGAAACGAGCAAGATCTCAAGTGGGTTTCTTGAGAGAGAGTCTGGAGAGAGTGACAGAATTTTTAAGAGGGAGAGAGTAAAGAGCTGCTGGTTGTGCAGTAAGTGAGGCTTTTTAAGCCTTAAAAACCCCGAGTGGCTTCCGCGCGTATAGGTTCGTTCGGTTTCGCGTTTACGTGTTAAGTTACGAATATTATGTAAATATTAAATTTTCATTTAAAATGTTACGAATATTATTTAAATATTACATTTTCATGACAAGTAACTTGAGTTAATTAAATAACTCTATTTGGGTATATGAAGTTTCCCACTAATTTTTCATTAAGTAAGGAATTCCTCTTTTCTCAATGTAATTTGATTTTCTCCCACGCACAGCTTCCACCTTAGACATCACTACTGACATCACCTCGTCTTGCCAAGTACCGCTTATATATAGGGCACACGTAGGGTCAAGCCCAGCTGACATCGCAACACGTTCGTGACAAGATAAGATCATGCCCTTAGCAAAAACTAAGGCTTTCATTCTCAAATCACACACACGTGTTCTAAATCATCACATTGTTCTCAGATTGTTCTCAGGTTGTTCTCAATGAATGAGTTTACCAGTTCTCACACCCAACTAGGAGTGACAGTCAACTCATTAAACGGATGTATTTAAATTGAACAGCATTATGGTTAACGCTAGTCAAACCACAATGCTTCCAATTTATATCCAAATGGTTTAGAATTTTGTCCTCACAATGTCCTCACAAATGTCTGCCACTAACCAAAACTTAGGATGATTATTAGTCAACCAGATTATTGCCAGTGCCCAAGAACAAATGTGGCTAGTTAATAGTAAAGTTCTATCAATTTATTATCACCCATGTGGCCGTTTACGAAAACTGACAGATGTCTCCCTATTACGGGTTGTATGATACCGGCCAAATGAAATACACAATTGTGAATAACGTACCGCCCTAACTCGCGGGAGGTTTTTCAAACCTATGGTACCACTACGTTACCGTCGGTCCTGGCCACTGCCACTTAATGGTAATCGAACTAAAAGGGACTTAATCCGCAATGGATCCAAAGAAATTCACACATGTTAATAGTGATATAATTAAACAGTTTCATTAGAAACCACACTCAAGTCATAAGTAATCACAATAATTATCCACGCAATGTTTTAAGATCTCACAATTGTCATTTACCCATAATCCTGTTTTAAAATATTTAAAACAGATTATACTTAGTTAATATGTAATTTAGTTTATGTCACACCCTGCTCCGCTTGCGGAATCCACGACGCGGTGACGACTGATCGATTGAATCATGACCAAGATTAATAAGAAACAACCACAATCAATTACTAAGTTTTATATTGTTAATATTTGGTTACAAATGAAATTTATCTACCAAAAGAATAACAACCAACCGACCTCAAAATATTGTTTACGAAATTAGAACAGACAAGATAATTATACAACAAGGATGTTGTGAGTTTCTAATTCCATCCTAGCTTGTTTTTTCATCTTGTTCTATCTTAACTTGGTCTCCTTAGTTGTCCATGTTCCCGTACCTACTTCTGATCATCTGAAACATGTGATAAAGTTATTTGTCAACTACAAGTAGTTGGTGAGATACATAGGATGTGAATGTACGTAATGTAAAAGTAGTAACATGATAATGTAACACAAACTATCATCAAGTATATCAAAGTGTCATCTGAAATCTAAGTCCCAAACTAGGTTTGGAGTTAGGCAAAGACTGACCATAAAACTAATACGGACCATGGTATTAAGGTTAATCAATACCAACTCCATATAACTAAGCATGTGTCCAATATGACCTAAGTTGTTAAAGTTAATTGACAGCTAATACATATTGCTAAAACTTCAAGTTAGCTATAAAAAAAAATTAAAAGCTAACCCTGACCATGGTGTAGAACCTCGCTTTCCCTTGTGGTAATCACTAGTACTATCCATAAATGATTGCGTGAACTACAGTTTTAAGACTAAATAAATAGCCTCAAACCCTTGAGTCCTAAGATTAACGATTGCGTGAACTTCTAGTCTGGAATCTAAGAATAGTGATTCCAACCTTAGAAGTCCTAAGGATAGCGATTGCGTGAATTTCAAGTCTGAAATCTAAGAATACTGATTTCAGCCCTTGAAATCCTGAATACAGACATACCAGATGTGAATAAGCTTGTTTACAAGATTGTGTCCATGTTACAAAGTTTATAATGATTTTGAAAACTAACCTGTACAAAAGCATTCGTTCGATTAGGTCGTGTGCCATGACAAGTGATGACTAGGTGCCTTACATCCAAAGTTTAACTTAAAAGAGTTTAAGTTTTACCATCATAAGCCAACCATAGGTTTATGATATGAAAACCATTTAAGAATTTAAGTTCTAAAATAGTTATTCACATGTTTTACCCCAAAATATTTCAACATAGCAAATTGGGGCTATGTACTCAACTTGATTGAGTGAGATGTGCAGTGAACTGATGTTTGATTATCGATGCTCTCACTTGTTGTTGAAGGTGTGATTGTACAGAAGTTCCTGATTGTGTTAATATGGTTCAAGAAACGTGTTCGTTCTTTTTTAAATGTGATATATTATTAAATACGAATGTTGAAGTATGTTATGTGTGTCCTTAACCAACCTAAGCTTAGTCAATAACTCCTCAAATTAAGGTTAAATAAGTTCATTACATACCTTCAGTACATGTTTAAAACTTTAGTCTAAATTTAATTTAGAAAGCATGGGTCATAAAACACATCACACTATGCATGAGACCGCCATGCATAGTGTAATCGAGATTTCAACTACAATATTGAAAACATAGTGTTCATGATATCCATATTAAGCTCATGGGAAAGATTTTAATCATATTAACTTAGACTAGAATTTAGTTAGACTAAGTATAGATGGTAGAAGGACAAAACTTAACACCTAGGATCGGTTAAGGGTAGAACCATCCTTCCCGACCCCTTGTGCTTCCATGATGGATTATCAACTCGTCTATGGTTAGTTTTGAGTCATTTTAGTTTTTAGGGAACTTGGATTGGATCTTGGGAATAGGATCGACAGTTTGTTGGCAAAGAAAGTGTCAAGATTGCTAGTCTCGGGGGTCACAACCCAAGTGTAGCCCATCGATACTCGTAGTATCGATCGAAACTTGCAACCGGCTCCTTGATCTTCAGCTTGGAATTTTCATTGACCCTTTGGTCAATTATTCTTGGTTAACACTTCTCTAAGTAGTGTCGTCAGTTTAAGGTTGTCCATGGTTCATCGAGACAACTAGAATCGACAAAGAGTGGGGCTGGTCCGAAATGTGCCCATCGATACTAGGAGTATCGATGGGATGCTAGTATCGATGGTTCCATCTTCGAGATTGTTAATGTCGATGTTCACTTGACCCAGCTTACTTGGAGGACATTGTTCTTGGCTGTATCGACGACCTTAGGTCTTTGGAGAGTCATCGAACTTGGTAAGTTCGATGTAAGAACTCCTTCCAACACATCATTCGTCGATACTACATTCCCAGCTCTTCTGACTTGGATACTAATCCATTCGGTCAAGCCAGATAAATCCCAACCCTTGAATACATGAACCAGGATTCTCCAAAGAGTCCTAAGGTGGTTTCGACCCTAGCCTTGAAGTTTTAAGAGTTGAAAAACCAGTTTCATATTCAAGAAGATGATGAATTGTGTAAACCCTAGATCTTCGAACCTTCAAGTTCAAATCTGGGTCGATACGGATGATTGCAGTTTGGATCCTTTGTACTTCCTCAATGTGTGCATCAAGAGCCCACCGTAGATTCGAAGGTCTCGCGATTTGGTGAAGAAACGAGGAAGATCTCAAGTAGGTTTCTTGAGAGAGTCTGGAGAGAGCTACAGAATTTTTAAGAGAGAGAGAATAGAGAGCTCCTGGTTGTGTAGTAAATGAGGCTTTTTAAGCCTTAAAAACCCCGAGTGGCTTCCGCGCGTATAGGTTCATTTGGTTTCGCGTTTACGTGTTAAGTTACGAATATTATGTAAATATTAAATTTTCATTTAAAACGTTACAAATATTGTTTAAATATTACATTTTCATGACAAGTAACTTGAGTTAATTAAATAACTCAATTTGGGTATAGGAATTTTCCCACTAACATTTCATTAAGTAAGGAATTCCTCTTTTCTCAAAGTAATTTGATTTTCTCCCACGCACAGCTTCCACCTTAGACATCACTACTGACATCACCTCGTCTTGCCAAGTACCGCTTACATATAGGGCATACGTAGGGTTATGCCCAACCAACATCCCAACACGTCCTTGACAAGATAAGATCATGCCCTTAGCGGAAACTAAGGCTTTCACTCTCAAATCACACACACCTATTCTCAATCATCACATTGTTCTCAAATTGTTCTCAGGCAATTCTCAATGAATGAGTTTACTGTTTCTCACACCCAACTGGGAGTGACAGTCAACTCATTAAATGGATGTATTTAAATTGAACAGCATTATGGTTAACGCTAGTCAAACCACAATGCTTCCAATTTACATCCAAATGGTTTAGAATTTTGTCCTCACAATGTCCTCACAAATGTCTGCCACTAACCAATACTTAGGATGATTATTAGTCAACCAGATTATTGCCAGTGCCCAAGAACAAATGTGGCTACTTAATAGTAAAGTTCTATCAATTTATTATCACCCATGTGGCCGTTTACGAAAACTGGCAGATGTCGCCCTGTTACGGTTCGTACGATACCGGCCAAATGAAATACACAATTGCGAATAACGTACCGACCTAACTCGCGGGAGGTTTGTCAAACCTATGGTACCACAATGTTACCGTCGGTCCTGGCCACTGCCCCTTAATGGTAAACAAACTAAAAGGGACTTAACGCACAATGGATCCAAAGAAATTCACACATGTTAATAGTGATATAATTGAACAGTTTCACTAGAAACCACACTCAAGTCATAAGTAATCACAATAGTCATTCACACAATGTTATAAGATCTCACAATTGTCATTTACCCATAATCCCGTTTTAAAATATTTAAAACAGATTATACTTAGGTAATATGTAATTTAGTTTATGTCACACCCTGCGCCGCTTGCGGAATCCACGACGTGGTGACGACTGATCGATTAAATCATGACCAAGATTAATAAAGAACAACCACAATCAATTACTAAGTTTTATATTGTTAATATTTGGTTACAAGTCAAATCTATCTACCAAAAGAATAACAACTAACCGACCTCAAAATATTGTTTACAAAATAAGAACAGACAAGATAATTAAACAACAACGATTTTGCGTGTTTCTAATTCCATCCTAGCTTGTTTCTTGATCTTGTTATATCTTAACTTGGTCGCCTTAGTTATCCATGTTCCTGTAACTACCTCTGATCACTTGAATCATGTGAAAAAGTAATCTGTCAACTACAAGTAGCTGGTGAGATACACAGGTTTAAAATTTTAAAAGTATATAAGTTCAAAGTTTTAAAAGTAAATAAGTTCTAAGAAATAACAAAGTGTGCATACATGAATAACTACCTGAATGAAACATGATTGAAACAATTGAACCATATACAATATAGAATGTATATAGGATGTAAATGTGCATAATGTAAAAGTAGTAACATGCTAATGTAACACTAACTATCATCAAGTATATCCAAGTGTCATCTTAAATCCAATCCCAATTACGTTTGAAGTTAGGCAAAGACTGACCATAAAACAAATACGGACCACGGTAATAAAGTTAATCAATACCAACTCCGTATTACTAAGCATGTGTCCAATATGACCTAAGTGGTTAAAGTTAATTGACAGCTAATCCATGTTGCTAAAACTACACGTTAGCTATAAAACAATTTTAAAGCTAACCCAGACCTTGTTGTAGAACCCCGCTTTCCCTTGTAGCAATCACGAGTACTAGCGATAAATGATTGCGTGAACTCAAGGTTAGAAGAATAAAGAAATAGCTTCCAACCCTTGAGTCCTAAGATTAACGATTGCGTGAACTTCTAGTCTGGAATGTAAAAATAGTGCTTCCAACCCTAGAAGTCCAGAGGATAGCGATTGCGTGAACTTCAAGTCTGAAATCTACGAATAGTGATTTTAGCCCTTGAAATCCTGAATAAAGACATACCAGATGTGAATAAGTTTGTTTACAAGATTGTGTCCGTGTTTCAAAGTTTATCATGATTTTGAAAACTAACCTGTACAAAAGCATATCGATTAGGTCGTGTGCCATGACAAGTCATGAATTTGTGCCTTAGATCCAAAGTTTAACTTAAAAGCATTTATGTTTTACCAACATAATACAACATACGTTTATGATATGAAAACTATTTAAGAATTTAAGTTCCAAAATAGTTATTCACATGTTCCACCCAAAAGATTTCTAAGTTGAAAATAGGGGCTATGTACTCACCTTGATTGAGTGTGATGTGTAGTGAACTGATGTTTGATTAACGATGCTCTCACTTGTTGTTGAAGGTGTGATTGTACTAAAGTTCCTGATTTTGTTAATATGGTTCATGAACCATAATTACGTGTTTGTTCTTTCTTAAATGTCTTATATTGTTCAATCCGAAAGTTTAAGTAAGTTATGTGAACTTGTTTGTCCTTGACCAACCTAACCTTAGTCAATACTCCTCAAGTTAAGGTTAAATAAGTTCATTAATTACCTTGATTACATGTTTAAAACTTTTGTCTAAGTTTAATTTAGAAACATGGATCATAAAACACATCACACTATGCATGAGACCGCCATGCATAGTCTAATCGAGATTACAACTACATTATTGAAAACATAGTGTTCATGATATCCTTAATAAGTTCATAGGATAGATTTTAATCATATTAACTTGGATTAGTTTTTCATTAGACTAAGTTTAGATGGTAACAGGACAAAACTAAACGCCTAGGATCGGTTAAGGGTAGATCCACCTTTCTCGACCCCTTGTGCTTTCCTGGTGGATTATCAACTCGTCTATGGTTAGTTTTGATTCATTTAAGTCTTTAAGGCACTTGTATTGGATCTTGGGAATAGTATCGACAGTTGGTTGGACAAGTAAAGCGTCGAGATTGCTAGTCTACGTGGTCACAGCCCATATCTAGCCCATCGATACTAGTAGTATTGATAGGAACTTGCAACCGGCTCCTTGATCTTCTAGCTTGTAATTCTCAACGACCCTTAGGTCCATTCTCCTTGGTTAACACTTCTCTAAGTAGTGTCGACAGTTTAAGGTTGTCCATGGTTCATCGAGACAATTAGAATCGACAAAGAGTGGGGCTGGTCCAGAATGTGCCCATCGATACAAGTAGTATGGATGGGATGCTAGTATCGATGGTTCCATCGTCGAGATTGTTAATGTCGATGTTGACTTGACCCAGCTTACTTGGTGGACATTGTTCTTGACAGTATCAACGACCTAAGGTGTTTGGAGAGTCATCGAACTCGGTAAGTTCGATGTAAGAACACCTTCCAATACTTCATTCATCGATACTACATCCAGCACTTCCAACATCGATACTAATCCATCCGATCGACCCATATACATCCCAGCCCTTGACAACTTAAACCAGGCTTCTCCAAAGAGTCCCAAGGTGGTTTTGACCCTAGACTTTGAGTTTTAAGAGTTGAAAAACCTATTTCAAGATGATGATGAATTCTAGAAACCCTAAATCTCCGAACCATCAAGCTCAAATCTGGGTCGATTTGGATGATTGCAGCTCGGATCCTTTGTACTTCCTCAATGTATGCATCATGAGCTTTCCGTAGACTACAAGATCTCGCGATTTGGTAAAGAAACGAGCAAGATCTTAGGTGGGTTTCTAGAGAGAGTGATAGAATGTCCTCACAAATGTCTGCCACTGACCAAAACCTAGAATGATTATCAGTCAACCAGATTATTTCCAGTGCTCCAGAACAAATATGGCTAGTTAATAGTAAAATTCTGTCAATTTATTATCACCCATGTGGACATTTACTAAACCTGACAGATGTCGCCCTATTACGGGTCGTACGATACCGATAGACGTGCACAAATCGGTTAACCAGCCAAAACCGGTTTCCCCATTAATCGAACCGGTTAACCTGTAGGAAGGGTTTACCGGTTTTTCCCAAAAACCGGTTCGGTTAAAAACTAGTTATTTAAAGCGATATATTGAAACCGATGGAACCGAACAGGGTAATAACCGGACCTGTTAACCGGCCAAACCGGTTTTTAAACATATATATTTTTTTCGTTTTTCTTTTATACGTTTTGAACCATTTTTCTTTTATACGTTTTGAACCTTAAAGTTAAACTAATCAAACCTTAAATATTAATTAGTAAAACCCTAATAAAACCTTAAACTAATCAAACCTTAAACTAATAATTAACAAAACCCAAAATCCCTAATAAAACATTACAGAGTAACTTTATAGAAATGTAACCAACTTTCAGCTTTGTTCCAATTAGGTCACTCATACTTTTTTTTTCCTCCGATTAAGTCAATCATACTTTTTTCTTGTTTCGACTAAGTCACTCATACTATTTTTTTGTTCCGATTAGGTTACTTTACTTTTAATATTGTTTCAATTAGGTCACTTATATTGTAAGTAAAATGTTTGTGATTAGAACACTAATTTAAAGTAAAGTGACCTAATCGGATCAAAAAAAAAGTATGAGTGGCTTAATTTGATTAGTTTAAAGATTTGATTAGTTTAAGGTTTTATTAGGGCTTTATTAATTAATAGTTTAAGGTTTGATTAGTTTAAGGTTTATGTTTGAGTTGTAAGGTTTATTTGGGTTTAGTTAATTATTAGCTAAAGGTTTGATTAGTTTATGGTTTTATTAGGGTTTAATTAATTAATAGTTTAAGGTTTGATTAGTTTAAGGTTTAGGTTTGATTTGTTTATCGTTTTATTAGGGTTTAATTAATTATTAGTTTTTTTGAACGGCTAAGCTTACTCCCACCTAAATTACGTATTACACCTTAGTTACACCCTTGCATGAGATTGAACCCATGACCTCCCATTATAAGAGGCAAGCCTCTACCAAGTAGGCTAGTCCCATATTGGCTAATTAATTATTAGTTAAAGGTTTGATTAGTTTAAGGTTTTATTAGGGTTTTATTAATTATAGTTTAAGGTTTGATTAGTTTAAGGTTTAGGTTTGATTTGTTTATTAGGGTTAAATTAATTATTAGTTAAATGTTTGATTAGTTTAAGGTTTTATTAGGGTTTTATTAATTATTATGTAGGATCAGATGTTCTCATTTGATCAATCTTAGGTTATAGCAGCGGAATTCAACAATGAATTAGCTCAAAATTAGCAAGAACAAAGTTAATCTAATAGAACAGTAAAGCACAAGTTGTTATAGAAAGAGAATTCTGCAAAAGGAATAATCTCATTCAATTCGCACTAACTTCGTTAAAGATACAATAGGTCAACTGCCCTTATATAGAAGCAGTGACGTCTGATGATGTCACATGATGTTGACACCTAACAGACAAAAGATAACTACTGAAATAACCAAAACTATTGAGGATGTTTACAACTACTGAAGACATCCTCTTACAACTACTGAAGAACTAAAACTACTAAAATTAAACTAAAACTACTGAAGACAAAAATTAACATCACAACATCTGAAGACTAACACTTCAGCTGTTGTGAACAACATCTGAAGACTTGTTCTTCAGAGCTTGTAACTCTTCAGATCTTCTCTTCAACAGTCGTTTGTCTTCAGCTGTTGCGCTCTTCTTCAGTTGTTGTGTGCTTGTGGGACTTAGAGGATTTTCTGATCAGGCTCATTGGTTCTTTTGGTCGAACAAACTCCCCCTGAACCAATGCAGCCAAAACCTCTAATTATTAGTTGTCCCACTTATTGTTGATATTCCAGGCAGAAAGATGTGTCTTTTTCCTTAGAGATCAGCTTCTAAGATGACCAATTAAGTGTAGGCCTGGATGACAGCAGCTTCAGAAGATCTGACAGTTGAAGGATGAGAGAGAACTCCAATTGGGGAATGGACTAGGAGTTGTTGCCTCTCTCATTGAAGCTACTGCCCATGCACGAGTCTAAAAGATTCTCTGACATAGGCTTCCAGAAGGACTACTTGATCTTCAATGGTTAGTAGCTCTGGCTCACCTTCAAAGAAGAACTCAGGTCCATAGTATTCAGATAGGTACCTGCTTGTAGACCCATTGTCCAATTCAATCCTTGTGATTTCTCTGTATACAAATTCATCTGGATGTTTTCCTTCCAGGAACAATTGTAGTTCATTCTTCTTTAACCCTTCCATTCTGTTGTATACCAGCCCCTTCTTGATCATTTTGTTTTCCAATAGCTTGGGAACTGGCAGTTTAGCATTGTAAACCTTCTTAAAATCTTCAATGATTTCCCAAGGGTCCATCACAAACCCAGCCATAATATCAGCACTTATCACCTTTTTGATTCTTCCTCTGTAGGCTTGTGGAATGTTTCTTTTGTGTATCCTGTGCTGTACCCTTGGGTCAGGCCATACCCAGATTACTTCTTTCCTATATTGGAAGGTATGCCTTAGTGCAAATAACCTTTGTGCTTCCTTCCTCATAGCTGTTAGTGAGGAAGTCTGAGGGTAGTCTTTGTCTACCAATCTCAGAATTTTGTCATCATATAGTCTCTGACTTTCCTCTTCTTCTATCTTCACTTTTACAGCTTGCATCTGAGATTCAGGAGTCATTACAGGGACAATGGAAGACTCAGGCTTTTTCAGTTTTAGAACAATTGACAGTGGTTGCCTATCTTCATCATCTTCCTCCTGAATCATCAGCTTTCTCCTCTTCTTGAGAGGTGCATCAACTATTTTGACAGGTTTTGATTTTGGGATGGATGTGGCTGATTTTGGAGCAGGTTTGTGCCAATTAAGCATGCTGGAAGTGAGTTCCTGTTGAGACTTTTTAAGCAGCTCCTTCTTTTTCTTCAGGCCCACCACATCCATTGCTTCAATTATCAGTTCTTTGTTAGGAGTCTCAGAGCTGCAGATCTTTGTTGTAACTTTGATAAGATTATTCCTATCCCAAGCCCTGATCTCAGCAACTGATCTCCCTAAGAATTTGGCTACAAACCTAGCCATGACATGAAGTCTCTCACTTTCTTCCTTGTCATATTGCTTCCAAATGTTGTCTATGTGATTTATTTCCAATTCCCTGATCTTCTTATTCAGATCTTCAGTTTCAGCATCCTCCTTGAAAAGTTGGCTTATGATTTCATCCATGGCTTGAAAATGGACTTGATCAGCCTGTTGTACTAGCTTCTGAAGCTCAGACATTTCAGGCTCTATCACATCAGCAGCCTTTTCAACTATAATATTTCAGCTTTTTCACTTGCAATCTCTGTCTCTACAGCTTTTTCAACCACATCAGCCTTGGAATATTTCTTCTGCCTTTTGTAGGTAAATTTCAGAGGAGAGGCAGGCTTTTCAAAGTCTATAGCTTCAACCTGTATACCCACTTCCTGTACATCATCAGAATCTTTCCTTTTTGTCTCTATGACAGAACTAAACTCCCCCTTTTTGGCTGCAGTTGGTGTAGGAGGTTTAAGGCTAGAAAGAATTGTTTGAACTGCACCATCTATCATTGTTTGGATTTGTGGTTGTGAGGGAAGTAGCTTGTCAAGAGATTGAGAAATAAGGGTTTGGAGGATGGGAGTGATGAGAGGAAGAGCAGCAATGAAAGCAGCAACAAATGCTTCTGGGGGGTTTGAACCCAGAGGATTTGTGCCTGAAGCAGAGGCAGGTGGCTGATGTTGTTTTTGTGTGGAGGATGAAGTGTTTTGGGGACCTTCAAAAGTTGAAGGTGCCATCTGTGGGTTAGAAAGGGCACATGGACTTTTATCCTTGGACATTTTGGTGAGCAGCTCATTGAGTCTGCAGACCTCAGCCTCAAGAAATTTGTTCCTTGATAGAACATTTGATAATAATGTTTGGTCATCATCAGCCTTGGCTGAATCATCTGACCTCCTGAAAGTATCAGAATTTACCTGAGTTGAGTGTGGCCCAACATTTTCAGGTGCCCCTTTTTCTTGGTACTGGGGACTTCCAACCTCAGGGATAAACCCTTCATCAGTTGTTGCCTCTGGCAGGGTCTTAGATATGGTACTACTATCAATCACTCCAAATGATGGAGGTGATGAAGTAGCAGCCCTGTCAGATGTCAGAATCTCTCTTTCCACACTAGGAGATCTGATATGGTAGTCAGAATCCTGTGGGTTATCAGAAACACTTTGAGCCTCCCCCTCAATGTTGGAGCTAATCCCAGTTTTAATAGGTGTCTGGGTAGGGATAGGAGTGTTTAACTGATCCAGGATTTGTTCAATAACAAAAGTTGGGCTTTGTTGGGTGGTTTCAATAGTAATAGGCGGTGAAGCAGAGTGCACCCGGGGAGATTGGTGCTGTTCAATAGAAGCCTTTTCAAATGAAAGAGGCTCTAGAAGTGTGTCTACCCCTTCCATGGTTGCACCAAGTTCCTGTTGAGAGGAAACCTGGGCGGTTTCAGCTGGTGGAGTCTGATGGACCACTGGCTGACTACTTCCAGTGGCCATGTCATGCCTTGGTGAGGCATGGGCAGACTCAGGGGACTCATTTCCCTGAGCAGCCTTTTTGGGCTTTTTGGAATGTGGTTTGGTGGGGACTTTGGATTTTAATTTGGAAGTGGAGACTGTGGGTTCCCTATGCTTGGGTTTTAGCTTTCGGGCAGCCTCTTTGAGTGTAAGGTTGGAGTTGTGCCGGGAATATACTTCCAACAAGACTGCTGGAGCATCTATTCCCTGGCCAACAAGGCCGTCCTGTTTTAATTGCTTTTCAATGATGGCCATTACAAAGCGAGGGTATAACAGCCATCTTTGTGCCGCAGGTTTTGCAGCATGTTCCGATAATTCAGAAAATATAATTTGTGAAAAATTTAGTTTTTGAGATTCGAGGATTGAAAAGAATACATGCTGCCACTTGAATGACATCTGGTCCCATGAAGAAGACTTTGGGGCTAGGCAGATGTTTATCATGTGGTAGATAAGACGCTCTGGATCATTAAAATGTTTCTTGAACAGTGTGGAGTCGCTCAAATCACCCTGGTATTCATGGCTTGTGAAACAGAGATCGGTCATGCTCTTGGGAAAGGATGTTGGAAGATTTGCATCATCAAGATTCAACACATCCCGTAGCTCTGCAGTGCTGATGTGCACGTTCTTCCCATTGACAGATGATCGGATGGAGATGACTCCAGTGCCGACATTGATGAGCTCAACATTTTCCCAAAACTGTTGAATAGACTCGACATGGATCTTGGGATTGAGAAGGAATGCAGTTTGATATTGCGAGGTATTCATGAGGTCGACAGCCTCATCAAACTTCGACCAGAAGGCAGATTTGGTGAGGTATGCGACTGAGTTATGACGAGGTTTAAGGTTCATTGTCGCCATGGAAGCAGAGACTTGAGAGGGAAGATAGGTTTTTGAAAAAAATAGAAAGTTCTGATGAAGTGGTAATGAAACAACTGAAGAAGGTTTGGATAAATAGAGTATGGGAAGTTGTTCTTCAGATGTTATAAAGAGAAAACAGCAGTGGTTGAAACATCTGAAGAGTAAATTTACTCATCAGGTGTTGTCGACATTGGGTGTTCATCAGCTGTTTTCATCAATTGCTCATCAGACTTTATGAACCATCAGATTTTGTGAAAAATTTGTCATCAGACCTTGTGAACAAAAGTTGTTCATCAGACTTTGTGAACTATTTTTGACCTTCAGTGCTTTGTCAACCAAAACCATCAGTACTTTTAACTGATAATATTGGTAAAGGTCAGATGTTTCCTTGAATCAGTACTTCTGATACTTATCAGTATTTACTGAAAATATCAGGAGTTGCAAGGTGATACAAAAATTTGAATTTTTAGAAGATTTTGTATTTTTGAAAATTTTATCTGGTGGATGGAATTTTATTAGTGTGAAAACTAAGTTATTCAAGTTGCAGCATACCAAGCCTTAGAACTAAATTTTGAAAAGTTGAAGTGTCTAAAGGCTTAGTAAAGATATCTGCAAGCTCATCAGCACTAGGAACAAACTTTGGATCAATCAGACCCTTTTCAAAACAATCCCTTATAAAATGATGTCTGATTTCAATATGTTTGGTCCTAGAGTGCTGAACTGGATTCTTGACAATACAAAGAGCTGAGGCACTATCCATTAACAATGGTGTCTTAGACTCTTTGATGCCATAATCCAAAAGTTGAGTCTGAAGCCAGAGAATTTGTGAAGTACAGCTTGCAGCAGCAATGTACTCGGCTTCAGCTGTTGAAGTGGCCACAGATGTTTGTTTCTTACTTTGCCAAGAAACCAAACAATTTCCTAGAAACTGACAACCACCAGAAGTTGATTTTCTGGTGAGTTTGCATCCTGCATAGTCACTATCAGAGAAAGCAACAAGTTTGCAGGAATGTCCAGTGGAATACCAAATTCCCAGTGATTGAGTGCCCTGCAAGTATCTGAAAATTCTTTTAACAGCAATCAAATGAGATTCTTTAGGTGCAGCCTGAAATCTAGCACAAACACATGTAGCAAACATAATGTCTGGCCTAGATGCTGTGAGATACATCAAGGACCCAATCATACATCTATAAAGAGTTTCATCAACTGATTTACCTTTCACATCTGCATCAAGTTGTGTGGTGCTGCTCATGGGGTTAGAACATGGTTTACAATTTTGCAAATCAAATTTCTTTAACAGCTCTTTTGTGTATTTGGATTGATGAATGAAAATGCCATCAGGACTTTGTTTGATTTGAAGACCCAAGAAAAATTGTAATTCCCCCATGGCACTCATTTCAAAATTCTTGGTCATTAACTCAGTAAACTCAGCACACAACTTTGGATCAGATGAAGCAAAAATTATGTCATCAACATAAATTTGAACAAGGAGCTTATGCTGTCCTACTTTCTTTATGAACAAAGTTTTATCTATGGAGCCTCTAGTGAAATTATTTTGAAGAAGAAAAGTGGATAGAGTGTCATACCAGGCTCTAGGTGCTTGTTTCAGCCCATAAAGAGCTTTATCAAGCTTATACACCCAATCAGGATGTTTATTGTCCTCAAAACCTGGTGGTTGACACACATACACTTCCTCTTTTATTTTACCATATAAGAAAGCACTTTTGACATCCATTTGAAAAACTTTTAGTTTGTGTAAGGCAGCATATGCTAAAAACAATCTAATTGCTTCCAGTCTGGCTACAGGGGCAAAAGTTTCATCATAATCAATACCTTCTTCCTGAGAGAACCCCTGTACAACCAGTCTGGCCTTGTTCTTAATTATTTGACCATTTTCATCAGTTTTATTCCTAAACACCCATTTAGTGCCTATTGCACACTTACCTTGGGGTAAAGGAACCAGCTCCCAGACTTGTTGTTTCTTGAACTGCAACAACTCCAACTGCATAGCCTCCACCCAGCCATTGTCTCTGAGTGCTGTGTGATAGTTCTTTGGCTCTTGCTGACTAACAAATAAGGCATAGAGACAAAAGTTTGACAATTGACTTCTTGTTGAAACACCAGCAGAAATGTCACCAAGAACTTGAGATAATGGATGATCCTTCAGTTCTTGATATGGAATAAGATCAGTGCAAGTGTTTGCTGGGGGTCCAGTTGCTGCAGATGTTGATGAAGATCCAGGAAACAGTTCAGCAGGAATTTCAAATGATGTAGAAGATTCCAGAATTTCATCAGCATTTGTATTAGGAGGAACAACTGGAGCAGGAGGAGCATCAGATTTAGCAGACATAGGCAGATTGTCACTAAATCTGAACAAATGAGTACTTTCATCTTCATCATCATGACATCCTTGTGTGGTTGCTGTAGAAACTGTTGGTGGAACTGCTTTAGGTGCATCATCTTCCACACCAATAGACTCAACTTGGGATGGATAGGATTCATGTTGCAAGATGTCTAGATTAAACAGCTCAACAGGATTTTGTGGAATAGAGTCTTTTGGACATTCATTGAATTTGACATGAAGAGTTTCTTCAACCATCTTTGTTCTGCAGTTGAACACTCTGTAAGCCTTGCAAGTTGAAGAATAGCCAACAAAATATCCTGCATCAACTTTGGAGTCAAACTTTTTAAGTTGATCTTTGGTATTGAGGATATAGCAAGGACACCCAAAAGCTCTGAAGAAGGAAATCAAAGGAGTCAAATTATGAAGCAGTTCATAAGGAGTTTTCAACCATCTTTGATTCACTAAAACCCTGTTGTGCACATAACAAGCAGTATTGACAGCTTCTGCCCAGAAGGTCAATGGCAAGCCAGAATCAGCCAGCATTGTTCTGGCAGCTTCAATCAAGGTTCTATTTTTTCCTTTCAACTACTCCATTTTGTTCAGGAGTTCTAGGGATGCTGTACTGCCTCTTGATTCCCTTTGACAGATAAAACTCATCCAGAATATGATTTCTGAACTCTGTTCCATTATCACTCCTTACACACTTGACAGGAAGAGAATATTGCTTCTCAACATACAACACAAAGTTTATAATGGACTTGGCAACCTCATCTTTTGAGTGCAAGAAGAAGGTCCAGACAAACCTTGAGTAATCATCAACAATTACTAAGCAATACTTCTTCTTTGCCATACTCATGACCTTCACTGGTCCAAACAAATCCATGTGCAACATTTGCAAACAACCAGTGGATTTGGGATCACCAATTGGAGGAAAAGAAACTTTATGTTGCTTCCCTTTCAAGCAAGCAGTGCAATTCTCATCACAACTGAAATCCTTCATTGGAAGACCTCTAACCAACCCATGTTTCACCAGTTGATTCATGTTTTTGAGATTCACATGACCTAATCTTCTATGCCACAGATTTGATTCCTTGAAAGAAGCCTTAGAGAATAAACAAGGATGACCTTTAACAGAGATTTTCTTTGACAAATCAAAGGCATAGACCTTTCCCACTCTGTTAGCCTTAAGGAGAGTATACTCATCTAAGACTTTGCCAATCAGAGGCAACACTTCAGAAGACAGTATTCTGCAGTCTTGCTTGGTGAAAAGAGAAATGTGCCCCTTATCACACATCTGACTAACACTCAGAAGATTATACTTAAGATTCTCTACATGATTCACATCATCAAACCTTATCTCACCATTTGTCACATAACCTTTCCCTATAATATAACCCTTAGCATCATTTCCAAAAGACACAAATCCCTTCCTTCCTATAAAATAGTCATTAAGAAGAGATCTGCTCCCAGTCATATGCATGGATCCTCCACTGTCAACATACCAGATGCTATTTTGGCATGCTGAAGGACCCTGCATACATCAACACACTTAGTTAGACTTTTGGACCCAAACCATTTTGGTTTTGGGTCTGTTAACATATGAAGAAACAAAATTAGTATTGTCAGTTGAAGCAACACTTGAAGCATTCTTATCAGAAAATTGAGCCTTTACTTTTGATTTTGGTTTCTTCTTTTGAAATGAAGCAACAGATACCTCTGCTAGATTAACTCTTCCTAGCAGTTGTTGCATCATTAACATCAGTTGATTATGGTTTTGAGTCAAAATTTTGATTTCATCAGACACATCAGAACTTGACTTATGATTTTTGTGTTTTGTCAACTTAGTTTCTTTAATTGAAGAAAAATCTTTCAAGTGTTGTTTCATTGAATCTGGAACAACCCCTTTACCTTTCTTGGATTTATTTGATTCATTTCCTTGTGAGGTTTTTCCAGATTTTGAAACTACTGATGATTCTGGTACAAACTTGGAACTAAATTCATTTTTCATTTTGAGGATGTTCTTGTTTTTGGTGCTAATTTTATTGAATTTAGAACCTTTTCTGTACCAGCATTCATCAGAGGAATGATTAAACAACCTACAAATTTCACAAGGCACCCTCTTTTGCTTTCCCTTGTGAGTATCTACAAGTACTGATGACTTAGATACTGAATTTTTGTTCTTCAGAACCTTTGGAACATCAGTATTTGTAGACATGTTGACAACCTCTGAAGAGTTATTCTTCAGCACTTGTCTATCAACACATTTCACATTATCAGTTGTAGCATTATCAGCTTTTTCTACAACTGCTGATGAGTGACTCTGACTTATCAGAAGCCGTGCATCTTTCTCTCCAGTGCCATGCCCATCTGACTCAATCAGTTTTAAATTTAATTCATTGGAAACTTTTTCATCAGGATTAATTTCAATTAAAACACTATCTTGACATGTGTCACCCTGAATGACATTTGTACATCCAATAGAATAAGAATATGTCTCAATAGCCACAGTTTCAGACTCAGATTTGCATGCACTTAACTCACTTTCAGAGATGGATCATTCAACTCACTTTTCTTTTCAGTATCGACTAGATTCCTCTCCAGATCAGATTCTGGTATTGGTATACACTGTCCCCGTCAGACTCACAATCAAGATTTTTTGGTGTATAATCAGCTGGGGGGCAGTGTGATTGTATCCAATACCAAACTTCACATTTGATGCTGTTTGTTTGTTTAATAACATCTCAAACCCCTTGCAAGACTCAACCCATTTTTCACACTCTATTTGGGTTGTTGCAAGTGTTTGTTTCAGATCATTGTGTTTTACAAGCATGACTTCCACCCTAGCCTTTTCATCAGACAATTGACACTTGAGTTTATAATTTCAGACTCTTTTTCATTCAAAACTTTCTCAAATTCAGTTTTATTCTTAGTCACAACCTTTTCTAAATCCAACTTCTCATTGATTAATTCAACATTTATTTCTCTAATGGAAGCAAATGCTGAAATACATGATTCTGAACACAACTTGGCTTTTGATTCAGATGATACCTGTGATGTTGAAGAAGTTGGTGACAAGAATTGTCAGTTGAATCAATAGCCATCAAAGCAAGATTTCCAAATGGATTGTCACCACCATGTGGACCAGCTTCAGAGTACAGCTGCATATTAAAATCAGATAAGTCATCAGGTAAACTACTCCAATCAGCTACTCCAGGGGTGAAAAAGCTCTGATGTTGTTGTTGAGGCTGTTGATTTGTTTGAGATTTGCTGGGGTCAGGAAGAGCAGGTGATTGAGAGGGTATTAGTGCTGGAGTGTGAGTGGATTGTGGCATATAGAAGCAAGGATATGGATAAGGCATGGGACTTTGTGGTACAAAATGAGCTGGATAAAATTGTTGTTGACCAGACCCAGAGGATTGTTGTCCTTTGTTTTGTGAGTTATTGCTAGGAAAGGTCACAAAGGGTGCAGAGGAACTAGGTCCAGTAGATTTGCACTCTCTAGCAAAATGACCAAGCCTGTGACACTTGTGGCACCTCAACTTCCCTTTGTCAAAACCAACTTTGGTTTTGCCGGATAATCCGGGAAATTTTCTTCCAGTTCTTTTGTAGAATTTTTGAGATCTAATGTTGATTAATGCCATCTGACTTAATATATCCATCTCCTCCAGATCATCATCTGGAATTCCTTTCAAATCATCCATCACAAAACACAGATTATCACCATAATTTCCTGCATTTCCATCAACTCCCACAAAAGCATGTTCAACATTGTTAGTAGAGAAATCAATATGTTCATCATAAGAACATTCAGACCCATTAAACTCGGACTCTTGACCAATCAAAGCAGTATTGCCGGGAATAAAGTCATCAGTGAGCTTGCCAGATGAAGACAGCTTTCTTTTCTGTTCTACCTCTCTCTCAAATGTTAAGAGTTTCCCATGGAGTTGGGTGAGGGATAGATGTTCTAGATTTGCACTGGAGCGTAGGACAATAGTATAAGTATCCCATCTCTCAGGCAATGATCTAAGAAACCTGTTGTTCATCTGACTATTGGTATATTCCTGTTTAACCATTTTCAACTCAGAAATCAGACAGGAGAACCGCTCAAACTGTTGAGTCAATGACTCACCCTTCCTATGAGAGAATGTCTCATACTATTGGGCGAGGATTTCTCTTGTGTTTGCTAAAACCTCATCGGTTCCACCGAATTGTTCTTTCAGTGCAACCCAGAGATCATGAGCAGTATCATGATGCATCAAGCCTGAATAAATTTCATTCGGCAAAGCCATGGCTAGAATACCATGAGCTTTCGCATCAATTTCAAACAATTTGATATCCTCATCTGAATACATATCCGATGGTTTCGGAATCATGATTTTAGTTTCAGGATCAGTGATCATGGGTTTATACTGACCATGCACTACAGATTTCCAACATCCTGCACTGTTAATTGACAGGTGATGTATTCTACGTTGCCAAATGTTTGTACTCACTCCGAACCAGCATCGGAGGCTTGGTTGCGGAGCCTGTGTTGTGCGGATCATTGTTTGGAGTTGTCATGATCTCAGATTCAATCAATATCAACAAAATTCAAATGAATTAACACAAACTTCAACCAATTGATTCAAAACAAATTGATATTGAAAAACAAATCAACAGAAGTTATCAGAAAACTTCAATCTATAACAAATTCTTACTAATCGGACTAATTCGATCAACCAGAGAACTGAATTGAGCAGTTTCAGAGATCAATTGTTTAATCGATCAATGATTAACCGCTCTGATACCAATTGTAGGATCAGATGTTCTCATGTGATCAATCTTAGGTTATAGCAGCGGAATTCAACAATGAATTAGCTCAAAATTAGCAAGAACAAAGTTAATCTAATAGAACAGTAAAGCACAAGTTGTTATAGAAAGAGAATTCTGCAAAAGGAATAATCTCATTCAATTCGCACTAACTTCGTTAAAGATACAATAGGTCAACTGCCCTTATATAGAAGCAGTGACGTCTGATGATGTCACATGATGTTGACACCTAACAGACAAAAGATAACTACTGAAATAACCAAAACTATTGAGGATGTTTACAACTACTGAAGACATCCTCTTACAACTACTGAAGAACTAAAACTACTGAAATTAAACTAAAACTACTGAAGACAAAAATTAACATCACAACATCTGAAGACTAACACTTCAGCTGTTGTGAACAACATCTGAAGACTTGTTCTTCAGAGCTTGTAACTCTTCAGATCTTCTCTTCAACAGTCGTTTGTCTTCAGCTGTTGTGCTCTTCTTCAGTTGTTGTGTGCTTGTGGGACTTAGAGGATTTTCTGATCAGGCTCATTGGTTCTTTTGGTCCAACATATAGTTTAAGGTTTAGGTTTGATTTGTTTAAGGGTTTATTAGAGTTTTATAATAATAGTACCAAACTTAATTAAATACATTAAATGAACTTGTATTAAGTACAGAATTCAAAATAACAATATTTATTAGATAAAATTAAAAACAAAACCAAATAAAAAAATTGTACATTTAATTACACAAGATTATTAATAAAAACATAAATGTAAAATCTTAATCAAAATTAGTCTTCGGAATGTGCTTCAGATTATTGTTTTCTGGCTATTTTTTTCGCAGCCAGTCATCCATTGGTGTTCTTCATCGGAAAGTGGTAAAGTCATTCCTCCTCAACTTCCAACCCCGTGTATGTTTCTTCTACCTCAAGCTCGCCTTCAAGTGTTGTGTGGTCTTGTACGGTTCCATTGGGTCCAAATGATTCTTTCAAGCAAAATGCAACATTCAAAATGAGGTGGAGTAAGCACCGTCCTTCGATTACTAAAAACCCTGCCCTAGAGAAAAAGCAGATTCCGAAGCTACCGTAGAAGAATTGGACGCTTAGTAAATCACGGGCCATGAAAGATATAGAATCGAAAATGGGATCCTTTTGGTTCCACCAGGACCCCAAATATCAAAGTTTCAAATCTTCCGGATTAATACCGGAAATCCAGTCCATCCCTAGGTACGTTCCAAGTTTGCTACTTACGCTAGTACCTCTAGCCCGTTTAGTTACATTTTGTCTTAAAGTGTTAAAAAATCAAATTTAACATCTTGGCTCTACTCAAACTAGAAGCCGCATACATTGTTTGTTGTATGTTAGATGTTTCACCATACTTTGTAAATAATGATCAAACATATTTTGAAAATAGATGTTAAAGTTTATTTTTAGTGTTTGTAGCAAAGTTTGGGTCATCCAAACCCAAAGCAACAACAATTTCATCAATTAATGTTCAACGTCAGTACCATTGAAACATGGGTTTAATGCCGTCGCACAAGTAAAAACGGCCGGCATTTCTTGAAAATATTTCAATAGTTTTACTTTCATTGGAAGTAACATTCCCTAATATATTCACCTTCCGATGAAAATTCGTTAATTTTTCTTGTCATTATAATAATTGTAGAAGAACCAAACAAGACGTGGGATAATAAACACCCGGTAAAATAGTTGATGCATTTTTAAAAAGTTCCAAATAAACTGGTGAATTCTGTATGGCGACCCAACATCGGCCCAGAAAAACCCTTAGCCTTACGTTGTTGGACTAAATTTCTATGAAATACTTCCAAGATTTCCCTTTGTCGTACGGTGTTGTCAATATACGCCAAGTCGAATTCCATCTTGTTGGTACGTCCCAATACGGACCTAAAAGATGGAGTTTATATCCTCACAAAATTTTGATAATCCGTATATCTTCTACGGCTTGTAAAAAAACATCCTTTAACATTTGTTTAAACTTTTCTTTTAACTTATTCATTTTAGGAACCGCAAGAGCATCACTCAACCAACTGAATGATGTGCGCAACACATCTAGTATGCAAAAAAGCACAGTGGGCATACCGGTTTATATTTAATTTTTAAATTTTGAACTGCATTAGTATTATTTGAAGCATATCAAAAAGTTAATGAAAGTATTTTACCTTGTAAGTAAAATGGTTGTATATTCCATCTAACATGTAAAACAAATGTTCCCCCGTGTAAAGGATACCAAAAACATTTCTAAGGCAATCGTACGTTTCATCATTTTCCATGAATCGGGATCAAATCCAATGCGCGGTAACGCAAATGTATGATTAGGCAAACCGTGTGGTGCCGACCAAACATCCGTTGTTAAGTTAACCCCGGTTTTTAAATTTTGAAAACTCAAAATTAATCTCTTTTTTCGCTTGATGCCATCGTTTCAAACAATCACGTCTAATAGTGGAACAACTTACTTGTTGATATCATGGTTGTAGCACCTTTTGAATCATCCTCGTCAATCGTGGGTTGCCAAAATGATTGAAAGGCAAACTTCTTGAATTATTAAGTTTCCATCATTTCACGAAACCATGTCAGGATCGAAATTCCAAATCCCACACACGGTAGACATTTGCGCTTGATCGTTTGCCGAAATATTTTTGACCACAACACAATGCTTGGTCAAATGGCTTCTTAAAGTAGAATTAGATTCCGGTTTAAGAAAAACTACCGCAACCTTTGCACCGTGGCCTTATCGAACGTTTGACATTCGCATAAGTCGAAATTTTGAGATAGATCTTTGTTCCTCGTTGTAGCTTTGATTCT